>JARIHO010000077.1:0-528048 GCA_029282495.1 Mycena albidolilacea
GAAGGGGAAGGGGAAGGGAAGGAAGAAGGGGAAGGGGAAGGAGAAGGAGAAGGGGAAGGAGAAGGAGAAGGAGAAGGAGAAGGAGAAGGAGAAGGAGAAGGAGAAGGAGAAGGAGAAGGAGAAGGAGAAGGAGAAGGAGAAGGAGAAGGAGAAGGAGAAGGAGAAGGAGGTGGTGGAGAAGACGACGACTGATGGCAAGAGGAAGCACAAGAGGAAGGCAGCACTCGACAATGATGAGGAGGAGTCTGAGGACTCCAAGTCAAAGAAGGTCAAGCGCGCGCCGTTCCGACACCTTACCTCCTCCACCTCTCTCCCACGTCCCCAGCCGAAGCCTGCCTTCAAGAATGTTGGGCAGGGCAAAACCATCGTCCCCGTCGATGTCATAGACCCCGCCCCACCCGCCCACAAGCGCACCCCGACCCCTGACCTCGATGACCCTGCGCTGTCTTACCAGAACAAGCAGTGGTATATCCGACGGCGGAAAACGGAACAGCATGCTCGTGATGAGAGAGCGAGGTTGGGGTCTGTGGAGTACAAGGCCAGGCAGGCTAGGAAGGCAGCCAAACGGATGGCTGCTGCCAACACAGGCACCACTGGCCCCTCCAAGCCCCCCAAGCTGTCCAAGACCCTTACTGAGGTGGAGGGCGAGGACAGCGACGAGTTCGACGGGGGTTTGGGGTCGGGGTCGGACTCTGAATCTGAGTAGTCCCTCCCGCTCCCTTCGCCTACCCTGCTGCATCCATTGGCTTGCCCTGGGGATCCTCATACACTCTGCTGCTGCTGCCGCCCGTTTTGAAAAAAAAAATTACTCACAACTACATACGCTGTAACGCCGATATTCGTACAATGGGATTGAATTTCTTGGTCTGATGGATGTGAATAAGCAATAAGCCTTGTGGATGTGGTGGAAACATGAAAATATAGTGTTCGATGGTGGATGTCATGGAAGGGCCAGATGGTGGATGTGGTGGAAGCCATATCGAAATAAGGTAGTGGACAGACAAGCATGGTCACCATAGTCTTCTGTCAATGTATTTGAAGAATGTTCTTGTTGAGAAACAAGTTTAAGCATTTCAGAACTAGTCTTGCAGTTCCTCGTATTTATACAAACTTTGACTATGGGTGGGTGGGCCTGAACATCATTGAGCCAGGATTTTTATTTTGGTTTAATGAAAAGTCAATTCGAGGCTATCTGGTCAATAAGGCTTGTCTGCTACCTTAGCTGGTGGAAGCGTCATGTATATGGATATACAAAAATATAGGTGGATGGAAAGATACATGTCACGTGCATGTGCAATGCACCTCGCAACTGGTGGATGAGGTGGAAGACCAGCGTGCTAGAATACGCCCACCAGCTGGTGGTGGATGGGGTGGAAGTGTCACATGCATAAATATCCCAAAACAGGTCGCTGGTGAGCAGGTGGATGCAGTGGAAGGATTGACAGGAGTCACGTGCACATGTATGCTGGAATACCCTACTACACTGCCAGCAGTGGTGGATGCGGTGGAAGTGTCACGTGCACGGATATACCGGAATAGGTCCTCGGCGAGGAGATGGATGTGGTGGAAGGATCACCAGAAGTCACGTGCATTGGTATGCCGAAATACCCCCAGGACTGCCCAGGTGGTGGATGGGGTGGAAGTATCACGTGGTGGAGATACCACGTGGATGTGTGACTCGGATATAGTGACTCCCTGCTTGATGGATGTGGTGGAATTTGCATGGGCCACAAAATTTACTGACCCTTCGTTGGTGGATGCAATGGAATTTACAGGGGTCACAAAATTTACTGACCTGTTTTGGTGGATGTGGTGGAATTTACAGGGGTCACAAAATTTACTGACCCGTTTTGGTGGATATGGTGGAAGCATTCTGGGTCACAAAATTGCACTGACCCCATTTTGGTGGATGTGGTGGAGGCGTTCCCAGTCAAAAAATCTGTTTGGTGGATGTGGTGGAAGTTTTTATAAGGGTAACAAATTTACTGACCTGCTAATGAAGGGTCGATAAGGGTGGTGGAAACAATGGAAAATGGTGTTTCTGCCAAAATTTGGCGCGGATGGATGTCGTGGAGGTGTTTCCATGGAACTCAATTTTCCCTGAAATACCAGGCAACGTTCGTGTATAGTCTTGCCTGGTATATCAGGTGGTGGGTGGTGTCTACAGGTGATCAGCATGGTACACTGCTCTCAATCAGGCGACCCTATGGATGCTCGTCATCAGCCCTCTACGTGTCGTGGGTCCAACGATCCGAACAAGCTTGAGTACTTCACTGGATTCTGGGTGTCTGATTAGCTCAATCCTTTTTGACCTGCTCATACTTTTCGGCCAGATAAATCGATCCAGTCTGCCGGATCTGCTGATTCTTGGCGCGGTGATGCTTGTCCTGCTTCCGTGCGTGTGCAGTATCCTAAGTTTTCCTTGGCTAATGCATTACAAAACTAGATATATAAATGTATTTGCGTCGACCTAGGCTTTGTCTGTAGCGGGCAAGTTCTAGTCTCAAAACCTGAAGCGGGAAACTGACGATTCAACCCATAGCCCTCGTCTTTGCGCTGCTGATGATATATCTCCGCGCTAAAGATCACACAGGTATAGAAAATGAGGCCCTGTGAGTGCCAAGCATGCTATGTGTCGTATTTTTCTCAACGGAACTTATCCAGGGCACAGATGGACGACCACGGACATATCCTGCCGGCGTCCGCCATACGCCAACCACCCATTCAGGAGAAGGAGGCTGAGGGAGCATAACACATATTATGTATTTATGACTTACGGGTGTCTCTGATGTTTATCAACGTCTTTTTCATGAGAAGGCAGGCGACTGCAGACGACAACTTGGACATACACGGAAGTTGAACCATAGCGATGATCCGGTATCGCGGTGGTGTGGCTCGGCCCGAGTAAGTTGCATCAAAGCTTCAGACGGACATCAATCGCGATTTCTGTGGGAGAACTTCTTTGAGCGAGGCGCGACGCGTCTGTATACTCCTATAACTCGAAAATATTTCATCCGAGAATTACTGGGACCCCTCAACTCGGAATCTCCAAGAGAGCGCCCGCTAGCGCCCGTCGTCATATTACCGCTGTCACGATGAGCCTTGGCAATTGGACCTATCATTCCGAACTCTTGGCCGTGATACACACCTAAGTACACAGACTCAGCGAACCCTTTCTTTTAACCACTTTTTTTCACTCCACGTACACTTTATCTTCACCCTCCTTCTTGCGCGGAGTCGACCTGCGCGTTCTATTGCAGCATACACGAGGCTCTTGGCAACCCTCCTACCATGTCTGCTACCAACACGGTCGTCCAACAGACCTCGTTCGGGCGCATTGCCGACGAAGAGCAAGGTTTTCCAGACACCCGGTCCAACACCAGGACTTCCGAACCCCGGCCGAAGATGGAGCCGGATTCTGAGGCTGGTGGTACAGTATACAAGATGGCCGCCCACTTTATGCGCAAAGGCAAGCGGAAAATCAGGGTTGTCAAATCTGTTGCAGTACGGATTTGTTCCTTGCACACTATTGGCAGAATAGCTCAGTTGGAAAGAGCACTAGTGGCGCAATCACTTAGAGGTCCCCGGTTCGATTCCAGGTTCAGCCATTTTCCAACAGAATCTCTCAAGGCAACTACATTTTCTTCGTGTGCATTTGGATGCCTCCTACCTTGATTCTCGGCCTGAATGACCTCCAGGGCTGAATCTTTTACTGTTATTTGTACGCCCTTATTCGCTTCAACCCTAATGGTCAATTTCTTGCTATGTATAGATCCCCATTGCATCGGTGACACGATGCGAAGGAGGGCGACCCGCAGAAGACTTGAGACTTCCAGGGTACCTTTGTTCTGTGTTTCCTGGCCATCATACGGCTGGAAAAGCTCTTCAATTACGGTATGTTCCACCTCACATCCCGAAATACGGAAACCAATGAACGGTGTGGTATAGGTGGAGAGCAGATGGGTTTATCTCGGAGAGGACCTCGGAGATCTCTTGGTAGTCACACTGAACAAGTCAGTCAAACTGTGTGTTCTTCTTTCCGTTGACTGAACACACATCAGTACCGTTGAGGCTAGCTTGGCTATTATTCTTGTGAAAAAATGTGAACTCAAGGTGTGTGCATATTTCTTTCCCTGTTCAATTTCTCATGGTTCCATCCACTTGTTGCAATCGACTGTAGTGGGTTCATTCTGCAGCTCTTTCGAAAATAATTGGTGCTCCAATTTACAATCGTAGGCATGGTTCTTCTCCATCTCCTCATCCCGGGAGTTGCATTCGTGACCAGTTGGTATTCCTTCCCCGTTACTTTCAGCCCGCCTCATACCGGAATCTGGGTGGCACCAGGGTCTTGGAACAGGATTTACACCCTCATTTAACACAACTGAACCACACACTGCTCACGATCGGGTAAGTAACATCTTCACATCAACTTTTCCTCAGTTAATTCCCTTTTTCTCTTCACAGCGTCATGACGCTCTTCCTCCCAGCTGCATTCTTCGCTGCGCTGAATCAGGGATCAAGTGCTGCCCCTGAAGCGGAGTCGTTTATTAATGACCATGTCTTCCTACAGATGAGTCGTGGATTGGCTGTTATCCTTGGTCGCGTAAATCTTGTGTCTGGCCTAATATCGACCCAGCATCACGGATACATCTGCTCCAGAATTTTTCTTCACAATCCACCGTGTGAAGATTTTGAGCCCTCGCAACACAACCTCTCCCTTGAAGTTGGGAAGGAACACGCGATATTGTGATCGTAATACCCCACGATGTCAGGAGGCAGTAGAGTTGATCTGGGAAAACATCGACAATTCACAAACCGAATTTGTGGATGGCCAAAGTTGGGCTACTAATTTTGAGTGAAACATGAAGTGGAGGCCACATTCTAATCCAGGAAAGAAAGAGATTGCCCATGAAACTCAGTGTGCCATATTCAGTATGAGATTAAGATTAGGTAAATTGTCCTGGAGTCGATCGGATCATGGTTAATAATGACAGATGATCGGGACTGAAGTCGATCAAGGTAAACATTGAACTGCTTATGTACAGGAGAATAGTGAGAGCTTGCACCCGCGGGATTGGTAGAGTGAAAGTCAACAAAGACATCTATGTATACTGTCACTGGTTGGGAGATTCAAGATTTTCAGCACAATTTATGGTGAAAAATGTTGTTTGTTTTTCAGACATTTTTCACTGAAAAAAGTGGTGAAAAATTCAAATCTTTTTCACCTCTTTTGAGCTTCCTTTTGAATTTTTCACCTTGAACTCACAAAGTAGTGAAAATGTTTTGAGTTTTTCACTACCTTTTTTGGTGAAAAATGTCTGAAGAACAAACAACATTTTTCACCATAAATTGTGCTGAAAAACTTGAATTTCTCAACCAGTGTGTACCACAAGTCCCAAGCCAGAGGCTGCATCTGTCGACGAGGCTGAACCGATCAAATCAGATATCAGAAGTTCAGGAGTCGATCGAAAGCTTCTCGGAAGATTTTCATTGTTTCAATCGTAAACAAGGCACAAACAACTCATATGTTTTCCCCATGTGGCTTTTGAACCAGTCATAAATTCAGTTCGTTTCTGATGTTGATGTGCCAGCTCAACCACACCACTTACAGAACAAGCACCCCATGAAACAATAACCATGAAACAATAATCAGAGGTCAAAATCACCCACCAGCACTCTGAGAATTGGCTGGAGTCAGTGCAACCCCTCTGTCGACTGTGCAGCTTCGCACGATGACCCGGCTTCAGCACCACCCTCTGATGTGTACATGTTTTTGGAGTCTTGCGCCACAAAAAAAAAAAGAAGTGAAGTACGAGTTTTGCCGTGCGAAGCAGTGGCCTCACACCAAGTATGATGTCAGTGGAATTGAAATTCCGTGGGACATCCCATGCTTTTTATTGAACCATGGGACATCCCACATGCAGAAAATAAGGTGGGATGTCCCATTCATTTTTGAGGCTGCATGGGATGTCCCATGTGTCTGTTATGAAAACCTGGGATGTCCCACGGTACTTTCTGAGTGCGACATCCCACATTATTTTCTGCATGGAAGGGATGTCCCATTCATTTTAAGCCTCTCATGGGACATCCCGTGTGACTGTTGAAAACATGGGATGTCCCACATTAGTGAGGGACATCCCACACATTTTTGGCTTCACATGGGACACCCCATGTGTTTGTTTTGAAAATATGGGATGTCCCATGTGATTTTGTGAAAATGTGGGATGTCCCACCCTTATTTTGTGAAAATATGGGATATCCCTTTCGCATTTCCCGTCAGGGGAAATGAAGTATTCATATTTCAATATTTGAGCATGGGCCAACACACCCGTATTTCTCGGTGGCTGTAGGGTCGGTAGGGATATGAGTTCAAATAGCACCTGGATATAATTGAAGGACTTGGGGGAGATAGTGTACTGAGAAGTGTATTGCCGTATTCAAGCATTGAAGGATGTGGGGAAGATAGTGTACTGAGAAGAAGACAGAGAAAAAGAACTGGTGTACCTGTGTTTCGATATCTAAGGGTGGGCACACGTGGCCGTGTTTCGATATCTGAGTGTGGGTGTACGTGCCCATTTTTCGGTATCTGAACATGGGTGCACATGCCTGTGTTTTGATATCCGAGTGTGGGCAAATGTACCTGTGTTTCAATATCCGAGAGTGGGTGCACATACCTGTGTTTCGATATCTGAGCATGGGCACACATACCTGTGTTTCGGTATTTGAGCACGAGCCAATGTACCGTGTTCAAAACGGGCCAAAGTACCTGTATTGCAGTATTCGAGCGTGCGCCAGTGTACCCGTATTATGGTTTGCTCAAAAAAAAAAACCCCGCCCCAATGCACCTGCTTCACCATGGTATGAAAGCCCTAGTGAACAGCTTCAAGGATCACTATAGATCGTGTAAAATGGTGCCTAAATGGGCCCAAAAATGCATTTTTTCTCCCTGGCTGGTGCCAGGGGTCCTACCCACCCAATGGGCCAGTGGGATATCCCAAACAGGATTTTGAACCTGTGAGGGATGTCCCATACAATACCTGTGGGACATCCCAAGGCCAAACAGTAGAAAGCATGGGATGTCCCATGCGCCATGGGATACCCACTTAGAAACACCCCCCATAGGCCCAATTAACTACCCTAAAAAAATTGGCCCTATGGGGGTCAGGTGGGGGTAGCCTGAGGTGTGCTGGAAAACCATTTATTCCAGAATCTGGAGAGAGTGAGAAGTGTGCATCGTGGCATTGTGATCTCTGTGAAGGGAGGGATCATTTGTCTGAGTGAGGTGGCGCGAAAGCTCACGCTTTCAAGATGTTGATGTATCAACGGTCTCATACACACTGAATGAAAGGATGCATTATTGAAAGGTCCTGGTGCCGTTAGGACTAGGAGGGTTCGGATTTGTATGTACGGTGAGTGGGATCAAGAGAGAGAAATTAAATGAACGTAGGACCGTACGTGGCTACGATAAATCCACAATTAAAGTGTTTTGAGTCAACAAGGAAATATATGAAAGAGTAGAAGCGATCATCCTAGGCCTAATCAAATACCTGGGACGACAAAGTCCGGTAAATCTGGCCAATTGCCTATTTGTGCAGGATCCCCGCCGATTCGAACCCACACAGAATGGGAGGGAGTGGGACCGTCCAGGATAAATAGCTGGTGCCAACCTGGGGGAGAAATGAACGCATTAGGAGGTGCAGTGATTGTGCACGTTGTCCCAGAACAACTGAAAGCGGGGAAGATGGTGCGAGCTCCCATGGCATTACCATGTGTCGAGGAAACGGCTATTGGCGGCAAATGAGCAGATAAATTAATAGAGTTAAAGATATAACTCGCCCGCAACAAGAGAAATTTTCATCGTTGTGGTGGTCCCTTGGTGTAGATGAACAACGATAGGGTGGCTACTGCCGTAAGCCCAGTCTGTAGTTGCGATAGTGAAGTTGGGTTGAACAAATCCCTCGGTAAGATATGGAGGATAGTAGGCCTATTCGTACATCAGTCGAGTGTCATGGATGTGGTTGAAGATATGGCATACCTCGATCCGCATTTCTTCAGTGAACTCGGGCGGATTCTCAGGGTCAGATCCAGATACCAATATGCGTGCATCGGGAAGAAGTATAGCCTGAGAACTAGGGGTCAAAAATTGAATGTAGCAGAGTTGGTAGGGGAATTGACCTCTGAATGATACATTCGAGGGACGATTGTGGTGTTGAGGATCGAGATTCTCTGATTGACGGGCTGGGATGGATCATACAAGAGGGCGCGGAGGTTTGGATCACTAGAAAGCTTCCCGAAACCAGCCACACCCTGATAAGCACCGTTCATAATCATGAATGTCCCATCTGGAAGAGGGACCATGCACGGCATAACGCGCTGCGACGGCTGCAAAATCATGCATTTCAGCAAAATTTGAATTTCAAGTCATGTGTTTTTACCATGCGTTCCAATGTCCATACCGGGTTAGGTCCTTCAGGCTGAATTGAGACGCAGTTGTCCAGCGCAATTCCGGCGCCGATGGTACTTCCACCGCACGTCATGATTGTAACCGGATCTGTGTATGGTGCATGTTGGGGAAACATGACCGCTGCACCTTCGAGCGGGTACGTGCGTCCTCCCAGGACGTGTACCATATGAGTTTGACATATGAAAATCGCGAACTGAACTTACAGTTATTAACCGACGCAGGAACTTTCGGAAGCTCCCTAACTGTCTCAAAGGAATGTTGGTCAAGAATGCGTGCTTCATTGTAATAGAGCACGAAAATTCGTCCACTTGGAAGGACGAATACAAAGGGGTAAAGGTTATTGGGATCCGTGCGCGTAAGCCAATCCAACTCAATAACTGTGCCTCCTGGAGGCTTGGGCAGGATTTCCAAGTTAGGCTGGGGTGAGGCGTTGGCTCCAGTTTCACCCCCAATAACAAGGACAGATCCTTTAGCGAGGACCGCAGCAGCTTCGAGGATCGTCAGTGGATAATCTTTGGGAGAATAGATAGGGCATACTGAGATACCAGCGCGGATTTTGTAAAGCCAGCTCTTGGAAATTCTCCTGCCAGTCATTTGTCCCATTCACGCCGGCAGACCCATCAGGAGTATACGTGCGAACTCCTTGGGTCGAGTCGAGTGACCAACCCCCTACGTTCAGAATCCTTCCGCCCTTGTCTGGGAGGATGACGCTCCCTGAACAGAAGACATTTGACTTGACATGCATCTCACGCCATGCCTTGTCAAAGTCGTTCACCAAACTGAGGTCAAGTTCATAAGCTCCGGTGGAGTTGTCGTAGCTGCGGCGATCATCAGAATATATTTGGGAAGTTGGCTGGAATACTGACAATGATGGGGATTTCTCAAGGAAAGTAACCTTTCCGTTGATTCCCACTGTGGCAATGAGAGGAGTGACCACCCTGCAAAGACATCTTAACGTTTCCGTTATTCCAAAGATGAGAAATGCGCTTGCCCTGGGACTATAGAAGTGAAAAGATAACTCGATTACAGCTCAATGCAAAGGAAAGAAGGAGGTCAAGTCGTACCCAGGAACTATATAGTATGACACATTAGCCACCCTTGTTGAACATTTCTGAACAAGCATTTACCTCATAATATCCAATGTTAGTAGTAGAGTTGTTCCAGACGTACAGGGGAGCGCCCATCCAATTGTAGTACTGAATCCTGTTGCCGCCGCCACACAAATGGATCGGATCGCCCGGGCAAGGCATATTGCAATCGCTTTCTGGCGCACGCTGAACTCCAGCGGCCTCGACATCCCAGAGATCACCACAATCTGGTATAATACTGATATCGAATAACGTAGATGGCGGGGAAGGAGGAACTTACAGCATTCTTGACCTGAATTCGACCTGGGTCAGCAAAGCTTTCCAAAGCAAATAATGGTGACTAACCGAACTCCATTCCACCGACGGTGTACCCGAAGGCTGCGCATTGACTGAGACAAGTCGCGGCAGAATTGTTGGTGGGGTAAATATTTTGCCAGGGAATTGCACGCTTGCCGACGGCCTCCCTTTGTTCGACCTTGAGAACACACAAGAAAAGAATCACACCGAAACTTACATCAAGCAACCTTGATACGACCACGAGCCGGGAAGGCCGCTATTCTGGGGCACAGGAACAGGCAGAATTGTAACCTTTTCTCGACGTTGAGCAAAGGCGGAGGTACTCAATGGAACCTCACATTCGTGGCGGTCGAATACACCGACATGCGGTTCCCAGCTCCACACTTTTCGACAGATATGTGATGAGTCCCAAATTGCAACCTGATTCCAGCGAGACGATGCACGTACAGCTTCGCTGCGAGATTTCTGATTAATGAAACTCCACCGGTCGAGATTTGCCAGACGTACGTCGCATTCCCGGCACATCCCATGTTGCATTCAGATTCTGGCGCAGTTGTCGCTCCAGCGATCAGTTCGGTCCCACAGACTATAAGTGGACATAAATGATTAAGACTTTCGCGCTTCACGTTACATCAAGACGTACAGCATTGAACCTGTTAGAGACCCAAAAAATCAGTATGTGAGCGAAGATAGTAAAAGCCGATGCTGACCCCAAATTCGGCCGCTGCAACAGTGAAGCTCTGCCCACTACAGGTGCTTACACAAGAGTCAATGGTCAACTGGGTGTTATCAGGCTCTTGGTTAGCTACGATCCGGCCATGTGCATTGTCGCTAGGCGTAAGGTTGCCAGCAAGACAGATGCGGGGAGGTTTGAGAGAGCCGGCATACACGAAGCATCCGACATATGTCCAAGGCGCAGGAATATCGGTGGCTGGGGAAAAGGTTGAGGTCGGGACCGATTGGCGGCGGCTGTAGGCCGAGGAAAGAATGTGATTGCTGGAAGATAAGCATGACTTTGCTACTGGTCAGTGGACTCTCAAACCGAACATGATGGGGACTAACAGGGACGGCAGAGAACACCAACAAAGCAACACGAAAACGGGGACGAGCCATCCCAGTCCAGTGGGGAAAGACGTGACTTGCGCATCTACCTTTATAGAGTCGTAGTTATATCCGGATATCTGACCTTTGACGACTGAGCGCCTTCTGTATGGACTTCTGTCAGGAAATATACCACTACCATGCGAAGGATAAACAAGGTGCAGTACCTTATTATGTTCGGTCCGATCAGTATGGGAACCAGAGGAGGTAGAAACGAACCGCGCGGGGTTGTGGCCGTTCGGCGGAGGGATACCCGGGGATGGAAGTAATCATCTCTCCGGAGCCATCGTAGTGATTTCCAAATGAGCAATGACTGGATCTGTGGAACGAGAGGACCGCATGTGCAGATAGCTAAATCATGGTGAGGAATCAACCAAAAATGACATACCAGAAATACCGTTCCAGGAATACGTTCAAGGTATCAGCGCGCACGACCAATACTTCTGGTCCCACTACTGTCAGTTCGGCCATTATCTACCGCCGGAAATATTTTGGGCAATTTCCCGAAATCAATGTTCCCGAATCGCGTATCTGGGTGCGTATAAATAACAGTCGAGCGCGAAGAACACGGAAGGTGGATGGGCAGACGAGAGGCAGCGCTTGACAGATGGTCGGCACTCGTGATTTTATATAACCGCACGAGATTAGCTCCCGAAAGACCCAAATAGAACATAGAGCAGTAGGGTCAGCGGGAGGCATGAGTGAGTGCGCACAGGGATCTGAGACAGAGAATTCGAGCACAAGAGGTGACACGTTAGGAAGACATAGAGCTTTCCAGATGTAGTAGACAGTGGTCGAGGAAAGATCCATTTGATCACATCCATCGAGAGACAGATGAGAGGGAGACAGGCGCAATCAAATGCCGGAATACCGTCGCCGCGCGCATACGATGAATACTAATGACATGCGGAGCGAGGAAAATCGCACCTCAGCGCTTGGTCACGTTCTTCTAGTCTCTGGTAGATAGACACTACAACGGAAAACTTGAAGCTCGTACCTTGCGTGTTTGTAAAGCTCTTCCGCTTTGGAAGAGGTCCCGGAAAACCGGGAGTTTCATCTTTCCTGTCCAATTTGTCGCTGGTATCGACGTATCGTCACCTCTGAAGAATACGATGATATGATTGGAAGTTGCATGGAGATCATGATGTTGGATCCTCCTGCGGTGGCAGGGAGTTGAGAATTGTACAAGAGTACCACAGCCGAGGCACATGGATAATAGAGCAAGAATGTTCTGCGTTTGTTGCTGGGCGAACAGTGACCCGCATCCTGATCGTACATAGAGGCCATTTTTTTGCCAAATCCGTCTGCATCAGGATCGGACACATAGCCGTATGTACCCGGGGCCTGCCTGTACCGGACGGCATGTATCAGCTAATTTGAGGGAAAAAGAAGATGTTAAAAGGGTGTCTTATCAGCAGAGTGAATGGCTTCTAAAGATGGCACGAGACAGCATGAATAGGCGAGAAGGACATAAATGAGCGCCCCAGCAGACTGATAACATGTCTAATAACTGGCAATTGGTATGGTCTTCTCAGGAAACAAGACACCGTGTCGAACCAGATCAGGATTTGGTAGCCGCGGACAAATGAATCGGACCTCAAGATTAAGCATAGCTCAAATTTACAACAGTGTATATATACATAGGGAGTCAAAGTGGGAGACGAGGATGAGAGACGAGTGCAATAAATCAGGTATTGTGGGAAGTCGATGGACGCGCATTGGTATATTTCTTTACCGGCCGTGAGGGTTTTTCCGCCGCTGTTGCTCACCAACCATTGTAGCCGTGAAAACCGTCAACGATGAACATGTTCGCCAGCCGGTCCGTGAAGAGGCAAGCCACCGAGTTACGGGTAGTGGAATCGGCACGTAGACACTGCTATCATCGGTGTGGGAAAAGTGTGTGAGTGAATATTATTGCGAACGTGATATAAAAATAACAATACTACACAACATCTCGGTACTCTTTTCCGGACGGCAGAAGCTGACACCGGGGCATTTGGAGTGTCGTTTAACATAACTAAGGTGTGCTCCTCACTCCCAAGGATGGTGGAATACGTGGCGTTCAAGTTGCCGGCAGAAAGGAACAGCCTGAGGGACGGGTTCTCTGCATCAGGAGGTACGACGGCGCGAATATTCTGATCAGACTCCGCAATAAATGGAACATTGATGCCGGTACTCCCAACGCTGCGGATGTTATGTACGGGGTGATCAGCTGCCAGTGGGGTGTGGGTGTGGGTTAGCGGGCGCTGGGGAATAGGAAGAAGGGAGTGAGGTCAGTAGATGTAGCAAGGTTCTCGTAATTTATTCAGCGTCATCCGCTCGAGTCTTTTGTACATTCAATTTGTTCTGCTCTCTTTTCGCGCATAATTTTTGGCGACTTCTCACTGACTCTCGATCCACTCCAAGAAATCCTTATTGAGCTACTCCGGGGCGGCAAGCTGAAGTCCATGCGCATCAGCAACCATTGAGAACTTGAGAAGGAAGGGGTGGGTACGAACATGATCCGTATCGTACTCCTTGATTGTGAGGTTGGGGCACCCAGGCTTGAGGCTGACGAGCCCGACCTCCGGGCGGCAGATGTGGTCGTTGAGGGTGGCGGCGAAAAAAACGGGCTGCTTGATGATGTAGTTTTCCTTCGGGACCATTAGGGAATGGAAAAGAGACGGCCTTCAGCACAGGAAGGGCGACATACACCTGCATAGGAGGACGCACGCTTGTCGTCCTCGGCAACCACCCTGGTAGTGTATTGCTTGTACCAGCACAACGGGCCTGCGAGACCGCCTTCCAGAAGCTCCGCCTTGTGGATGTTCAAGTCCTGGGGATGTATTGAGAGGGATGCGCCAAACAAGGAGAGAAAAAAAACGAATGAAACGGACGTCTTGGGTGAGGTACAACGGGGGCGGCGTCACTTTGGAGCTGAGGACCCAGTCCTTGATCTTGTCGCGTGGTTCCATGTGGGTCAGCCACGTCTTCGAGTCATGGGGGTACAAGATGCTCAGGAAGGCGCCTATCTATTTGCACCGATCCTCATAAGTCTGCGAGTCAGATGTCAGATTTGGGGCAGAGTGGTTATTGTGATTGACGCACCACGCCACGGATTCGCGGGGTTCGGAATGCGGTCGAATTGAAGGCGTCAAATGGACTGCGCCCATGGTAGGATTTAACCAGCGGAATCCAGGGGAAAGTAGCTACTCGAGGGCCAGGAGCCATAATTGAACGTGGGCACTTCTCGACGAGCACGACATTGGATGCCGTTGTTGAGACTTTCAAAACATAACGTACATTGGTGTCGGCCAGTGAGGTTCGCGTCTGTGAGCCCCCGTTCAGGGCTCGGTTACGGTGTTTGTTACTCCCAAAAAGAATTACAAAAAATGCGCCCAAAAAGGAAAGAGAAGGGAAAAGGAAAGAGGAGGGTTCAGATTTCACTCACTACTTGGGGGGAGGGCCGATGCTTCGCACGGCATGACTCGTACTTCAAGGTTTACACTTTGTACTTCAAGGTTTATAATGCTGATGAAATTGGGGAAATTTGGCCCGGCGCTTCTTCATATCTGTGTGTCGGTCTCAGCCCTTTGATTCGGGCACTCAATGCGGCGCCACAATATTGTCTGAACCTGATGGGCCAGATATGATGAGGATTTGACCACCTCCTCAGCATGGCAACGTCAAAATAGAGGCACGACAAGAGAGCTGCAGGATATATTGCATTACATATAGATAATTTGTACCAGCATCATTAAACCAGATCCCCGCATGGAAGTTTGAACAATATCAATGCATGTGCCGTAGCCGATCTCTGGCTTCGTCTCGCATTCACTGTTCAGTGCTGCGTTTGGGTGGGTTTTGCGCTGCACAAATACGTGAACTCTTTGTAAAGTTTCGTCTTCAGTTAGTGGCTGTGCACACCACACGTACGCAACACTTCGGGTATTTCCGAACATCTGATGGACGGCTTCGGCAGCAATTCAATTACAAACCTCGCAGCCGGTACTTGTGTACTACGGCGTTGGTTCAAACCGTAATTATTCTTAAAATCTATTAGCGTGTTGTAACTGTTATTTTCGGAAACAACACCAGACTTGGGGGGAGGCCGATGCTTCGCACGGCATGACTCGTACTTTGGGATACTTCTTTCACTTATACCCAGTGTTTACAGCTGTTTGCCAAAGTAATGACACTCCTCAAGTTTTCTATGAATAAACTCAACTTTAATGCACTGGATTGCCGAGCTCGTTTCTCACTCATTTGTACTCCAATTCACATGATTTAGGTGCATTAGAAAGCGGTTAAGCGACGTGCTCGAACCATACCCTACACGCCGGGTAATCCAAAAAATTGAACATTTCAATATTTGTACCGCCGGATTTGAATCACATGCGCCAATGGTTGATTCTCAGTCAATTCTTGGCCGATTTGCCTGAATCCAGTTCATTCTGGAAGCTAGAATTCTGGAAATTGTAGCTATTCATTGAAAATGCATGGCACACCTGATGTGCACCGCAAATAATGACCTTGTCAAAAATTTGAGTACTGAGGACTAATTTCACTATATAACCAAAAGTTTACAGGTCTTAGGCCTATGCCTCCATTTTCCTTTCAAAATGGGTCTGAGATCGTTGGAGATGTTCCAGAATTGACCGACTAAATCCAGGATGAAGTTGGGGTTGAAAGGATAAGATGCGAATGGAGAGGTCTGAACTCCTTTGGATTACCCGGTATGTAGGGTATGGTTCGAAAGCGCCGTTTAACCGCTTTCTAACGCACCTAAAATCATGTGAATCGGAGTAAAAATGAGTGAGAAACAAGCTCAGCAATCCGGTGCATTCAAGTTGACTTTATTCATAGAAAATTTGACGAGTGTCATTACTTTTCCAAGCAGCTGTAAATGGAGACATATTACTTATCTTGGCTTTCATTGATTGCCGTGATTGCAGACATGATTTCGATGATGTCCGATCACTGCATCCGGGTGGAACTTGTACCGTTGATGCCGACCATCAAATGTTCGGTATTATCCGAAGTCTTGCGTACGTGTCGTCTGCACCGCCACAACCTGAAGTTGAACTCTTTAAGATTTATTGCGGATTTCTGTAGCCCCAAACTAACTCAAATGTAGTACTAAACTTATGGAGTGGAACCACTTACACCCTCAAATGATATACCAAAGGTGTTGTTTGATAGTAGATACTACAACCTTGAATACAAAAAAAATGCATACCCCTGATCAAATAAGGCACAATCTCCCAATGCCACCCCGAGCACAGAGCTACACAGAAGCGAAACTCAGTAAACATATGAAGTTTGATTAATCAATTCGTGTCTCAATGCATAATCCTGTTTATCCACTACTTGTTTAAGCACAAAAATACCAAGATTTTCGGGATTGTTATGCTACAAGTATCTTGACATTGAGTGTTTAAACAGTCAACTAGTAAAACACTGTTCAAGTTCGGATTGACACCAAGAGAGACTGGATGTGTTCAAACCGAGTTGAATCGAACCGTGTTTAATGGCCTGTAAATCAGGCAGAGAAACTAAACCGCTGATTACCAGAACAGGTTAAAATCAAACCGAATTACTGATAGCTCGGAAATAGAGAAGGCCGGTGGAAGGAGCTTGACACAGTTCTAGAGCAAGGCTTAAACCGCAGATTAACAGAACAGCTTGAGCCAAATCTAATGAATTGGAACTCAAGGAGGCTTGTGAATCACCCAAAGAATTGTCAAGTGGAGACTAGCTCACCAGTCGGTTGCCATCTGTCACAGAAGGGGGTTTGGATGGATTGATGCAACAGAATAGTGTTCACGTGGTTGAAACATCCAAAATCGCGGTGTCAAGAACTATTCAGCCGCCAGGAAGAATGAATCGGTGCACTCACCTTGTCAGAATCCCATCGGACTTCCTGGGACGAATGTGAGATTTTGGGGATGAGGGTTCGAAACACACAGTTTATGATTTGACCAGATAGGGAACTCACGACTGCTGCTCGAGGCTCTCGCTGCTATCCATGGGTTCAAGTACTGTGAACAATGGAAATATGACCTTTAGTTGAGCCTAAGGTTCCCCAGGGGTAAAGGTAGGGGTACAAATGGCCTTACCTCTACCCTACCTTCAAAACCTCTGACCTCCCAGAGGTAGACCTCTACCTTCCCTCTAAAACCTTGGAGGTATACCTCTGTGAGACCTTCAAAGGTCTACCTTGGGAGGTTCTGAGTTGAAATGTCATGTAATATTCTCACAACCATTCAGATAGTGATTGTAATCTAGCCTCTGAAGAAGATGCATTGAAGCTGTGTGCTTACCAGACAGCTATGCTGTAAGGCAAGACAGTCCAAATCTGCTAATTTTTTTTACCATGCCACAAAATAGTGAAATGTCTAGTAAAATGAAGACCTACTGTAGAAAGGTTGCCATACCATAGCCAAAGTTACATGCTTGATATACCTCTGTGTACCTCTGGACTTCCCAAGGTAAGGTAGAGGTTTAAGGAGGTACAAAGATCTCCCAACCTCTACCTCTACCTCTCTGTACCTTACCTCTGACTTCTGGAGGTTTACCTCTACCCCTGGGGATCCTTAGTTGAGCCTACATTATGCAATCTTGGCCTCACTTGATCATACTATTATGCTCTGCAGGCCCTGGTTGGAGTATTATCACCAAACTATTCCTAGGCCGCACTGCACCTCGCTCTGCATCATTGAGTTCAGTGCCAATCTCTCAGCCTGTTGGCTCAGTGTGGTCAGCATGCTTGTTCGACCCTGGATCATCCCTTTCCCTGGTGCGTACCATGCTGGAGTACAGATTATATTCAATAGATGAGAAATTTAGACAGGTCCCAAACGATTCGTCAGCTCAGCTGTAGCTCATATCCGAGTAGCTTGCGTACCATTTTCCATCGGTATGATGTTCGTGGTAAAGGCAAAGGGAGAAGGAGGCATATGTGACCCGTTGCTTTGGTCGGATTGAAGTTCATCTTCATGAGGTGGATGTCGATTCCACTGGAGCATTGTAATGTGTTCGTTCCGAGATGGGGGAGAAAGAGGGAGCAAGAAGGAGAGAGAGCAAGAAGTAAGATTGTCAGGTTCCACAAAGGACAGTTACCAAGGTGGTTGATTGATAATCTGTTGACCCTGAATTTCTGCCTCATTGCGGTTTCAATTATAGTTCATCAGTCCATTTCATCGAACTGACCCTGCAAGTAGTACTAAGATCTGATCAGAAACCTGAGTCCAATACCATGACGCCTAATGCATGATTTTAGAATATATCAGGATGTCTATCACAGTCTATGGATCGGAAACCGAGTGTTCAGCGGTCGTAACTCACATGGGCAAGCAAAAGCTATGGATTCAGTTGCACTTGGGCACTTACAACTTTTGATCTTGTTTGGATCAAAGGCAAACACACATCAACTCTGGTCGAAATCCAACAAACTGCAGAGGAGACCTGAAAAACCTTATAATACCTCGCAGAAGTATGACATTGGGAATATGAATGCAGCTGCTGGATTTTATTGGGGGTAGGTCACTCACGACTGTTGTGCATGGCATGTTCTAACAATCACATTCAGCTACAACGAGCCAATCTACTGACCATGCGCACCATTCCAATCTTTTGCGTTCCTGGAAGCAAGACATGTTGCTGTTGGTAACTTATTCTGATCTCTTTCAAGCTCGCACGTTATGTTCAATGTCGTTTGCGACTTCCTTAGATTGAAATCCTAAGGAGTATCCAATACATCCCGGTCGTTTCGGGACCCATCCAATGGCCACAACATTCTGCCTCAATTGTTTGGAAAGTCCAGCGAGCAAGACTTTTGTATTCAGGTGTGTTCTATGATCTTATTGACCTGTCTCCTATCCTCTCAGTTTGTCATCGACATCGGTGCATGGATTGATGTTCCGAGCGTCAGTCACGTCAACCTTCTCAAGTAGCCAGCTCAAATCAGGTATATACAGCAAGAGTTACTTATATTTTGGTGGCGCGGTATTCCGTATTCGACTCAGGTATGTGGATCCCTGTCAATTTCACTGAAGTCACTCTCCCAAAAACTCAATTTGGTCTGCGATACTTGTTCTTTGCCAGATCCTTATCAATTTACCGACTTTAAATCCCTGCTTTGACATCTCGGAAGAAGTCTTTCTGATTTGGTGGTGACCATTTCTGCGAGTTTCCATGAGAGTACTGTACTAACCTCTGATCTCGGGTGGGTAAACCCCATAGTCTGATGCTTACAAACACAACAACTCGGCGAGGATTGGGTATTACGTTCGGCCCGAATATGAAAATTGTGGGTCAGCCAATCCCTTAATTTCTCCCAACTAGTATTCATTCATTGCAGTCTCTCTGAATCCCTCATTCCTACTGTATCATATTCCTGAAACCGGATCAGTGACATCAGCTTTCCTCGTTTTCTTTCCGTTCATCCACCGTACCTCAGTTAGTCGAAGAGACACTGTCAACAAGCCACAAATTCGCTGTTTCCTCGCTTACCAAGCAAGGTTTGATAATCCTAAACTGTCGTGTCGTCATCCTGTTCTGTTTTCATATTGTGAGTTGTTTTTTTTCCAAAACCATCTCATTTCATGATTCATTCAGGCTCTGTGTGGACATTTCCCTACCTAAAACGGGAAACACTCACGAGATCTAATGTCTCCATACACATACTACAGGGTGCGTGGTTTCTTCCGAGTGAGTCCCAAATCTTCCAATGCCTCGAGCTCTTGTAGAAATCCAGCTTAGACTAGCACTCGGCCATGCAAAACCAGATCAATTCAAGCCATTCTAGTGAGATGCCATACATGTCAGTAAGGATTTTATTTGCGACTCCAAAGGTGGCCATACAACCAGAATAATACAAGGCCTAAAATGAGTGAGTGAGTGCATGGACACAGGATTTGATGTGCACACATATTTTATTCAACACCTTCACCTCTGCTTACCTGTTGTGTTTGTCTAGGATTCATTTTCTCAACACACAGTTTCCTGCTCCATCCGAGCCAAGTGCAAAATCACCATAGTTGAATTTTGAGGTGCGCATGTTTTGGCTCACATTCCGCAATTCCGAGTCAACCCACATTTTATGGTGTCTTCGACCGCGTGGCATTCCAGATTCTCGGTGAGTGATGCTGTTCAACAGAACACAAGTTCGTTGGTCTCTAGAGACAGGCAATTTATTGATTTCAAACTTAGGGCTGAACTGATTGACAAAGCAGGTCTCGTTTAATCAAACTGGACATCTTTCCTGTCATGCTTCCTGGAGCAATATGGGAGCAGTGGCGTGAACTGTTTAACGAAACACCTGTTTACATAGCACACTTTCAACCAGAATCCTCCGTTCTGCAGAGACAGAAATGATGTATATAGGTATGGTGAGGTGAATGGATCAAGAGAACAGCTGTTTAATAGCCTCCCTTCGTTACCACATACAAAGTGCTGCTGAGTGATTAATCAGGCAGTGAATAAACCAGATTATGCGTTGAGATGTGAATTGATTAATCAAACTTCATAGATTCTTCAAAACTAAAGTGTACAATACGGGTCAGATATTTATATAGACACAGGATATCTCAAATGTGTTACTAGAATTGACCCGGTGGAAATTGTACCGCTTTTGAAGCCAACCATCTGATGTGTTCAGGATCTTCCGAAGCCTTGCGTACATCTCGCCTGCATCGCCACGACCTGAAGTCGAACTCTGTGAAATGTATCGTGGATTTCCATAACAGCAATATAACTCAAACATAGTGCCAAACTAAGTGAAACCTCTGCAACTCTCAAATATTTTACGGGAGCCATGGTTGAATGGTAGATACCACGACCTTGAATTTAAAAAACAACACAACACTCACCCTACAAATAAGTCATGAGGCTCAACACAGAGCTATACAAAGCAATACTAAATGGATCAGTATGTGTACAATATTTATGACTGCTAGGTGTGACACAGTGGAGGTTAGGAAACAAAGAGATCAAAATATAAATAGACTAGCCGGATTCGAACCAGCATCCTCTTGGTGGATGATATAATCACTAAATCTATTAGATTAGGCTCTTAAAAAGACTACAAAAATCTAATGAAAACAGCCACTATTTCATTACATCCTCTGGACGCACTGATAAAAGTTTCACGAACTCAAAAACCTGGTTCCGTTGATGAAAAGAACGAGTACATAAAGTACTCGTAATTTCAGTGCAAGACAGAAGTTAACACACGTACAACACTTCGCTCTGTTCCTGGCGGTTGGTCGCGAATATAGCTCACTCTGTTGATGCCGCCATGAAAAAAGCATCACAATACCTACAAAGGTGACCCGATGCTCAACACAAAGCTATATAATGCATTCACGGCGACTGAAAGGATTGACACGGCAAAGGGTGGGAATAGAAGACATCAAAATTATAAATAGACTAGCCAGATTCGAACCAACATCATCTTGGTGGATGATGTAATCGCTAAATCTATTAGATTAGGCTCTTAAAAGTACTACAAAAATCTAATGGACACCGCCACTATTTCATTACATCCTCAGGACGCACTGATAAATGTATCACCAACTCAAAAATCTGGTCCCGATTGATGAAAAGAACAAGTACATAAAGTACTCGTAACTGTGCACCAGCTGTTCTATTGCTTTTGATAGTCTTATAGCAATCATGCCCCTCTCAGAATGACACCGACTGATTACGCAATTATGTGGCTGTGTCACCAGGTGTTCTTTCCTTTGTACCGCAGCCGGAAAGCGCTGAATAAATCAGAAAACATTCATACACATACAGGAGGCATATCGCTGGAGGCTACGTGCCACGATGGGGTGTTCAAAAATCAGTTGGTGTCTTCCTGATGGGATCGTGATTACTGACAGATTATATACAGATACTTACTTGTTTGTCATCCGTTTCTGGTCTGTAACAGAGACTATGCTTTGAGGTTGACTTTGTTTGGTGCCCAGTGGGTGGACAGTGACTCTGTGTTTGATTTGCAGAAGATAGACAGATAACCTGTCAATCTGATAACACACTGATAACTCTCTCTGTTACCACCATGGATCGAGAGCCCCCTGAGTCTCCAGATTACTTTGAGAACTTTGAACAGCTAGATCCAGCCTCTACAAGGCCCCTTCTCAGCCACCACAGCTCCCACTGTCCCCACACAGTCCCAGCCTGCACAGGCCATCAGACAGACTGATTAGTGCAGAATCAGAGGCTCAAGGTTAGTTTCTTCACTAACTTGCAGTACCTGAATTAATTCCAAGAATTCTAGAGCAAATCCAAGTTCCATACCCTTCTGTACAAGCTGGCCAGCATCAACTTGGTACATTATTTCCTGTCGACCAATTTTCATCCAATAATGCTTCGATTTTCAGTTCCTTATATATCCAATGCTTCAGTCAATGATAGTGAGATTCCAAGTCAATTTTTTTGATGCACCATTTATGCATATCTGGTCTAGATTCAGACCACTTTGGGACATCCACTGCCAATGTATTTCCTAGTGCTGGCCAAAAATATGATACGGAAAGATTAATTTTGAATATATCCAAATATGCATGGATATGATACGGCTTGGCAGGCTTCCGTTGAATATGAATACGCCAGAATATGAATACGATAAAATATGAATATATTATGATACGCACCCGAGCATATTCAAATATATTTGAATACAAAAAGTTGTTGGTTTTGCCACTATGGCTGTCACCCGGCACAACTCGGAACAGCATAATTCACCAGCCGTCCTATTAAAGTGATACATATGCTGAGGGCAACTACCCCAGGCACAGAATCTGCCGCCTGCCAGACATCTCCACCTCCATTGACAGCATCAAAATTCAGTGATGTTGACATGAAACTTCTTGTCCGCAAAATTTTCATTCCCAAGCACATTCAGCTTCAAAATATTCAAAGAAAGTTCACTATAACATGTATTGGGATATCCAGAACATTGTTCAGCACGGTTGGCTGGGTCTTCATTGCCCAAAGTTGAGTGGCGGAATATATTTGAATATATTCATATTATATCATATTGTATCGTATTCGTATTCATGCTGGTGAGTACAAATACGATACGGACCCTTGTGGGTGAATACAATACAAATATGAATATGATATGCCAAATTCATATTCATATCATATTTTGGCCAGCACTAGTACTATTTCCAATCACCTTTGTCAGCAGTGAAACAAGTACATTCTCTAATTCATTACAACAACCTGCAAAAGAGACACGGAATCCTGGACGGCCTCCAGATCCAACGAAACACAGACCATATAGCGGTCCCCGAGTATGTGTTTTGATTTCTTAGATGCAGTTCATGAATTACAATTATCTAGGGAATGGTTGATGTCCCTTCTACAGTGCCCCGTATACAGGTTTCTTTACAGACATCAACTGCTGGCCCACCACGTCAGAGAACTCTAGGAGAATGGGGTATTGGATTAGCCGCTGCACAAGAGCCTATTTCTACTACTAGTGTTCCAGTTCAAGCTCCTGCTATGGGTCCAAGGATAGAGCACGTGCTTCCGGATCCAGATCCCGACCGAATAGTTGATCCAGATGATGCTAATGCAGAGGATCCACTGGGGCTCATGGGTGAGGGGCAAGGGAGTGATGATGATGCTTGTAGTAGCAGCAACACAGATATTCCTGCAGGAAAACGGAATTCCCTGCCCCCCTTTGTCAAGACTGCTTATGAGACATTTGTAAATAGGGCCGATACACACTACATCAGTCTTTCTGGGTACCACAGAAGGCTAATATCTTTCTTCTCAGGGGGAATCTCAGGTCCAAAGCAGCTGCAGGAAAGCCTACAGTTGAAGCTATGTACAACACACATCTCTTTTACTGGGATCCTTGCTTCTTTGCCGAAATAGCTTGTCCAGCTTGTGGTACAGAACTAAGTCCCCATGGCTATACTAGGCCTCGTCGGGTGGTTGATCTGCATGATTGCTACAGACGGACCGTACCACCTCCAGACAAACTTTTTGATGCTGTGAACAAAGTTTTCCAGTTGTATGGTCCTCAGAAGGATTCAAAGACCAACCTTCCACTGTTTAACGCTCAAGCTTGGCATGATGCAAAAAATGTGCTTAAAGCAATCAAGTTGGGCTTATTGTCAGATCCTCCTGGTGTTCAGCTTTATTTTCAGATGTACATTGAGCAAAAGACAAACCTTCCAATTCTGTGCTGTGATCGTGGTACCAACAATCCTGAAGGTGCTATACATAAAAACCTCAAAGCTCGAATGCCAAAGTCTGGGACATCAATCCGACATGCTGCTGCTCGTATCAAGGACTATGTCTTTATTCACAATCTTGTTGTTGGAACTGTCAATCGCAGTGGGAAAATGTATCAGGGCCATTACAATGTTGAGGTTCTGAATCGGCTGCAGATTTCATTAGAATCTGCAAGGCATTTAATTCCTAATGCTCCCATTCTTCGAGGCTGGATCAATGGTGACTTATACATCCAGGGAGGTGAAACAGTTGGGATCTTGGCACTTCCAGAAAAAACCAGAAATATGGCAGGGATTCTTGCTCACAATCCTTCAACTGATTCTGAATTCAAACATGCGTATCTTGCTGCACAACAAGGAACCAAGTATGCTGTGATGGCTGTCCATTCTGTTGAAGAGAAAATGCACTTCACAAAAATGATGCAAACATTCCCTGGTTTCTGTCTTCCCAACCTTGCACATAATTTCAAAGATGGTGCTCGAACATGGAACAGCGAGGCAAATGGTCAAACCATTTTTTACAAGGTGTGTTCAATAGATCAATATTGATTCCCCTTCTGACTGAACATGATAGCGTGAAAGCCATTTACAGTCATATCACTCAAAATGGCTCCGTTCTGCAAATGAGAAAAACACAATCTCACAGATTTTGCCCAAAGCAAAGGCACTAGAGAACAAACTGAGGAGCAATAATTGTGTCTCAGAAGCATATGCTGTGCCAACAATTGGCCTCTCAACCGCTGGTCCGAATTTGACTGGGCTTTTGCCAATAAGTCAGCCAGAGCCCAATAGTCTCCCTGAACCTCAACCCCCAGCGCAGTCCACATTCCGTGTGTATCAGCCACCAACAACTGGACATGACAGTTTCATTCCAGAGTTGCCGGATTATGCTTCCACATATCCTGAGCAAGATATTCCCCAGCTCTCTTGGCCCACAGATTCTCAAATGGGAAACTTGACTACATTTGCAGCTAATTTTGTGGATGATACGAACTCTTTCTCGAGTGCCAATTTTCCAAATCAAGAGTCTGGAGACCAGGCAACAGTTGGACCAAATGCCACTTCATTTGATTCCTTCTCAGCTTCAGAGGAGGTTAGATCAAAGAAGAGAAGAGAGACAACATTTATCACCAATGGCACAGCAAAGAGAGCAAAGCGTCCATGCCTCAAATGTGGTCAAGACACCTGCAAAGGGAGTATCCGAAAAAACCTCTGCAATAATTCTTGCATGGACTGCAACCAACCGAATTGTGAGGGAAGAAGCTCAGTACACCCGGAGCTTCCATGTGGTGGTGGTACTTGGAGTTTGTCGGGTTGAAGGACAATCCAAATTAAATAGGAGCCATTTTCTTTTGTATGCCAAATTGAATGTATGAAGCCCTTCAAATAAATTCGAGTCGCTGATATAATGTAGCGGTTGTTATTACGCTCGACCTCCAACTTAGAACTAAGCGAAATATTCAAAACTGAACGAGAACGAGGCAAAACCGTCCTTGAACAGTGAAATCAAAATGTATGTAAATAGGCATTCACATGATCATTCCCTGATTCGGTTTCACCCAAAATGGGTGAAACTCCATTCGGTTTCACCCATATAAGGGTGCAACCGAAGGCGGTTGCACCCTTACATGGGAATTTGATGCCACAAGCACCGTAACCGCGCCCCGTTCAGCCGCAGAAAACTCACCAGGCTGGGCAGCTCCGTTAAACCGGCTAGAAGACGCGACTAAAAGGGTATAGTGTTCGGCGCGTGCAAAGACCGGTGCACCACATGCTGCCTCCGGATTTGCTTGAACGACTTCACTGCCGACAAAATTAACTGTGCCTTCGCCTTCGGGTCCAGGGAGTTGCCGGCGCCATGGGCTTGGTAAACTTGAGAACAGGCCAGCCGTATATGGGGATTTGATATATCATGGGACCTCTGATTTTCGGAGAGTCATGATATATCAACACCTCTAAGTTAGAGGTGAGTCTGACATATCAGCTCACCTTTATTCCCGCCCGTGTGCATGCTCCGCCCGATTTGGGCGCCCACCGTTGGCCCCGCCACCCCGCCTCAATTGATGGCGCTCCACAGCCACTCCAAACGGGGCGATCAGTTCGTTCCCATCACCATTCGCACCTTGCTTCCGCCCTCCACCGCACGGGCTTCCCTTCGCCTCTGGCCCTCCTGCTTGCTCTGTAACTTCGCTAGCATGTTCTTTTTTCTTGTTTTCACCATTATCTCGAGTTTCCGGCGTCCATTGGCTCTTGATACCGCAGCATTGGCGCTGCGCTGGCACCCTTCCGCTGGACCACATTGCCAATAAAATCAGCTCCTGGGCTCCGGCTACCTCGAAACTTTATCTTAAGTTTCCTCCATATCCCACCATGACCCTCCTCACTTGGTAGCTTCCTAGTCTGCCTGAGGGCCGCGCAATTGGCTATTGCGGCTTCCACACCCCTTCATTGTGTACTGGCCTCCACCGGCCTCATTTCTGTCTGAATTGGTCACATTGAGTGGCCAGACTACCCTCAATTGTCTTCCCATGCGTCTCACGCCGCTCCCGCGCCAGCTGCGCGCTTACTTGTTCTCCGGCACCCGCAAATTTTGTTCATTGCATGCCGCTTATTGCACCACTGTGTTCTGCTTCGATGCACGTGCTTTCCCATGTTCTTCGCGTGCTTGCATCTTGCCTGCTGCGGCCACCGCGCTCGCGCGCTCACAACATTGCTGCCCAGTGCTCGATAATTAGCCTACCCCCAACACTGGCTGGCTTTGTCCCTCCCCAGCACGTTCACGTTCACTGTCCACGCCCTTGAACCTTGCCGCCTGCCCGCTCATTGCGCATCCCATGCGTACTCGATACCCCCACGCTGCCTGCCGCCTGCCGCCCCATCCCACACCCCATGCGCGCTCAATGCCTGCCGCCCACGCGCTCGCTCTCTGTTGTCCGCATGTTCGATCCCCACCATCCACGCACTCGATCCCCGGTGCCTGCCCACTTGTTACCCGTGCTTGCCCCCTACTCTGCACCCTTCTTGAACCGGGCCGTCTTTGCATTTTCCCCGCCTATTGCACCCTTTCCTTAGCCGTATCCGGTGTCCTCTTTTCTCGCCTTTTCTACTTGTCCCCCTGCTGCATGCCCCTCCATCTATTCCGTGCAGATGAAAAGACAACTGGAAGAATATGTACACTTGTAAATGCTTTGAGCCTTAATGAAAGCACATTGTACTATCACTTTATATGCTGAAGAGTGATCATATCTTACCTTTGACATCCTCCGTGCCACAATCAGTGTTTGGAATGCAGAGGAAGCGGTGAAATGAGTGGGGTTGGAGGCATTTCGGGTGTTTCGGCTCTTCGGAGGCAGAGTTCCGACAGGCGCTTAGCGGGCGTCTAATGCATATTGAACACAAAAACCCCTCGGTGGGTGCTTACCTGGCCAGATATTTGGAGTCTAATATCATGAATGATGTGTAGGACATTGAATTATCGAGAAAAGAAAGTTGGTTTGAAGAAATTAAGGCAATTAAAGAAGTTGCATAAAAGTGACGGTGAAGCAGCCAAAATCTTAGTGCAACCTCTACCCCGTCCCATTTGCGACTTTATATTTTTTATTTTATTTTCAAGCAGCGTGAATTTTGACATTTTCTGAATCGGAGGGGCTCCTGGACCTCGTATATTCCCTAGATGTTGAGCATCCCACAAAGTTGGCTGTTTTCAACGCTTTCTTTGTGTGCGCGTGCCAATTTGGCCCTATGCCCAATGTTTCTGTGGTTATTGTCATATAAATCGATTAAAAGTCCAATCGACTTGCCTCCGCGGGTATGGTTCATGATTCTGAAGAATTCTGTCTCCTCAGAATTGCTCCCCAGCACGGGGCGCAAATTACCGAAGCCAAGTGAGCGCGCACGCCAAGCGCCCATCAAGCGCCCGTCCGGACGTCTCGGCAACGCTACCCGGTGTGACAAGTGTTACATCTCTTGGTTTCCACCACGACTTCCTCCCATCCAGACCTCTTTCTTGGTCTCCTCGTCGTACGGCTCGGCACTCATTCTCTTCTAAAGCACTGTGGGCATCCAGGGCTCTCGCTTCAAGCATTTTCACCCCACCGATGTCTCGCTACACACCATTTCACCCACCACGCGATCTCTGGCAGCCTTCTCCTGATACTTCCTCTGGCATGACCAAATCTTGTCAGGATCTCTTGGAATCTCTCGAAGCAATTCACCTACAAGCTCTGTGCACTCGATGGGGACCGTAGCCTCTGGAATACGGCCATTTGCACGCTGAATTATCTTGGGCGTTAAATCTTGTAAAGACTCCGAAGAGGGTGAAAATTCGGGGAACTTGGGCTCCAGGTGCATCCAACGTAGCTAGAAGCATCATTTGATGTTGACCTTCCGCTTCTTCCCCGTTTGCAGCATATATTCCCACCAACTCGCCGCACTACTGTTCCCTACCCGATACGGTGCGTCTCCCCCTCATGCCTTTGGGCAAGTCGCCTACACACCCATGGTGCGCTGCTAGAACCTGTCACTTGTCGGTGCTGCTAGTGCACTACCGTTGCCCGCCATTGCGGCGCGGGTGGGACCTACGCGGCCACGAGTGCACCATCGAGTGTCCCGTGCACCTGGGCCAGCGATTTGTCATGGTGCCTCTGCTGCTGTGCCACTGCTGGTGGGTGCGCAGTGCGAACAAGTTTCACCCCGAAGCGCTGGCAAATGCGGCGGCGCCGGATCTGTGCCACGAGCAGCGCAGGGGAGCGGCTGCTCTCCCGATTCACATCCGCTGGGGTGCTGTGTTTCTGTGGTAGGGCAGGGAGGTGTGGCGCCAGCGCAGCCAGCGCAGAAATGGCAGCGCCAACGCCGCCCTGCATCCTTGCAGCTCGGTGCGATGGCGAAGACCTGCGCAGTGTAGCATACAGGGATGCAGTGACGACCGCCCGAGGCGTGCGCGGCAGATGCGGTGCGGCCGGATGGGTGTAGGAAGCAGCGCCAGCGGAGGGGAGATGCGGAGCGACGCGCGAACACTGGAATGGTGGCATCGCCCTCACCTGCAGCCCTCCCTCAGCGATGGAGGGGAAAGGGAGAGCAACTGGGGAGTATGACGGATGTGCAGCTGGAATCGGGCGCGGTGCGTACGAACACCCGAGGTGGGGTAGCGTGACGGCGCTGGAATCGGGCGCAGCACCTACGGCGCCCGGATGTCCGGGCAGCGCTGCACTTACCTGCAGTATCCCGAACAGATTAACTACGGCCTACAGCCTGCTCCATCGCTGCAGCATTTGTTCTGGCGGCGCAAATGCATATAAATCAACGCAGCGCAATTCCACTCAAAACACATTTTACGTCCCAGAATATCCTTATACCTACTTGCCGTCCTGTATGTATTCTACCTACACACTCCATATGCTATAATTTTTTCGTGATTTTTTGATTATTTTGAAGTACATTTCGTCCTCATCGTCGCCGGCGACGACGACGACATTTGATCGCATTTGATCGCGACGTCAAGAAGATCTTTGTCGATGCCATCAACATGCAGATGTTCCTCGCCGTCGTGGACCAGTACAAACTAATTCATCGACAGCCCAGAAACTCAGTGTACCATGATATATCAGGATGCCCTCTAACTCAGCGGTCTTGATATATAACGGCTTTCCAACGATTAGAGGTCGGTGATATATCAGCCCCCCATACTAAGGTGAACAGGCCTGCTATAAATGCTCGCATCTCTTAGACGCAAGACAACCCACATTCACTCTCGAACCACCCGGCTTCACCAGTTCCAGTAACCAACCCAATGCCTTTACCCAACTTCTCCAACATCCCTGCTAGTGTCGGCGGCCAGGCAATTCCAGACTTCCTCAACTTCGGGGTCATCGGGCCCGCCAAGACCTATCCCGTCCCCGAGAAGTTCAACCTCACCACCAGGGAGTCACCACTTGGCACCCAGCTGGGCTCCAAGTTCGACCAAGGCAAGTTGTGGCACCCGATCCGTGCCGTCGAGTACGGCTTCGACGATGCTGGCTTGAAGAGCTTCTGCGCGCAGTACAACGACCGCGTCACCCGCGTAGTGGGCACCGTGCCCTCAACCAAATCGACCTTCCAGCTGCACGGCAAGAGCACATCACCGGTATCAGCGGCAGTAAGTGCACACTCTCTTCGTAAATTATGCCGGTGTGACATCTAACGCGGACTACTGGAACAGGTATGACCAATGGCAACATCACGAACCTCATGGTTCACACCTCCGAGAACAAACACCACGTCGTGAAAGGCACCGGTGGCCACAACAGCTGATGAATATTTTCCAAGAGCTGTACACATTCATCTTTCCTCTTCTTCACATTCTGGGAGAAATACTCAGTTTGGGGGCACCTTGATGCTAATCCTTACCTGTACTGCGGTGATCAATGACATAGTTGTGTTTGAGATGGCTTGCACAAATGGGGTTCCAAATACATCGTTGGCCTCTTTCAGGAGTGTTATAGCTGAAGTCAGACGTGTTATGATGGTGTTCAAACGCATCTGGGTAACAGTGGGCTGGGGGGGCATCTTGTCAAAGATGAAAGAGAACTCGAGATATGGGCACTTTATATTCTTGTAGTATTAGTTTATCAGGTTCTCTGTCAATCAATGACATTGATATACAGGCACCGGATGGACATCTCCTACAAATAGCAGCACTTGTGATCATGACAGAGCCTGCTGATTGGATTGAAGGAGAAATGATACTGTACCATTTCGTTCAATTCGTACTTGCACGTGACTTTTTAATTTTCCGACAAATCTCCAAATTCCGCTAAAATCGAGAAAAAATTATTGCGAAGGTTTCCAGAAATCGGGTGTGACGCGTGACATACGAATTGAACGAAATGGTACAGTAGTATCTGTAGCTTACAAATCCAGTGCCAACTGATTAATGGCATCATATTGAGACTGTACATTTAGTATAGACCTCAGCTCACCCAGTACTAGTGGATGAGGCTAACTTTAGGCCAACCAGAGATTCCAAGTTGGCTCTTTGGACCTGAATCATATCACATCTTTGCTTCTTCTCCTGACAGCTGTGCCTGGTGCTGACACCACATCTATCAAGAAAAGACACAAGACTATGTGACTTGGGGATATGGCCCCGGTAAGCACTTCATACTTATCTAGTAGTACGGGCTCATGAAAGATGGCGGTGGAGCACGGTGTCCTTTTAGGCCATCGGTCTGCACCCGTGTTCGATCCTAATTGATCCTCCCTGGTTCTCTTGATCTGCGCACAGCATCGGCCCGCAGCCTGATGTTAATCATCTTTTGTCTACGTAAGGCTCCAACCATTTCCGTTTATAAATGTTTATACACGGTTTTAACCGTTTTCGCTTCCATTTAATTTGGCCAAGGGGTCAAACGGTTTGGAAACCGTTTTTGAAACGGTTAAACGGTTACCGAAGTTGAACCACATCGAGAGGTTAGACAGACGAAGATCTGAGTGCATTTTGGGTGTCAAGATGTTTCCTGAGGTGTATTTCAACCCCCTTGAAGAAAAACCATTGATATATCCACTACTGTGGCGCTCAACGGCGGGGCACATTCCCGTTATGGTAATTGATGGTTCAACATCATCAGTTTGATACGCAATCATCTACCGCCGCGGCGCGCGATTGTCTGCTCTTGGACGTGAATGTTGCTGGAATGCCTTTCAAAAATCAACCAACCTGACTAAATGTTCCCAGTTTGTGTAATATACAATCAGTAAATTTTTTGTGCTTGTCAATGAACTTGGAGGCTTGAACTGTTAAGCACCTGTTGCCAGACTCTGTTTCTATCCAGTGTGAGTACTGTATGAGTTAAATTGCTAAATCTACAGGCCGGTATTATCCCCTTGTGCTCACCTTAGGAGTGCGAAACTCCAAGGGAGTATAATACAAAGGATACCACACATGGCTGGCATCTGATAGTTTATCGCCTCAGGTGTAGCCGAAAATTACCGTTTGTAAACTGTTTTAAACTGTTTGAAACCATTTTTAAACCATTTCCGTTTAATTTGCCTGGATCACTACACGAAAACTAAATGATTGGAGCCTTATGTCTACGTAGCTGAATCGCCTCGCCTCCAACGCATCTCCTGCTGCTCTCATGTACGTCAAGCCAGCACCACACTGGTTTGATGGCCAGTGATTGCCCGATTGGGGAGTCGGCCTGATGGGACCCCTTCGCGTCAGTGGTTCCTCGGTATTGAATACCACAATTTCCGTCCCCTCTCCCCGCTCGGCACAATCTACATCTACCGAAAACCAGGCAAACCCGTCTACCATTCACAAGTGTACCACGACATAGACAATGAGATGCTGCGCAGCACTGCGCAGTGCGCTTATCATCTTGGCCCAATCACCGCCTGCAGCTCTACTTGTGACTCGTGTCATCGGCGCAGTTGTGCGTCGACCATGTTGACATGGCAGAAAAAAGTGGTGTCATCGGACGTTCGGTCCTAAAACCGCGACAAATAAGTGATGTAAGTGATCCGCCCAATCTTTTCCTCTTACCATCGGACTCGATGTTTTCGGTCGACACAAGACAGACTCGTGCGCCGTTACTCTGTCCAGGCCCGCCTTAGGGGAATCCCGGCGCAACTCATTCGTCTCGCACTCCGAGCACCATCTCCTAGACCGGCTCCACCTCACGCCCTCCTCGCCTGGGCCGAACGATTCGACATTTAACCTCGGGCTGGCGCCCCCCTCCGCGCCCCTCAACCAGCCTGGCTCCCCCTGCGGCCAGAGTACGCACGCACTCACTGAACGTCAATCACCTGCCGTCCAGGTTCTCCAGCAATGCTCATCTTCCGACCATGGGGATACACGTGGTGGAAGTGGCGCTCAGACAGTGCTACGGCACAGCGGCTTTCAGCGCGAACGCCGCACTCATCCGGGGGAAGACGATCCAAAATGACGCGGGTACTTTCGCCTGTTTGTGGATGCAACGGTACACCTCCCTTTCTCTTCTGATTCCCCGTTCTCAACGTTGTCTTCTCCTTCCACAATTCCTGTGTGATCTACTCGTGCGATTGTCATCGTCTGCCTTCACGTCGCGACGGTACGTCTCCTCATCTCTGCTGATCCCTATTCCTCACTTTCTCTTCTGCGTCTTCATCCTTCATCCATCATCCCACATTCTTCCGTGCTTTTCTCGTACTCTTATCGTGTTTTCCTCCTTGCTCCCTCATTCCCCTCGCTTCCAGATGTTCCGAGTCGACATCTTCTCAATTCTTACATGCTAGGCAGGTATCCACAACCTGCTACATCCGCTTCGTCTTGCCTGGCTGTAAGCTAGCCGTGAACTTTCTGCTCATGCGGTGCGTGTTGATGCGTCTGCCTCCTACTTTAAATCAATGTGTTCGCATCCGCCCCTATTCCTTTTTCAATGTGGGTCTCGCGTTTCTGATGCAGGGCGTGCGAGTGGTGTAGTAAGCAAGTTGACTCACCTGCGAGGATATCTCGCGTCCGGTAAGCTCCGCTGCGCTGTTCGTCGTTCTGCCAACTCGATTATGAGTGACAGGTTGGGGGGTTGCGCATATGCATCCACCTGACACGGACCTGGTTTGGAGCCGTCACCCTTGACTGTGGTCTCGCAAATATGTTCCAAGTCCTTGGTCGGAGGACCTGTAATTCCGCTGAGGTTTCCCTTGCTGGTGACCAGATTTATCGGTCCTCAGCTGTCACGACTCGGAGGTGGTTAATCAGCGGGTGAAGTACCCGATAGACTTGAATTACAGACAACTTGCGAAGACGTCTGCTATCTCTCCACGGACTAGAAATCGCCTTTCACCAACAAATCTGCATCGCAAAAGGCTTGGGGCTGTATTCCTTGCGTTGGACTGCTGTTGGGCTGGTGGAGCTTTTCTGTTACTTTTTCTCTCTTCTCTCTTTCTCTCTATTGCATTTTTTGTCTTTTATTTCCTCTGATTCACGTCCTATTCTCTGTGGTCCAAACAGTCGGATGAAAGGCAGCCGCTAGTTCCTTGGCATAGCCACATCACGATATATATGGTCCGCGTCCCGCGCGAATCACCCTGTTTCTCGCTCAAATGACGGTGATTTCATTCAGTACATGAATACACAAATCATCGGACGTCGTGTGTTTCACACCTGCGTTCTGAGTTCGATTCCCCGCGTCTGATATGAGGTTTGTCACCTATTTTTTTCCCATTTGGTTCGCCCTCTGCCCTACTTCTCTTCTTCCTCTATAGTACATGCTCCATGGATTGTCATTCCTATCCCGTTTTCTATGAATACAGTACTTAAGAAATCAAATGTCGTGCCCGTTCAACAGGAAATGATGCACGCTATCTCCAGGGCTAGACTACCGCTGGCGCTCGGGGGATCCCGTACTCTTTGTGATTTTTGTTCCTTTCTCGTCCCTTTTTGCTTCTGGTACCATGTGGGTTCCTGATGATGCTGTCCCAGTTCTCCTAGTCGGGAGGTGGGCAGATATCTTCCGGTCCCCGGGCCTCGACCGCCGAGGATGGTGACATCGGAGTGGATTCCGACATGACACCGGGGCAGCGAACAACGCACCTGAGTCTCAAGTGTGTTTAATGCATGTGCTCTTCACCTGGTGACCAAACTGCCAACGGCCTTTACGACAGACAAGGCATGCTTTGTCTGCTCTGCCCCACGGACAAAGCCGGCCTTGTCTGCCGTAACAGCAGTCGGCACCTGGATTGCCAGGTGCCGAGCGCATGCGTTAAACGCACTCGAAAGTCGAGTGCATCAGTCGTTGCCCGCAGCGTGAGTTACCAAGAACTTCAGAAAAGGAAGGATTAAACGGGAACTGCAGGCGGCATACGGTGTTCATCAATCATTTGAAGAAATGCAGGCAGTCTGACGGCAAGCGGAGAGATGCTCCAAGAGCAGGAATGGTAGCTAACACGGTAGGCGGCCCCTTATGGGTAGAATGAACTCGGAATGGCGTTCATGTCTTCACAGGGAAGCTCCAAAATTTCTCTTTATCTTCAAAATCGGATTAGTCTAATTTCATTTGCCAAGGGATACCAATAATTCTATGAACCTCCACAGATTTGGTCATCAGAAGATGCAGAAACTCCGCAATGTGGACAGGTGCTTGGACAGTGCGGTGGTTGTGATCTGACGATTCCGACAACCAGGTTCCACATCCCAGGAAAAGGTGCCGCACCTGAACGCGATGTGCCTTATCGGAACGCGAGTCGCGACGTGCCGCGTCTTCGCCGCATATGAACGGTAACAATCTCGAGGGGTAAATTCAGGTGAACAACCGTACCAAATACAACGGGGAAACCCATCTAGCCAGCCTGGGCTTCAGTGGCTGGATGGCTTGGCCTTTGGCTTCGAGAAGATGCAGCCAAAGCCAGCCCAAGCCGAAGCTAGGGTTTCAACGCCAAGCGAAACCAAATATCACTAGTTCTCCCACTGTCTATGGTGTGTTTTAAATACGCAGTGATAATCCAATCAGTATAGACTTGCTTTCGCCGATGGCACGCACAGTTAGTATGGCTTGGATATACTTAAAATACTTTGTTGATAGTTATTAGTACAGTCACAAGACAAAGAAACTCTCGCTCTTGTCCTGCAATGCCGGCACATACTTGCTTCTATTGACAGCCATCTATCCCCCTGAGATGGGATGGTGAGATAGTTTGCTTCAATAGAGTAATTGAGAATTGGCTGGAAGGGTTTGATTTGGGAGCCGTTTCTCTGTTGCCGTTTCTTGGCTCAGACCCGACTGTTTTCGAGAGAGCCAAAAATCTGTACAGGATCGGTGTTATTGCTCTAGTGGGGCCCAGAGGAGTTTCGTCCCCACCTGAGTCATTTTTAGCCAGATTTTCAGCTCAGGATTCGATCCTGAATCATCATTTGATTTAAAATGGCCTCGGAAACTGCCGCCTTGACTTACCTCATGGAAGGAATGAACGACGGAAATATTGGAGTCTGAGTCCCGCGATGATTTCTATCAGGGATAATTTCATAATCATAGACGGGTCAAGGAGATAAAAAGCCTCTGCATCCCCCCAACCAGACGCCCCCACACATAGCAAAGATGCATGCTAGAGCCTTCAATTTTCTCTGCCTACTCGGCATTCTCGCAATTATCCTCGCTTTGATTTCTCCCTCTGTCATCGCCGCCCCGGCTGCAGAGTCTGACTTCGAGGAGTCGCCTTCTAAGCCTGGTCTCAAGCTTTCCGGACTTCTTAAGCCCTCTCTTGACCATCGTCAAGTAGGAACTTCATGCCATGTTACTGGTACAAAGTATGTGTCGCACGTTCTGTGTGCGGTTATACTAATCCTTCTTCAGCGTCGACGGCGAATGCCTCAATGCTAACACCACCTGCTGTAATGGATTCTACACCCGCGGTTTCTGTCCCGGTCCAGATAATGTGAGTACAAGCGCATTAACCCTTCTCACCCAATCAGCTCATCTAATCCTACATTTTAGATCCGGTGTTGTACCGAGGTTCAAAGATGCAGCGACGGATCTGGTTTCTGCAATGATCTCGGCCATGTTTCTTGCTCTGTGCCTTATGTCCCCAACTTGTGCCCTGGCCCAGTCAGTATGTCGTTCTCTCACTGTCAAAGCACCAAAGGGATGTCGACATTGTTTGAATAGATGTCCGCTGCTGCCGTGGGGATAATGGTGCAAGCTTCTGTACCCCCGGCGGACCGTAAAGAATTCAAGCCTTCATTCCCACACGGTCACCAAAAAGTCTTGCTCCTGCCAAATGTTTTTTTCCCTTCTTCATGTAGTGATTTGAAGTCTTTCGTCCCGTTGCTGTACAAATATTACCTTCCAATTCACGTCAATACAATCGTTTATAATGAAAAATCTTCAAAGTTCATGAAGGTGTTTTCATTCAACCAACTGTTCTCTCTAACAGGAAATATCGAAAATTTGCAGCATATGGTACTATATCGCGCTGGGAACCTGGCCACCTAAGGGGTTTGGGCCCGATTGCGATAGACCACGAGATATTTTCCCAGGTCTGTGAGCCCTATGTAATAGGCGCGGGTACTGCGAAGAAATTAAGCATATTTGCGAGAATTTCGGTGCCGTTTTGAGTGCCCTACGAATTTAGTTTTCAAGGATTTCCCGAAAGGGCAATTGACAGGGATCCTGGCCACCCTTGAAAGTCCGTTGTTGGTGGCCAATGCGGGTCTCCACTGTCAGCTATACTGTACGTGGGATACATATAATGTATTCCGGGCACTCATATTAGTACATTGGAACTTGCAAAAGTGGAGTAGCAGAGACATTTTACACAAGCCTTCGGCAGCAGGATCCGGACTTTCATCTAAATCGGGGTGGTGCGCCATTGGTAACGGATTGTACGCCAAAATGAGTCATAGGGAGGTTCATTGGAACCGAATGGACCAACCTGAACGAATATCTCCAGCTTCGAGGTATAGTGTTGAGAACCCGACATTTAAACTTTTTTTCGGGGTCGAATCGGTGATTTTCTCTCTGTAGTCATATCAGGAAGGATGGGAAAGCGTTCAGGTGTAGTATTATGGGGGATATGGAGGCCTTACCCATTCTGCTGGATACTGCAAGGCGTTGGGACGATAGTCTTCAAGAGTCCCTCGGGATCTCGAATTTCAGTTTGCGAACATTGAGTTTTCGTTCCCGCTGTGTTGGTGAGTTGGATGATGCAGGGCAAGCTCTCCGCCGAATGCTGCATAGTCAGAATGAAGCTCCAAATTCTACCAGAGGAGCGAGCCCCAAAAGTCCCGGATCCACCAAGTATTGGTTGAGAAACAAGCGAGACGGTTGCTCGGAGTTACCAAATTGACGTTCTCACCCTCCGGACCGCGATCAATCTGAGCACAGCTTTGGATCAACTTATTGCTTTGGGTTGAAATTTGGTCTCGAGATGCGCAATGGGTCATATTCCATTGTGCAAATGCACAGGGGACATATCACACACTCGAGGGTGCTATATTTGACCTATGGCCAGGTTCCTAGTCACTGATACTGTACTTTTTCATTCAAATCGACAGGGGGTGTGACGCGTGACCCATTTTACCTATTCGACATTTCGGCAGCAGCCGAATTTTTGCGTGACACCCCCAAAATTTCGGCATTTGAACCGAAAATTTCGTCTTTTTTGCACTTTTTGGGCAGTTTGGGGGCCTGCGTGACCGCTTGGAGGTTCGACAGAGGCCCGAGTGACGCGTGACCTCGACTGAATTTCGTGATCGACAGAGGGGTGCGTGATGCGTGACTACCGATTTGAATGAAAAAGTACAGTAGTACAATTTACGCAGAATTTTAAGTGTACACCTTTAAATCAGAGGTACCACTGTCCTGTGATATCGGTTTGTCAACAATTTTGTGGCCCGATGACAAGCTGGACTTAGGAGCACATTGAGAAATGAAACCATCACATGGAAAATGGACTTGTAGCATGATAAAATTCACCACAAAATGAAACGTGCAACCCCACATGATGCCGACACAAGTTACAACACCCAAAGTCCATGCACAAGTTCGGGGCTTCCAACCCAGTGTAGCCTGCGGCAATCACGACCTTCAGTTATTGAATTGGAGCTAGAACAAAGCTGTTTTTACTTTGGGGGAGGCCGATGCTGCGCACGGCATAAATCATACTTTACTTTTTGTTCTCTGGGATGACAATCAGTCCCCTTCTCCTTATGGTATGCAGGCATCAGACAGCTATGGGTAAGGTATAGTGCATTCAAATACAGTCAAAATCCCAAAAGTAAGGCCAATTTTCTCAAAATTCATGTGTTACACAATATGTGGGCAGTTCGGGGGAGATCCCTTCCATAAATTTGTAGACAGAGATATTATGAAGATGCTAATAATATTTCGAAGGGATCCAGGTGGAACTGAAGTGTGACGGAAGCGTAGAGCGTTACGAGTTCCGGCACACGAGAAGTTGGGTGGCGAACAAACTGACTGTTTTAAGTAGTAGATTCACCGAAGAAACGTAACTACGCCAGTACTGCTATATATACTAAGATCGAGGGGCAGTGCTTGCCATCAATGATACATCAATTGGATCAAGGTAGAAGGAGTGTGAACAACATAAGGTCGAAAGGAAAATAGAAAGGGGAATGTAGTAAGGAATGTGTGGTGAAGAAATAAAGAAATAAGGTAAATGCGTACAAGTGACAATCACTTCCGTTACATATGCCCTCCAGGTTGACGCCTCGCGGCAATCTCAGAATCAATGTGCCTCCTCCATCACCTGATTCCCATCTCCCGAGACAGATCCCGACATGGTCGGCGTTGCCGACGGCGCCCGAATTGAAGTGGCACGGCTCAAAGAGTGGACACGAGTCTCGTAATCAGACTGCATTGACTGCCTCTTCTCTTCAAGAGCAAGACGAGACGCCGGAGAGGTGATGTCACGGTAGGCCTTAGGCTCGCGAGCCTGCTTCTCGACCTGGGAGGGAGCGATCGAGCGGTGGCGGCCCGTCTCACGGCGCCACATGGCTTCCGTTGCGCTCTCGAAACGATCCCGCGGCACAAGAACCATCGACTCGGGGATGGGGGCTTCGATATCGCGGTCACGGACCATAAAAGCGGACAGCGTGGGGACATCACCGTCGATGTTCCAGTAGGTCCACTGATCCTCCTCGACGTAATATGCCCACTTGATAGGCGACATATCGAAGTCGTTCATGTCCTCGGCAACCTTGCGATATGTGACAGGGTTGTACGGGGTGTCCTTTGTGGGGTCCTGCATGCGCTGGCGGTGAAGAACGAAGAGCTGGATCGTCTTGGCGGTGATGACCACCTCAACATTGGGAGGAGTGGAGTGGTGGTCCTCAAGGACGAAGGTTTCGCGGTCTTGACGGGGAAGAATATGATGTCTCGAGTTGAACTCGGCATAGATGATAGGGATCTCGGAAAGAGGTTTGATCTCGCCGTTGGCAGGCATATCGAATGAGCGGCGGGGAGATAAATTGTAGATGAGTTTCACGAACGTTGCGAGGATGCTTTTATCCAAGCTCTCGTCTCCACAATGCCTATTGTGGATGGTGCCATCAAGTGATATGCTTGACACAATCAATTCGAGATCGTCTGGCGGAACAGCTCCACCCTTCTTTGTCAACTGACTAATGTCCGAGATACCCAGAGTTTCAAAATAGACGGGTAAAGCGGCCAGATGACTAGCCTGATCATACAGCATCCAGGTCAAGTCACCCGACTGCCACCTAATCTCAAAAAGAGCATTTGCTTTACTTCCAGAATGGTTCACAATTCGGTCAATGGCCCACTCGTGAGAACTAGCCTCTTGTGAGATACTCAGCTGACTTTCAAGTCGTCCAGGAAATCTCCGGTCGTCATTCGGAATGTGGATGCTCAGAAGGGATGCGTGGAAAACATCATGCACTCCAAATGCACTCCCTGTTGCTTCAAATTAGACGGAAGATCAATGCGGAATGGCGAATTTCCGAAGTCCTTAGTGATCAGGTACAGACCAATGAACTTTGGAATGAGCTTGCGAGCTAAACCTTTCTCAAACTTAATGTTCTTAGTCGAAAGGTAGGCAAGGTCATTTTCCTTGAACGGTTCTGCTTGCCTCTTCCGGTTAGCATTACGAGTTTGTTTAACTCGCGCAGCTAGGATGGCATCATGTGCAGCCATCACTGCTAGTCGCCTTTGCAACATAAAGTTGGCAATACCGGGGTACTCGCGCTTGCGATCCGAATCCCAAATCAAGGAACGAGGCATCCTGCCATTGTTCAAGAAGAAAGGTGAGTATCCAGTGGATTCAGAACGAGCTGAGTTCATGGCAAACTCAACGGCAGGTATCTTAGAAGCCCAATCCTTTTGCTTCGGGCCGACACACTGCCTCAGCATTTGAGTCACTGTTCGATTGGCGCGCTCAGTTCCCCCATCTGATTCGGGGTGATACGCGCTAGACATATTTAGTTTAGTTCCAATCAACTCATGGAGCCGTTTCCAAAATATACCTCGTATATTAAGCAGATGCCTCGTATCACGATGTACATGTTTGTTTTTCACACGCCACAAGTGCTCGCTAATTTCCGAGATAATTTATCCTTTTGTACTCACTCGGTCCCCCAAAAGCCCGTCTAACGGGTGCATCCGAAATTAACTTCGGTCCAAAGAACTGGACCCGCAACTATCTTATTTTCAACCTCGCCGATCAGCCTTTTAATTTCCGTTCAAAAGAACCGGTTTCTTACGCCTCCTTCTTCCCAACCCCCATTATCTCCCCCTGTATGGCATCGATTCACCGCTCTGTATGTGCAGCCCTGTGTTGTGTCTACAACTAACTTCAGAGTCTCCACATTATTATTATTATTACTCGTATCTTAAGCAGATGGGGTGAATCACATGGATGTTTGTTTTTCACACGCCACCTGCGCGCGTTAATCCCGGCCCTTCGAACGCTGCAGAGACTTTTTCTGGATATCCAGCTGACCATTGGATCAAACATTTACTTTTGTCCGGGAAAATGGTTGTTATTTTCAACCTCGCCGAACCGCCGACGCTGAACTCATGCTCACTCATGGAACACTCAAGCCCCGTTCATAAGGGACGGCACCTGTCTTCCCCATCATTCGCTCCTTTTCACCCCCCCATCGTCATCTCTGTCCCGCAAGGGCCCCATTCAAGATATGTATGCATTGACGTTCGTTCCGTGATCAAAACTGCGAGATGCGCAAAAAGAAATCGTCATCCGCCGGCTACGCTGTGTCTGTGGCCCCCTGTAGGATCAGGTGCAATATTCAAGGCCTCTTAGTCGTCTTGGTCGTGCGTTTCAAGACATCTCCATGGCTCTCAATTTGTAGCTCAGTCACCAACAAACTTTTGGAACTGTGCATGAGTTCTCTTGAAGTCAATGCAAGCCATCGTGTGAACTTGATCGGATGGTTCAAGACCTCAACTACTTGAATACTCGCTGTCCGAAGCTTTTTCTCCGAGTTCCAACGAAGTTTCTCGGGTTCCATGTAAGGTCTTGCTCACTTTCCGTCTCCCCTTCTCTGTCTCGCGAGCCGACCATGCGTGCTTCTCTTCACCTCCCACGTGAAGCCGCTTTCGCACAAAGCAAGGTGTGTTTACTTGCAAAACATCGTTTCTACATCTAACTCTCTCCCATAGCCGATCTGAACTGAGCGCGACTCAAGCTGGAACGCGCAGCCGAATAGCGGCGAGAAATCTGTGCTCATGGTCGCCCTCCCACCAAGGATGAAATATCCTTTCAACGCAATGTGCGTGTTCCTTCCCTCCTATAATGTCGCGCTCGCTCCACACGTCCTTACCCCCATTGCCGAACTCAAACCGGTGGACGTCCGCCGTGTCAGGTCAGATCGGGTTCGTACAAACGCGTTCAAAGACACTTGAGAGGTTCGTTCCTGTTCTATTCACATTTGCTGTACATCCTAACTTACTTCCAGACGCCTGGCACACTCCCTACCTCCCCAAGTGGCCTTCTGAATGCTTTCTGCCTACCCCAACCCCCAACCTCCACCCCGTTGGAGATTTTCTCGGTAGACACGGACGCCGCCGATCGCAGGCGCGATCCTGTCCGCTTGAAGAACGAGACGCCCACCACGGTTGGTTTACTGCTTTATTTAGTGCAGCATACTCACACTACGTTACCTCGAACCGCAACCCACCTCGTCTCGCGCCAGAACCCAATCATCCTCGGAATTAGTAGGGAGTAGCACTGAGCCATTTGTTCGAGGTAAGCACTCGATGAACACCAGGGCCAATGCACCTGACAATCTCTCAGGGCTCCATGCATATGCACGTCAATGATTGAACACCTATCATAGTTATAATTCGTTCGTACATTCGCGCCCATCCTTATGATATTGACTATGCTATACATCCGAGGGATCCTGATTCGTTTGGCGCTGTGCTATAGTAAATATGGCTGTAGGACTCTGGCACGCGCATATTGTGACCGGATCCTCGCACTTGACACGAGTGTGCCGACAACAAAATCCGATGGTATGTTTCAGCGTAGACAAAAGTCTCAGAATACTTATTTTTTTGTACAGCGACGCTTGGGCTCATCATTTGGAAGCATGAGCAGCCCTGGGGACACGCTAGTACTGGCACATGCAAGGGTGTAGACAAAGTTTGTTTTTGTATGCCAAATAACTGTGTCGTTTTACTGTACCCCGGAGAATCGATTTAATCATGTTCACGTACGATACCACTGCCATCGTTGATATATCATTCAATGGAAACGGTTCAAGCTTCCATCGAAGCTATGACAGCACTTCGACTGATTTTGTATGAGCTATGCGCCGAAAATGAGAATTTAGATATACTAAAACATCACCAGACTGCCGGAGCGAAGCGCAGGCATGTCTTGTACTCGTGAACAAGACGTCGCGGTCGCTGACGATTGACTTTGGCAGTCCATGGAGCTTGTAAATATGCTCAAACATTAGCTCCGCAATCTGCTTGGCAGTATAATTGATTCGGCTTGGAATAATATGAACCATACCTGTCAGCAGGCAGATGACGACAGTGATTGAGTTGAATACGCCGTCGCAGTTCTTTGATTCGGGAAGAGGTCCAACAAAATCTATCCCAATGGATTCCCAAGGCTGGCTCGGTGGAGAAAGAGAGTGGAGCAACCCATAAGGCCGTTCGTTGCCCGGCTTGCTCCGCTTGCACGTCATACACGTTTCGCAATAGCTGCGAATATCGTCGACCATGTCTTTCCACCAGACATACTCCCGAACATAGTCCAGAGTCTTCTTACTTCCCAAATGAGCAAGCACTGAATGCGCCTTGGAAATCACTATTTCTCGAATATTCCGTCCTTTGAAGGTCAGTTTGGGAATGCAAAGCAGCTTCCGATCCTTCTCGCAGAGATAGATAAGTCCCTCCGCTACTTCAAAGTTCCTATATAGTTGCCCCACGATTTGTGGTACAGAACGTGGCTGTGGCAGGCCCAGCCACCGGCCATAGCCACACATGCAGAGCCACGTATTGTACCACAAAACAGCGGGGTGACTATATAGGAAGAAAAAAAAACCTGGTCTCTGAATGCAACGATTTGCTCAACCTCGAACTCGGGCTCGAATGTCTCCGCCTCTGCAGAATCCAGTCTTCACCGTTTGTCTGCTGGCTCTGATTGTTCTTCTTCTCGCTCAGAATCCGACAGACTGGGTGCTTTGCGCCTTCGCTTTGCCTTGCGCCGGGTGGTACCTGAACCATCGGCGACAGGATTTGATGGAGGAGATGGCTGGGAATCTTTATTGTCGCGGGAGCGGCCTTTCCGCTTCTCGATAACAGCAAATTCCGCGCTCAATATGCCGGCATTAGTATTGGAGGGCTGATCTCCTGCTGCACATTCGCCTGACAATGTAACAGACTGGACCGCCTCCAATTCTATTGGGCTTGAGGCAGCGCCTGACTCGCCAAGTGGACCAGACTGCTCTATGTCTTCTGTTGGCTGAGGCGAATTGCCATACTTCAGGTAATACTGCAAGCATTTCTGGCCATTAGGCGGTGCGGCCAGCCTAGATGAAAAAAACTAAGCAAGCAAGGCTTGCGGGAAAGGCTTTGATCCCTCACCATTTAGCAGCGGACTGTGAAACCTCAACTTTGGCTGGTGAACCTTTAAGAATGACCGTCCAAATCGCCTGAAAAATCAATATGTCAATTTTAAATGCCACAACCGAGGCGAGGAGTCAAATGCTTGCCTCAGAGCGATGTAATCTTCGGTTGACCACTTTCTCTATCAGTGGCGAATCCGATGGAAACTTGAGAGCACGGGGTCGGATAATCAACTGGCGCTCTGTCGGAATTGACTGTGATATCTGACGGCGCAAGCCTGCTAATGTATCCTTAACTGACTGCTGCCGCTCCTTGAACACTGGTTTGGTAACGCCGAGCGATTAGGCGGTGATAACACCCAGCCACCAGAAAAAGTAATGCCTGTATAAGCTGAGAATTTCGTATGTTTTGTCGTCGTCAATGTCGATTGGAGCATGATCGAGTCTCTGTACTATCCCCTTCTCGTCTGTATATGTGGTGTATTGCAGAAGGCCATCAACATTGAGCTCAAAGCCGAGGGCAGACTGGAAGAAGAAATTCTTCAGGGCTAGAACCCCCTCGCGCGCAAGTCGATTAGCATGAGAGCGCTGATCGCCTAGAACTGTGTTCCCATGGGACGTGTAGTAGTGGCGCTTATCAGCACGAGGATCTGCTGGGGTGTAAAGAAAGTGCAGAGAGGGGGTGTACAGGATCTGAGTGTTGTGGGCTGTAGCCGCCATGCTCGGATACAGCACGTAGCCGCATCGGACCTGGGCACCGAACATCTTGAACAGCGCCTTTGCCTCTTCCATGGAAGTCATCGCATCTTTGAGTTGTTTCACGTAGGTCGGTGCAGAACCGGAGTGAATATCTTGCGCCTTAAAAGACGTGAACAGGATGTATTCGTCTGTTTCACGGAGATATCTTGCACCGCGCATCCAGAGGAAAGCACCCATATCACTCCCCTTGGGCAGTCGAAACATCAAAAGGAAGAGCGTGAACCACGGTGGGTCGTCTCTGAAATCGCCGTGCGGTGATCCCTGGGGCCCAATGGCTGTATAAAGATTGTCCGCCTGCTTGAGCGCTGAGATGAGGTGATCCTCGAGATCAATGAATCAATATTCAGCTGGAGGAGGAGGAGGCTCTGCGGGGGACTGAGCTGGTGCAGGGGAATCTGCCGGGGATTGCGCTGGCATAGGAGATTCTGAGGGGAGTTTATTGATGTTCTCGGGTTCAGGTAACTTGGAAGTCAAAAACATTCGCAGACGAAGAGCTATTATGCTGAACACTTGTTGGTCCAGGCTCGAGCCCACCAAAGGCCACCACATTATTCTCATAGCCATGGAGCTCCATCATATCCCACTCGAAGCGAGAGATGCACAACGGCATGATGAGCCGATATAGCTGGTGTAGAATCTGTAACACCTCTTTGATCATTGCAGCAGCCTGGGGGGTATTGGTCTGAACCGCAGGCGAGAAGTGCCCATAGCCTTCTCCCTCGCCATGAGTTGACGCCAGGTTGAACAAACCGTCGCCTGGCACACACTTGCTATCGTCAATGTTCTTTGACCGCAGATTGCGCTGCATTCCAGGCAGCGCAAATATCCCCGGAGCGCCTGGATCTGAGTCTGTTTCCTCTCTTCCCCAGGTAAGCTCCATGAGACGCGGTACAAGTTCCAGAACCTTAAGGCCTTCGTCATATTCCATCAATGTCGACAGACTGTGGGCACAGACGGCCGTAACAGCACGTTTGGGATCACCCGCCACATGATGTACAAGGGGTATCCCCAATGGCAGCCATACCATTCCCAGAATGGGCTCTGTGACAAAGGATCGGGTGGTGAGGTTGAAACGAGTGGGGGTGACTTTCGGTGGCATTTGGATGTGAAGCATCCTTTCCTTCTGATCGGTTGTAGTATGAAGGTGGAAAGGGGCGGCGTAGCGCCAACTGCGCCGGTAGGAATGGTCTAGTTCTGCATTAAGTACGTATTCGGGAGCCTCTGGATAGACACCACATCCCTTTGGTGGCTGTGGAGCGCTCGGCGCAGGAACAAGCCTGTTTGCTTCAGGCTTCCCTGCCCGCGACAGTGATTCCTCAGGCCATACGAACAACTCCAGTGGTGGCTCAAGGGGAAGCACACTGTTCAACGGCATCCCAAACTGGCGCCGCTCAGCAGGGTTTGTGTATGCTGCAATACTGGATTAGGAATGTCCCAAGATTGGCGCCAAATGAGTGAACATACCTGATTCAGACAGCCGTGAGTCTCCAAAATCGACATTCACCCATGGAAACTCTCCCCTAGATGCAGCAGAGTCGGAACTGCTACATGGGGGCTGTCTCGGAGGCGTGTATGGTGTGGAATTTGACGTAGGCATCGGATTTCGCAACTGCGGCCTCAGAGGGGGCTGTCCCGGAGGCGCATATGATACGGAATTCGATGTAGGCATCGGATTTCGCAACTGCAGGCTCAGAGGGGGCTGTTCCGGAGGCGCATATGATACGGAATTCGATGTAGGCATCGGATTTTGCAACTGCGGGCTCAGAGGGGGCTGTCCCGGACGCGTGTATGGTGCGGAATTCGATGTAGACATCGGATTTCGCAACTGCGGGCTTGGAAGGCTTGAAGTGCTGGCGCTGTACGATACATGCTGGATTGGAACAGCACCAGTGGGGTTCTGTGGTACTACACCAGGGAAGGTCACTAAATGTGAGACTTATGTGCTGTTTTGCATATGCATACCAAGGCCGATCTCCGCTACTTGTCCGCCTTGAAATGAATTTGGAGCTGTGGAGGGTCCCAGTGGGAATATCTCTGGGGCGGAATATTTATTAACATTCATATTTGTGGTAGATTACTTGCCCAAAGCGGTTGGCCATGTCTCAGTAGGAGCCTGTAGCAGCACATTCTTGTGTCGGTCTAAATGGGCCTTGGCTGCCTCAGCCGCCGCTCCAAGTTGCTGCTCAAGCTCTGGAGGAGCATTCTGGAGGTCGAGGTCTCGTAGTTGAACCAGAAGGGCCTCAAGCTGGGCCACAGCTGAGCTAGCCATCGACAGGGCGGAAGCAAAAGCTGACAGCGGCAACAGAGAATGACAGGCACTGCCACATTGTGGCTGTATGGACCGGTCAGCACTTTACCATCAAATTATGATGGTAAAGTGCTGACCGGTGCGTTTTACAGGCTCAACCACGAGCTTTGGCCGCAATTTTGGCCTGAGAATTCATTTCAGAGCCGATTAGAAGATGTTCTATAGGGACAGAATTTTGAAAAGACAAGAGTGTAATCGTTAGCAGCCAAAACAAGATCCAGGCCCAAAATGCTCCCTATGTTGCCAGATTACGGACCATGACACAATTTATGTCTGAGGCCGTCAGTGTACATGTCTGGAAAAGGTGGAAGAGGTCAAAGTTGGGTGGAGGAACCTTGATTCATTGTGATCATTAAAAACATGATTTGTGTATTACTGTGAATTCCGCAGCTGACGTGCTATTCAAAGCTAGCGGAGAAACTCAAAAGGGTGGGCAGTCCACGAGTACATCCTGAAGGATTTTATGGGCCATTAGACACAGGGATTGGACAATATTTGAGGTAGTAGTAACCGTCTGAGTGCAAAAATGCGATTTTCACCTATGTACACCCAGAAGTCAGGTCGACGTCAAGGAACCCGGCCAGCGAGAATGTTTCTGAGGCCAGGGAGTTCTTGCGTACATTCTTGGGGATCGTATGGTCCATTAGACACAGGATTTGAACGATATTTGAGGTGGTAGTGAGTGTTTGAGGTCAAAAATGTGTTTTTCACCGATATAGGACCCAAAATCACGTCGACATGGAAGAGCCCAGCAAGCGAAGACGTTTTGGAGGCCAGGGTGCTCTTGGGTAAATGCCTAGGGATCGTTTGGTCCATTAGACACAGGATTTGGACGATATTTGAGATTGTAGTGAGTGTTTGAGGTCAAAAAATGCGTTTTTCACCGATATAGCACCCAAAAACCATGTTGATCGAAGAGCCCGGCCAGCGAAGACGTTTCTGAGGGCAGGGCGTTCTCGGGCAAATGCCTAGGGAACTTTTGGTCCATTCGACACAGGATTTGGACGATATTCGAGGTAGTAGTGAGTGTTTGAGGTTAAAAATGCGTTTTTCACCGATATAGGACCCAAAATCATGTCGACATCGAAGAGCCCGGCGAGCGAACACGTTTTGGAGGCCAGGGTGTTCTCGGGTAAATGCCTAGGGATCCTTTGGTCCATCAGAGGCAGGATTTGGACGATATTTGAGGTAGCAGTGAGTGTTTGAGGTCAAAAATGTGTTTTTCACAGATATAGGACCCAAAATCACGTCGGCATGGAAGAGCCCAGCCAGCGAAGACGTTTTGGAGGCCAGGGTGTTCTCGTGTAAATGCCTAGGGATCGTTTGGTCCATTGGACACAGGATTTGGACGATATTTGAGATAGTAGTGCCTGTTTGAGGTCAAAAAATGCGATTTTCGCCTATGTGAGCCCAGAAGTCAGGTCGACGTCAAGGAAGCTGGCAAGCGAAGATGTTTCGGAGGCCGGGGCGTTCCTAGGTACATGCTTGGGGGTCGCTAGGTCGATCAGACCCAGGGTATTGAACGAGAATTGGGGTAGTAGTGCCTGTTTGAGGTCAAAAATGCGATTTTCACTTATGTAGGCCCAGAAGTCAGGTCGACGTCAAGGGAGCCGGCAAGTGAGGATGTTTCGGAGGCCGGGGCGTTCCTGGGTACATGCTTGGGGGTCGCTAGGTCGATCAGACCCAGGGTATTGAACGAGAATTGGGGTAGTAGCGCCTGTTTGAGGTCAAAAATGTGTTTTTCACCGATATAGGACCCAAAATCATGTCGACATCGAGGAACCCGGCAAAAGAAGACGTTTTGGAGGGCATGAAGTTCTCGGGTAAATGCCTAGGGATCGTTTGGTCCATTAGACACAGGATTTGGACGATATTTGAAGTAGTAGTGAGTGTTTGAGGTCAAAAATGCGTTTTTCACCGATATAGGACCAGAAATCACGTCAACATCAAGAAGCCCGGCAAGCGATAACGTTTGGGAGGCCAGGCAGCTCTTGTGTGTACGCTTGGAGATCGTATGGTCCATTGGACAAGGGGATTGGACAACATTTGAGGTCACAGTGACCGTTTGAGGCCCCAGGTGCGACTTTTCACCTGTATAGCCTAGCAGTCAGGTTGAGGAGGAGTCAAAGCTGACAGAAGAGGAGGATGCAGACCGTGCTGGCCATCGTGGTGCCAAACCGAGTTCGCGCCAGCAACTAGGTATGGTTTCCGGTGGATGAAACAACAGCCAAATGAGCCAGGTGACCCATGGACACGAAGATATGAAGCAGCAATTCGTTCGCGGGGGACGCGGTGACCCAGAACCCTGAGACGTCCCTTAAGCATCCAGCGACCAAAGTTTGGGAAGGTTTGGAGGATGGATGCCAACAGCGAGTCAAGGTCGGCATCGCTGATGGTGGAGACAGGGACGGATGTGGAAGTGTAGGTACGCAAAACAGTCCCGTCAGCATGTAGTGTGTCGGTATATACAGGAAGTCCTGGCTCAACAAGCCCATACTCAAGTGCACGCCTGCGGATAGTCCGAGCAGAAACGTGGAAGACCTCTTCCAGATGGGAAGGTCCTCGGAGATCGAGGGCTTCGGAAAGGATGTGGGGGTCAATATCCACCCGCGGCTGTCCACCTGAGCTGCTGCGGGAGGTGACTACAAGTGTAGGGCCAGTGGGGGGATCCGAGGACAGGTGCCGGGCCTCAGTGAGAGCATCAACCATGGCCGTTAGACTTTGCTCTACTGTTGCGAGCTCCACACCAGGAACAATGTTGCGATGTTGCAGGATTTTTTCTGATAATGAGAGAGGGCTGGAAATAATTCAAGAAAACAGGTGTACCAGCTGTACGGCAGCAGAAAAGTGCAAGACCTCGTCGATCTGGCGGTTGAGTTGCATTTCCGCACCACGCTGTGTGCACAGGGTACGAATCACATTACGCTTGAGGATCTGGTATGCACCTCGCAGGTTCTCTAATTGTTCCGGTGGGGCAGACATGCAAGACTGGAGGAGGAGAGATCGGCAACACAGGACGAGGCAGAAACTCACGTGGGCGTGTCAATGACACCAATGATGCCATCCACGCATGGCATGGTTTCGCCGTTTCTCCGGGGGGCTGTGCGTTGCCATGAAACGATCACTGTGCGGGATGGTGGAATGCTATTAGTTGCTAAAATCAAGGTGACATCATGCCAAGGCAGGTGCGATCACGGAGGTGTTGATGGTGCGGTACGCATCAATGATTTCAAGTGAGAGTGTCGTCGAAATCTCGACAACGTGAATCCCAAGTTGTCGAGATCTCGACTGAGCAGGAGTTTGTGGACTCGAGATCTCTATGTTCAATTATGATGAGTTTTCGACCGTTCTTTGGGCCCGGATTCAAGATCTCGAGAGAAACTTTAACCCCTCACTAGGTTGAAATATTGAGTTCCCTTCGAGATCTGGAGAGATATCTACAGAAACCTCGAGAAACCTCGAGATCTCGGTGTTTTTTCATGTTTCTCTCACTATACCTATAGATCTCGCTAAATTCCTGGGGAAATAGGTATAATACATGAGTTTTGTCCAGTAAGGACCCTCAAAGCAGTCAAAGGAGTTGAAAATTTGTCGAATTGTAAAGCATTAATTCAAGCCAATCATTGGAGGACCAGGAAATACAAAAGAACACACTAGTTGCAGAACCGTAGAAACTGAGGAGGGTTGCCTGCGGCGAAGCTGCCGGCGTCAAAGGCAAGAAGTATTGGCGCGTTACTGATAACGCCGAACACAGCCTGTTGATTGCACAGCGAGTCGGCTATCGCCCGAGGATGCCGAGGAGGATTGCCGACAATCACCGTATACGGCCGTATACGGCCAGTACACCGACATTTGGGAGACACGTCGCTGCCATGTGCAGCCAACATGTGCGCCACATGTCGCTGGCGACTGGCGGCCATGTGCGGACGAGCTGGCCGCTAGGTTCAACGGAAAATGGCGCCATCGTGCAGCCACTTCCAGCTGGTGGCCAGCGGTCAAGCGTGCATGTCAATCATGTGTTGGCACAGCTGTCTCAATATACTTATTTCTGGGGCTCTCGTGCACGAATTAGCAAATGCGTATGAATTCTAAACAAGACATCTACGAGGAACATTCGATTCAACCCAGCTAAGCACTCCCGTCCATCTAAGTGTCACCGGACGGGTCTTCAAGTTGAGCGGACGTGGCAGTATCCATCGCGTCGATTTCGAGGAGGTCGTCGACTTTCTTCTGAAACGGGTCAACCTTGTCCTGAATGTCCGACTCCTTGTAGTTCTTCTTGCCGTGCTTTGCCTGGTCCTGCTCAAGAACGTGGCGGAAACCCCTGGAGAATTGATTAGTAAGTGTATAAAATCAACGCAAAGAGATAAATACGGATTGAAATGGAAACATACCTGACCAGCTTCTTGGCGTCACCATCAGCGTCGTTCCGGATGTTCTCGAGTTTCTCATCCAACATATCCCAGAAATTTGTGCCGGGGTGCTTAAGATAGACCTTGCGCTGAAGCGGGTTTGACTTGAGGTTCATATACTTGCAAATTTAATTAAGACGCACCATCAGAGCGACGCGCGAGCACAACGTAATGTTGACAGTGCATTGCGTCCCTTTGACGATGGCAGTGGTGAGCTCGAAGATGTTGTGATGCTCGGAATCGTTGGCGTAGGTGATGGTCTTCTTGGCTTCATCTTTTTGAGGCTTGAGGCTTGAACGAATCTGGGCACCGTCAATTGCAGATAGCCGCAAGTCAATTGGGAATCCAGACTGACCACCTTCTTAATCTTCGAGCGCCTCTGGGTGAGTGAGTACTCGGAGTACGAGACGACTTTGCCCCAGTCGGCGGGAATATTCTCCAACCCGTCGGGGATAAACCGGAGCCTCTTGATGACCTCCTGAGCAAGCGGTGTATGTAAATATCAAGTCGGAGGTCGAACAAAAAGAAAACATACCGTAAGACAAGTCGTGGGGCATTCACCCTTGTACGAAGCAATCTTGTCCGACAAAAGGATGGCTGGGGCGTATTTCTGAATGTTCGTCTACAAAATTCCAATTCATAGATAAATTTATAACGACAGCGCAGAGAAAAACACACCTCGAGATCCGGAGAAAGCTCAAAACTGGGCTTAGATGCCACGACCTGCTCAAGTTGGTTGCCGAGGGCGAAGATGTTCGTGAGTAACTTCGCCTCCCGGAGTGAGGCAGGTTCCTTGACCAAAGAAAAAGAGTAAGATTGGTAGCGGTACAATGTCAAGATGAGACGACTGACCTTCAAGAATGAACCGAGCTCTGTGAGTTGGTCTCCACGAAGGCGCTTCTTCTCCGCATAGTGTTTCGCAGCAGCGACCACATTTTGATTTGGCAGTGTCAGATTAAGTGGAAGGGCGCCGCCGGACCCACGCTCATCGTCGGAGCCCGTGTTGTCGTCTCCAGCCATAGCTGCATGGTTTCTCTTTGAGGCGGCACTTGTTCGCGGAGCGGTCGGGGTCTCCTGGGTCATAGCATTGCGTATGTCGTCGTCGGAATCAACAGGAGTACTTGGACGACTAGACATAGTGAGGAAATTGGGGGGTGAAAAATTGCGCCCACTTGCACGCAAAGTTATAGCTTCGCAGCTTCCTGATTGGGAAAACGGATGCAGTTGTCTCCAGATCGAATAGACTCAAATTCAGGCCAGCCAGTGCACGTCAGTAACCGATTGAAGCCTAAGAGACACCTCGTTTTTTTCCCTCTTGACCGATGCCGCCGAAAGGAACAAGTAATCTTCGTGAAGAGGGTAAAACAATTCCGCTCTAGGTGACTAGTTTTTGGAGTGATACTTTGAGGGTTCTAGACTTCCGGTTCAACGAGGCTCGCACTCATGTACAGTGCCGAGTCTGTAATGATCATCTAGCTCTGGACCGCCGGGACTGGATCCTCGTCAAAAATGGGGCAAACCACTTGACCAGACCTCCCCACTTGAAGGCCGTAGAGCTGGCCAGGGAGAGGGAGAGAAGGAGGAAGAACATTGAGAAGGAGAGGGAGGTAGCCTCTGCGACAGACAAACTCCTAAAGAGCCGTACCGTACGTTCACCTTGGATTTGGCTGTACGGTACGGCTACGGCGCCGTATTTACGGCGATAATTACGGCCGTATTACGGCTACGGCGCACAGCCCTATGACTGACACCATCTTTCAGCCACGTTGCCTACAATATCGACGAGACACCAGGCAACTGACGACAGCCCGTCGCCACCTGGATCAGAAAAGAGCTCTGAAGGAAGATCTAAGTCTGTTAGCTGCCTCCTTGCAACCTTGTGTTGATCTCGATCTTTGTAGCGGCTCGGGCTTCAAAAACGGCTGCCAAGAAAAAAGCTGGTGAGTCCCCGTCCGCAAGAAAGCCAAAAAAAGTTTGTCATTGTCTTCGTTATAACTTGCTGCTCCAGCGATTTTGCATAGATGTAGTTTCGGATTCGGACGACGCCCCCCGGGCCGCCCCACAGGCACCTGAGACTCGCAGGTCGCACCGATCAGATCCCGCCCAAGACCCCGCCGAATTGTGGGATCACGACGTCGACGATGCTGATTCTGAGAAATCTGATAGGAGCAACGACGAGGAACACAATGATTTCGAGGTCGAGGATGAGGAGGACCTTCAGCATGTCCCAGCAGATGTTTTGTCACGGACGTTTGCGCAAGAGATGAGCATCACGATGATCTGACTTCATATCGATTGACACTTCGCTGACTTTGATTGGCACTTGACAGCAGGCGCGCTGGCAGAATGATGATGGCCTCGATGCTGACCTGAACGGCAACTTCGGCCACGAGCGCCCGTCAAGCCGGGCGTCGATGAGTTCCGGATACATGAGTGTCCCAGCCAGTGAACCGGCTGCTGATTCCGACGAGTCTGAAGCGCCACCTTTGCCACCCTTTCCAAGGCTGCTCAACGGGTTCCTCTTGTGGAACAAAGAAAGGTATTTACTATCCTTTGAAGTAGTAGTTTAGTACTTACCTGTCGCACCTCAAGAAGAAATCCGCTGAGAACACTGCTTCTGTGGATGAGGTACGTGCTGCGGACTATGATATAATATATCTCATTTTAGTTTCAAAATCATCCAGCCGAGTTGTTTGCCTCCCAGGAAGGAGCGCGGGAAGCGCGACACTGCTCGCGATAATGAGGTCACTATATCTAATCATCATCAGTGCATCACTGACAGCTGTCCATATGCAGAAACCACGATTCATCGACACCGCCATGTCCACAAAACCTCAGGGGTCGGGTAAGTTGCGCGAGAATTCCTCTGCCCCCAAGGTCAACAAGAGCCGGTCGAGCCGACTGTTCGCCGTCAGCATGTCGGCAAAGAGCACCAGTCTTCGCCCGACATAATCAGTATTTCCGACAGGGACGATGACGGCATCCAAGTTGTGGACTCTTCCAGCATCGAGATCGTTTTTAGGCCTGAGGATGGGAAAGTCACCCTGAAGATGCAGCATTCCCGCATCGAGAGGACTGTTCAATTGGGTATTGACTTTTATCTGGGCTACTACCTTTTCAAAATCGCTTTCCCAGGCACTGAGCAGAAGAACATCTTTGCAAAAGACGCTCTCTTAAATTCCGCCTTTACACTCCGGCTCTTGGATGTCATGGAAAGGATCAAAACCGCGTAACCTCTTAACGCCGCTGGTACGTTTGTAACATTACATTATCCTTCATCATTTGGATCAGATTTGACCTGTCATGTAGCTCCATGGACATGCAAGTTCCTTCCGCTTAAAAGCGAAGAATGCCTCCGACGCCACTGTCATGGCTAATTACGCTCTCCAAGGAAATGCAGAGGAGCACACTGGCTTTCTCATTACCGACATGCGCTATATATACCCGTTGTCACCTGGGGTAGGCGTTTACATCTGTTCAGTTGGTAATTACTGATCCTTTGCCCAGCCAGTGGATCCGCACACGGGGAAACGAGGCGTAAGTGATATTTTCGTCCTAACCCAATTATTGACTTGATTAAAGGATGATGTGGTCGATACTACGATGCCATATATGGCTGCTGGCATTCGTTCTATTCTCCCGCTAGCCTTCTTCAAGGGCTCCCTCGGTTGCTGATAAGTATTCCGAACTATTTGAGACTAATAAAGACGGTCGAAGGAGCTTCCGGTTTCAATGGCCGCAGTGGGGGGTACCGCGGTATGTCTTTCAATTTTCTGTTGTTCGGTTCGATGCCGATTCATCAAATACAGGTACATGCGTCGCTTAACGAGCACCGGACGGGCCATCATGTGCAGTCGAAATTCGAAGGCAACGCAGTCCAAGAAATCTACGACACTCACATCTTACTGCTCGACCCGCAATGTGCTAAAGGCTCAACAGTTCTTGCGGACCTGTACGATATTATGGTGTGAGTACTCTGTCTTGACATTTCCATTGCACCATGTTCATTAGCACTGGATCCCGCCTTGGATCTGTTGCGGCTAAACCGATGGCCATGGAAGCCCTCGCTCTTCTTAATCTATAATTCGTACATTAAATCTCCTATTGACGTTGTGCCCGCCGATTGTTAGCTCTACCTTACGTTAATCATGCATCTAATTTTATACCTGTTCGTTCATTGGTATACGCTAATTGATTTGCATTTCTTATAAAACTGCGGTGCAAGAACAGAAAATCAAATGAAAAGTGGCAGCAAATAGCACCAATCGCGGAACAATTGTTCACAAATTGTCAAAGAATGTGTACATTTTTTTGGGACCTTTCCATTCTCACATTTTTATTGAACCTGAAAATTGCAAACATATCTCACGAAATGTTGGGAATTTCTACCAAATGTAACCATTTACTTCCAAATGCCTTTGGGGTTATTCCCTGATGGACACGAAACTTAGCGGCAGCGGTACTATATAGTGGTCTTGTGCCCATGATATCCAATCCTGTTCATAAATTGGATCAAAGTCTCTTCTGTTGTAATTGTTTGGCTCCAAACGGTGTTCAAAATGAGTCACCAAGTCCAGCGGAGGTTCAGGGAATTTCTGAAAGGTTCAGATATATGAATGAACACGTAAGTCAAACAGTCAAGATCACCTTGAGCCATCGCACAATGTGGTACCATTCTTCATGCATAAATTCCTGCTGACGAAGAGGACCATCGGCCGGCGTGAGGTCCAGTTTGTATTCGCGTAAATGTTGTGCCAGGTCATCACACGGCGGGCATGATCTCACAATGCAAGTCCACGTCCAGTCCCAAGGAAAGTCCGGCCTAGAAACTACATCAAGACCTCATATCAGTTGCATTAAATGACACTTGCCTCAGCCGCACTGGGAGTCTGCCAGCATGAACAGCCCGCAAAATTGGCAGATATCCGAAAGCAATATCCCAGAAGATTGAACTACACTGGGGTGTCCTAGGAAGGGCTGGGTTTGATATGGAATCTAACAGGTCCCAAATCCTTCCATCATGGCTGTCTTCTATAATTTTACGTAGAGGACAGATAGCTGCTCTGAGCTCATCCCAGGAAAGATTTAACAGGAGACGGATGCTCAAAAGGGTGCCGGGAAGGTGGGGAGCAACTCTGTACGCATGGAGGATTCTGATAAGTTGTGGGGAGGCCAGGGATAAAATCTCAGTGTCCTCAGTGTCCATTCTCTTTCCAGAAAAAGACCAAATGTTATCACACCGGGTGATAAAATAATAGTCCTCCCAGAGGTTGGTTAAATCCTGTAGATGGGGATTGATTTGCTAAACTCAGATAAAGATCATGATCGTAAACTGAGGTAAAGCACATACCTTTAACCACTTTAATAATTCTCTCAGGTGGTTAGAATTGCAAAGGAAAAAATCAGGAGTCAAAGAATGTAGCAGAAGCAAAAGTTGTGGACTCGGAGACGGCCGAAGCGAAGTTGTGTATGATATAAGTCTATCGGCACGTAATTCTCTAGAACCGAAAATTCAGTTAAATTCCACCATTCAATATCAATGAACTCACCCAGCAACAGGACCAGTCCTGTTTATGAATGGATCATCATACTTATAGGAGAATGCCTTCAGGATTTGGCAAGCGAAATCTGTGCGCTGCTGGGGACCAGGGTAAAACATGCCAGATCTTGTGGGACTGTCGAGAAAATCGAGGAATGAAGCATGATGGACAGTGAGATTTTCTCCATCCATGTTGAGTATAGAATGTAGACCACGCAGCGCCAACTGAACATCGCCAGGTTTTAGTTCGAGAAGCTGTTCGATATCGAGAAAATTCAGATCCAATTTTGCCGCAATAACAGTTAGGATTCGGAGAAGTCGAGGCCGGATGGTTTGGGGGACATTAACAAGAATTTGGGTGTACAGCTGGTCCAGAGCACCGAATGGTGATTCAGAATCAGGTTCACCGGTGCCCATGATAATCTCCAGACGCTCTGTCGGACGGAAATATTTATCGTCGATGAATTTGATGATGGTGGATGCGTAAATGAAATATCCGGATGACTTGTCAACAAGTTGTCGAATGAATTCCGCTGCGGGCCAGGGACGGTGAACTGCAGCCATAGTTTCATAGTGTTCTGTATGGATCCGTGCGAATTCAGCCACCAGATATGTATGGACGTCCGTAAACGACTGCTCAATGTTAAGAGGACGATGGGATTTCTTCAAGCAGGGTCCTGCGAAGATATCGCGGATATGGGGTTCTGGTCGGCTGGCAATGAGAAAGCGAAGGGGGAGGTATTCGTCGCGGATGGCATTCCCGATTGACCGTAAAATTGCCTGCTGAATATTTTGGCTGTCGCATTCATCCAGGCCGTCGATGACAATGACTACGGGGTGTTTAGGGAAAGTCCGTCGACACAGATTAAGAATCAATGCCTGTCGACATGGATCGACAATCAATGTCTGGACTTGGAGCGACAGAGATCTGTCAAGGATAGATGGGTTATTCTCTACTGTCCGTGAAATGACTTGGCGCAAATCGGAGGGATTCTTCGAAAGAGCGAGCTGATACGCGATCGTGGGGAACAACTTTGTAGCAGTTCCACAAGATGAATCCCCTCGTTTGAAGAAGAAGCTGGCCCCTAGGCGGTGCCCTGCCTCTAAAGTCTGGCAGAAAGATTGCGCAATCGCCGATTTTCCAGCCCCGGCAGGTCCATGCAGCCAAAGGACAGTACTTCTAGGATCGGTCCTGGAGGACCAGTTCCACAGGCTCTCAAGAATCTGTGACCGCGTCTCGGGATGACATTTTGGCTGGGGGTACCTTACCGCCGAGTCGTGGAAAGCGTCTCCGGCTGCAGCATGACGCAATATATGTAGACCTTAGGTTCCCGTGTTGGTCGTCATCCATGAGTTAAAGCGGTGAATACTCACCCATTTCCCTGTGACGCTGTATGTGGTTCACAGTCATGGTGAATTTCTCAACTGCTTTGATATCATAGTTCATGGTGGGACCCTCCCCAGTACCCCCACCACCACCCTGTCTACCACCCCCTCCACCATTGCCTCCTACACCTCCTGTGAGAAAATAAGCATTGATGCTGATGCCCCAACCAATTTTCCTCGCACCATAGATATTCACTGTTTGGAATTCGCCAGCACGGCGAGACATGGCTAGCGGTGATCTTCAGAGACCCAGAGTACACTTATGCTGTGGACAGCACAATATCAGTCATAGAAGTTTGCTTACACGGGAGATAGAACCGACCAAAGAAGCGAGGGGAGGGATATACTGCAGCAGTGGACGTGGAGGCGGAAGCCAAGACTGATGCTGTGCAGGCCTCGTGGAAAACACGCACTTTCACACGACGAATCTCCGAGATGCCGATCGCCAAGTCAACCTCACGTGCCATGTTTTGATCGCGGTGATTGGAAGTTCCCGCCTTTTCCGCTCTCCGCTCTTCGCTCAACGTAAACGGCGACGGTGAGCAACTGCAAGGGGGAATCAGCATTAAAATTTTGTACATGGGGTTGATTTAGGGTGTAAAAGTACGTGGCAAATCGATATTTCAAGGTTTCAGGTCAAACAGGGCAGCGGCTCTCGAGATATAGTGATTTTGATGGTAACATTCAATATTTTCCGGCATTTTTAAATATTTTTTTTCGGAACATACACCTTCGGAGCATTCGTGTGGAAAAATCCCCTGTCTGTCGCGCTCAGGCAGCCGCTAATCGCTCCCACACCCTCCATGAGATATTATCGCTGTCTTCGACCCTGCTTCATGCCCCTCTGAAGCTCGCGCCCCCTCCCGCCGCGCCCTCATCGATTTCGATGGATAATCGCACGATCACGTGGTACTAGCTATTTCGGAGCACACCGTTTCTATTTATTTTCCGTTTTTATTTCTATTCATTCTGTGTTTCTGTTTTACAATTGTACCTATGGCCCGCCGGGTAGTTTACTACTTCAGTCATGTACTTGATCTAGGCGGTGTTCACAATAGTAACAATAGTAACAAAATCAGCTGATAATGGACAAGATATGCCTGCGCTCCGCTCCAGCACCGAGAATTGAACGCAAACAGTATTTAATAAACTCTGGGCACACGTAGCCGTAAGTTCATCTCAATATATTCGTGCAGAATTCCAAAGCCAATTTGACAAAAACCAGACAGATCGGCCTGCTGATTTCCCACCCCATGATGAGCAGCAAATCCTTGCATAGTGTTCAAACTTGAACAGTAATAGTTTTCTGAGCATCAATTGAAGTGAGGTCCAGGTCACGAAAGACGACACCCAGCGGAAGAGGTCAACAGATGTATATGTAACCCCTCGATTCAGAATAGGGCCCAAAACGATTTGTATTCTTGATTTATTGTACGTTGGTTCCAGTAGCCCAGATAAATGGCACAGGAGAAAGAATTCGAAGGTCGTGCACTTGAGGGGATACAGTGTCCCCATGTTTAGAAGGCCAGGCACCCAGAGAGGCAAAAAAACTGGATAAATCTGCAACAGAACGATCACGCAGAAAGGAGAGTGAGAGGGATTATAGCCAGCAGTGTCATAGATCTCGACCTTTAGACCCAACGGAAGGACTACGTGGCCGCAATTCAATAAATATACTGTCCATGCGACGCAGTGAGAAATTTGCAAGCGGTCTGCAATTTAGACCCGCGGGACATGCCTGCCTCCCTCTACAGTTCCAATTTGGGCAAACCTCGCAGTTCACACCTGTCGATAACGGGCGGAAATCTCGGGCACAGTGGGAATACCAGTGCCAATGCTGCCCAGTGCATGTAGTTAGTGGGCTCGGCACTTGACCGCGCGGCCGGCAACCAGGTTTACAGCTTTTCGCAGTCCGCAGGCGAGAAACCAAACTGAATGCACCGCCAAGGGCGGCGGATCGAGAAGGCTCAGTAAAGGAGAGGAAACTAAATGGAGATACACTATACGGAGATAGAACAAACATACGCATACGAAACCTCGTCGTTTCGTTAAAGAAACGGTAGATCAGCAGGTGGCAGTGACCTGTCATCGGCATCTTCACTGCAGACAGCCCGTGTACTTTAAATTAGTATATGCCTATCCCTGAAAATTAGTGCGCAGACACTTAGTACACACCTACTGGAATGTAGTATCTCAATGCACTAATATATAGTGCATGTGCTCATTTTTGTACTTATATGCAGTGCTTTACACTGCATATCAGTGCCTCAATGTACTATTTTTCGGGGCTGGTGAAGGGGACATATTCAAACTCGTAAGTCAGTGATGGCATTCTTCTTCGTCAGTTTGATGGTGATCTTCGTCATTCTGTCAAGATATTGCCGGCAATCTGCTCAGGTGACAGGTCCGTGATTCCCACTGGCCTTGGTGTGCTGAGCCTCTGTCATGTAATTTTAAGTTCTAAAAAGATAATTCATGGGTTAAAGCTTGAAGAGCAAGCGGCGTCGGCGCGACGGCGCATCAAACCCGAGCCATCAACAATTACCATATTTGGCATGTAACTCACATTTTGAACGCAACCATGGTCAGTACCAGCATATTTGTGGATTGTGACAACCATGAAAGCCCTCCAAGATACCCTCGACTGCAAAATCCTCTCTAATTCGACTAGTAAGTTAGATCCCGTTCCGGCTATCAAGACTGACGAAGATCGCCATCAAACTCACGAAGATCACGATCAAACTGATGAAGACTTAACCGAACTATGACTGACGAGTTTGTATACGTCCCATAGTCCTGTCGTTAACTAGTCTCTGACAGACAGACCTTTCCTCCAAGGAGAGTCTGTAGTGGGTTGGTAGAACTGCGATCATTTCGCAAAGTTTAAATGGCGGGATGCCGCCACCCGTCATGGCCGCCACATCCTCATTCAGATGATTGTCCCTTGGCCAGCATGAATAAAGCAATGTATTTCTTTTTTAAAACTGCCTTCCGCCCTGCAACTTGGATCTTTTCGGCTGCCATCAGGCTTTGTACAATGAAGGAAAGATTAGCCGCGATTCTTGATTATGGGCACTTGGATTTCTGGTCCCTCACCATTATTCTCCTTCCTCTGCCTCTCATTTGCTAAGGCTTCGGAATTAGAATCTCCATTGACTGATATATTTCCCATTTTCAGGTTTATATTGTCACTTATTGCACCGGTTGTAACCAGCATTCCTCACGTGTTTACTGGAGGACGAGATTCAGCGGTATGTGTATCCGGTCCTTCGTTCCTCGTGCTTTTTGCGATCCTTCCCCTCTTTTTATTCTCTTTTTTGCCATTATCTTCTGGAACCCTCATGAGGTCCTCAGCCTCCCGCTGTGATTTCTTTCCACTGAGCACTAGTCTTCCAGTCCCTGACACATTACGCAAGACCACCTGCTAAGGACAGCCGCTTTCAATTTGGCCGCGGCATCTTCGCTGCGACCGGGCACCACCACCTGGATCGGAGCTGGGGGACTGCGCGTGCGGCTGAAGAGAAAATATCTCGACATCGACTCCGTCGTACATCGATTTTCCATCCGAATCATTTTCCTTTCGTTCCATTTTCCTGCTCGGGAGGTGGTACTTGCGGCGTGCTGGAGGGATAGGATTGTCGCTGCGGCGGACTTGTTCGCGTCACTGGGGTGGAGGATGATTGTCTCCCCGAGATTGTGCTTGCTCCGTCCTTCCCCTTTGTCATCTTCCTTCTATGCATGCTCATCACATCCCCTAGGAATAGGCTACATACGACACCCCCCCCTGTCGTATGTACCTCATTCCTAGTTTGTACCTTTTGTATCTTTCTCCGTTACTTAATCGTTCTTGAACAATCTACTCAACGCTCGCCGCTCAGTGGTGCCATTGCCCCATGAGGTGTTAACTCCAAAAGCTCTTCTTCTCCTCTCGCCCTGCGAGTTGCCTTCCTACCCCATTCGCATCCTCTTGCACTATGCACTCAGCTGACTCCAAGTTCTTACTGCGCCGCGGTATTTCTCACTGCGCCGCAAAGCTGTTAGTTTTCTCCCACCGTGGCCGTATCCCCGGGGCGTAGATAAAAGAACGCCAGCTCATCGCTTCCGCCACTTCCCTCTGCTCCATTGGTGTTACTACCACTGGCTCCTGATCAGTGATGACCGTTGGACAACTTGGATATTGGCTGTCGATCGATACTCTCGCTCCTTGGATTTATCAATTGAGCCTCGGACCCTCCCAGATGTAGTTCGTGCAACGTTCCACAAAACCTGGGTCAGCTGGTGCTGGTGAACATTGGCCAATAATTCGGACCCATGACTCTCGACTCATCCTGTGTATCAAGCGGTACAATTTCGAAATTATTCTCAAGATTATTTTCACCGAGTTATTTTTTCCATTTCTATTGCCCATAGTTGTTCAGTCTTCTGCCACCAACGGCTATTTCATTGGCTCCACGGCTGCTGCTGAATTCATCCATTTTTTTCTCGCTTCTGACTTCTGATCCTCTGACCGGTTGGTTGCTGCTGATGTGTTCACCTCAAACAAATTATTCCGGCTCGGCCTCGATCCTGTCTCCCTCGTTCAAAATATTTGGAGATCTCTTGGTAATTCCCGCATGTAAGTATCATAAATTTCTTGCTCAATCGGTTTCCTTTGCCAGATATCTCATATTGAGGTACTGGTTCATTGCGTTCGTCTGCGGGACAATTCGATTTCATTTATTCAAACCTTTCGTTCAGTGTGATATGCAATTGAGCCAGCGTCAACGTCCGAATCGCTTTCTGCGTAAGTAGACCAAAGCCACATTTATCCGAGATCCACAGGTACTGTTTCGGCGATCTTGCTGGATTTCAGGGAGATGTGCGACAAGGAAAAAGTTCCACGCTCTTGGTTCATGTCACAGTTTGGTTACTGAGATGCAGAAAACTCGAGTCTGGGGGAATTCGGATTGTGAAGCACTGCCCATGCAATTGGAATTGGTGCTGGATGTAACATGACCAGCAGGGAGCAGCTTAACGGACTGTGATTTCAAAATTGGACGAGGACCATGGGGAAGGGTTTGACTAATATATTGCGTGACGAGGTTTTTCCTAGGAAGAATGCTACAATTTCATCGAGACGGCGATTCACTGAATGGCGTCCTTTTTTGAGAACGAGTCGCGTCCTGGTAGGTGAACTTGAATGAGAGCGCAAGTAAAACATACTGGTTGTCCATGTTCCCAAGATATTTGGGCTGAGAGATGACTCAACGACCTTGCCCATTATCTGCCCCTCACAGAGGTGCAGTGCTTCTGAGTATGCTCCAGAACATATCCTATGGTCCATCACATCCTGTCCAAGAAGTTAGATCATCCAAAACACTTGAATTCTGACCAAAGGAAGGCAAAAACGCTGTAATTTCCTTTTTGGGCAAAAAGCGTAGTGACCCAAAGAGGAAGTTAGTGGTTCGGGTCTAAAAATATGGTCAAGATCAAAGTTATAGAGCTTGCCGAGAGCTCTCTGAGTGTATTGACGGTTCTGGGAAAGAGTTCCTGGTTGTTGCGCAAAATGCAAAATAAATTCCCACAGCCGGCGATAAATGATGGTTGATTCAATAGTGTCAATAGAGGAGTGATGTTGGGCCAGGATGTCTGTGTAAAGGGAAAATACTATAGTATTGGTCTTATAGTGTAGTGGTAGTATGGATGTCTCGGTAACCCGGTCACCAATCCATCACCCTATGTTGCTTAGTTTGAGCCTTGCTGGTGGAGTTTTTTTGGTCTGTATTTTGGACCTTTTGAGTATCGGCCGGTTGACCCAGTATATCCTACTTTTCTGGCCAAATAAAATTGCAGCTCATAGGCCTAGCCAAAAGACATGATGGACCGTATTCTAAGCACTGGGCAGAGACTGTTCCTGGCTCAGAAAGATATTATTTCTACCTATGGGCTAGCCCATGTTAAATATAAAATACTATGGGCAAGCCCATGTAGATTATAAAATACCATGGGCTGGCCCATGGATATTATAAAATTGAGTGGGCTAGCCCGGCTTCAAAACAAAATATGGTGGGCTAGCCCATATACATTATGAAAGCGGGTGGGCTAGCCCACCTGTAAAAAAAAACCCTGTGGGCAAGCCCATGTTTGTCTGGAGTATACCATGGGCTGGACCATGTATGATGTGAGAATGGGTGGGCTGGCCCACATTGTAAGCAAAGGGCTATGGGATGGCCCATTGGATTATGAAACTAGTGGGCCAGCCCAATGTAAAAAATCTTGAACATGGAAGTAAGTGTGGAGGTAATGAAACACAGTCAGAACTGGTGTTTCAATTCTTAAAGCTGACCAGAAAAGCCAACCAGAAAGCTGGGTGGTAAGCTGACTGAAAAATCCAACCGGAAAAGCCAACCAAAAAGCTGGATGGAAAGCTGACCAGAAAACTGAACCAGAAGGCTGGGTGGAAAGCTGTCCAAAAACCCAACCAGAAAAGCCACCCAGAGAGCTGGGTGGAAAGCCATCCCAAAAACCCACTGCAAAAGCTAACCAGAAAAGCCAACCAGAAAGCAGGGTAGGAAGCCAACTGGAAAGCTGGGTGGAGAGTTAGTTGGAAAGCTAGCAGGGAAGGAAGCCAATAGGCCAATTTATGGGCTGCCGGAAACAAAAGTGGGCCCCAATATGGATAGATTATGCTCAGGATAAAAGCCCTCGGCAAGGGCTTTCAGAATCACCCAGAAATGTGCAAAACAGCCCAGAAATGGGCCCAAAAAATGCTTTTTTTGGCTGGGCTGGTGCCAGGGGTCCTGGTCTCAAAATGGGCCCATGGTCCATCCCCAGAAATTTTTTGGGCCCGCCTGCGGCGGGTGGGCTGTCCCACATACAATCAGTCTGGGACAGCCCAGACCAATTTTGCTGAAAACAGTGGGCCAGACCATAGGCATGGTCCAAACTGCCAAAAATCACCCCCCTAGGGCCAATTAAGTCCCTTGAAAAATTAGGCCCTAGGGGGGTTGGACCAGGGTAGACTGAACTGGTATGCACGCCGAACGTGAACTCAGGTGGCCAGCTGTAGAACCTCAGTCCGAGAGCGGGAAGTTATCAAGTAAACCTTCGGGCGCGATAAATAAGATGGCGTACCTCGCGCGAAATAAGTACCAGTACGAAGACCGTACATGATAATCTCAGTCTGAAAGGGAAGCTCGCAAGGAGGAGGAAGGTCGGGAGGTCGGATTTGGCGTCGGGGTTACTCTATTGAGGAGGTGAAGAGCTCGCAAGGAGGAGGAAGGTCGGGAGGTCGGATTTGGCGTCGGGGCTACTCTATTGAGGAGGTGAAATCGCAAACGCCGAGGGTGGTGTGAAGGCCAAGGTGGAGAAAGCCACAGCCAGGGTTGAGGAAGTTGAGGAAACAAGACTATAGGTGGAACCCCGGGTGCTCGCTAATAGATTCCACTTCCGAATTCGCCAGTCCCATTTGATTCAATTCGTGGACTGTGAGGCAGCGGCCATGGCAGAAGGACAGAAGAAATTCGAAGCACGACGGGGATTGGACATAGAGGTGGTGAGGCAAGAAGAGAAATGGAAGCGCCAATGTTAAGTAATATTGAAAGAGGAAGATGACGATGTCGTCCCAGGCAACAGTGATTGTTATTGAGACGCGCCGGTCGCGTCTGATTTTAATTCGGTACAAAATTTATATTGTCCTTCGAAGATTAGGCGGCTGAAAAGGGGGACGACGGAAACGAAGGAGGCAAGATAGACAGTAGTTCCAGTTCCGGAAAGAATGTTTAGGCCGAGAGTAAGTGCGGAATGGAGGGAATGGAGAGATCAGAGGGGGGTCGGAACATGGAGAACGGGGTCCTCGAGCACCGCCATGGAATAGTACTGAATATCGGAGCGCTGGTCAGGCGAGGGCGGGGTCACGTGTTCCCAGGACAACAGCAGAGGTCAGCGACGTGAAGTGGAGACGCGACAATCAGGAATCTCACCAGAATTGTGCCTGAACTAAAGTGATAGCAGGGTGCCTTCGTCTTTGTGTATCTCGCACCTAATTACGCCCCAGCAGCCCCGTGTAAATCAGTAAGCAGATAGGTTGAACGGCGCGGGGTACACATACGAGTCATCATGCCCACCGTCTTGCTCGCAAAGAACGCGAGGTACTGCGCCTCTGCGTCGTCAACCACGTTCTGGTACACCGACGAGAATAGCGAGATCAGGATGTTTAGGAGGATTAGGCAGGTGATTGCGCCCCAGCTGGAGTGCGATGTCAGTTATGGGTAAAGTGAAACGAAAGCGAAAGACGACGCACAGATAGTACAACATCAAACCCGCAGGGCTCTGGTTGAACCGGTCGTAGTCTGGGGACTACAGCAGCGCTTGTACTAGCACGTTCAGGATCTGTGAACCTCGAAATTTGTTAGATCACAATCCCAAAAATGACGAACCGAAGGACGCACACTACTCGGCCTATCCTTCGACCCATCCGACGCGTCGAAGGCATAGAGGCCCTGCCCAAAGCCAAGGGAGAGAATCGAGAGCAGCTATATGCGGAAAAAATCTGCTGTCAGCAGACATTCATCTGAACACACGCGCAAACGCACCAAAGAAAATACCTCACTCCTGTCCCGACATACTTGTACCCGCCAAAGACCGTCAGGAGCGTCATCCTGCTCTACTGTGTTAGCTGCATTTTCTTTTACAAAACCTCGTCGCAGATAACGAAATGAGATGTTGCCGACTCGTATATAACGAAATCACGAATCACGAGAAGTGACCAACAGGCCAATGGGGAAAAAATGGCAACATGCAACATGCACCACAACAATGGCGCCACAAAACTCAGGATCTGGAAGCTCATCAACCGCAGGTTTGCGGCCTTGTCCTCCGCGCCCGACAGCCCCGCGATGCGCAGCAGGAACGCGGCGGTGAGGATGCCGTCTGTGATGAAGGCGACTGTGTGCGGAGTTAACCCTGGTGTTGATGGGGATGGAAGGGAATACGCTTACCGATCCTCCAAAAGTTGTATGTACGAATCAATCAGCGCAAATTCACAGAAACCCCAGCGCTTACTCACCCGATTGATATCCTCACACAACAACGCCAGCGCCATCGTGTACATTACCACCTCCCACTCGTCAAACTCAGGCTGCTGAGTCGAGCGTTCGAGGGGCTGACGCACGGCCTGCGAGTACACGAGGAAGAAGAAAAGCCAGACGACGATGTGGAACATGTTTTGGTAGCGCGGGCCGGAGGGGCGCGAGGGGTCGGGGTGCCAGAGGAAGAGCGAGGTGGGGCGGTTTGCGCCTGCCGATCCAGTGACTCGCCAGAAAAAAGACTGCCTGCGATGAGAATCAACACACTTTAGATCTCGTCGAGAAATATCAAATGCCGACAATGACCGAGAGCGCGCGCACACAACGAGGACAGACGCCTGACGCAGCCCTTCGCATTCTTAATATACCTGCACACATAGAGAAAACTCACCTTGTAAACCGAATTGAAGATTGGGCACAATGAAGACGGAAACCAGGGGACATTGAGGTTTCTGGGAATCGCACGCGACAAAGCTGAGCGGCGAGCTGCTGAAGACCTCGCAAAATGGCTGCTAGGGTGTCGTATTCGCAAGATGGTGAACATGCAGGTTGAGCGGGGTGATAGACACGTGGGTGGCCCAGAGTTAAGAGGAAAGGCGGGAAACGATACGGTAATGCACCAGAGTGAGGTATGGGGAAAAAACCCCGGATAAGAGTGTCGCGCTCACAAAAGAGCAAATAAGACGAACGCGCTTCAAATGAAGGGGGGTGGTGCTCGTTTGCTGTCTCGTGGGGCTGAAGGGATGTGATGCGGGGCCTCGCAATATGCTCAAGACGTACGCGTGGTACTTGAATCAAGGCTAGTAGAGATGTAGGTAGCATGCGAAGAAAAGGCAGAAGGAGCAAAGAAGGAGGAATATCATGCGGTTGTACTACACACCTGAGATCGCGTCGTATCGAGACCCGGAGAAGCCCTGCGGTGGTGTATCTGTGCTGCACTGCACTGGTAGAGAAAGGCGCGATCAGTATGTATCAGAATGGATTTCGAAATACTGGCGCATGAAACGTTTGATGCGCGCGAAAGCCGGAAACGCGAGGGTAAATGCTCAGACAGGAGGAAGAGCGATGCCGTTTCCAGGCAGCTCATGTCCATGGTGGGCCGAAGCACTGCAAGGACGAGTAAAAACAAGAGAATCAGAGATATGAGGTATGTCCATGGGTAGGCTTTACTTGCCTGCTGTCGTTCCTCTTCCTGGATTCGCAGGTTTTGCGCAGGTCACGGAATTGGCTAGATAGAAGGGCGAGGAAACTGGGATAAGGCATCATGAAAATTGCAGGAAGTAACCCTGCGAGCGCTCAACGGTCGGACGAGGCCCATGAGATGTGAAGACGGGGACGAATAGAAAAATGGCTGGATAACACACGTGCAGTCACGAGCGGCATGTCTACTATCTTCCGTCCATGCAAGGGGACAGGGGGTGGCAAGGAGTGTGGACAAACCACTGGGGCGCATATCTCAGGTGAAACGGAAGCCCGAGGAGTGAGGAACAAAAGTAGAAGAAGGGTAAGTCCACAGCAAATGGAAGTATAGAATCCACACGCACCCAAGATATCGATCGATTGCCCCAACTACCTAGTATATTCGTCTGGCGTGTTATCAAACTCATGGGGATTCCGTGTGGTAGATCGGTCGAAGCCAAAGGAACGAGCGGAGAATATCGAAGGACACGGCGGTGAGAATGGTCGCGGTGCTGGCGTAAGTCTGAACGTAATGTGGCTGTTGTGATGGTCGCGGCGTTGACGACGCTGGGGAAATCGTGCAGCGGCGGCGGTTGGGTTGGTGGTGGCGGGAGAGCAGCGAGGTGGAGCAGCCGAGGGATATAGCGAAGCGCGCGAGGGGCGGGAACACATGCCCGTCGGGAAAAGGGCGAAAGGAGGCGGGGAGCCGTCATGGATTTGCGTAGGATGGGTCGGAGACTTGCGGCGGATGGCAGCGCGGCGCGACGGTGGCGGCGTACATGGTGTGACATGGCGTCGGGACCGACGGAGTACACCGCTACAGGCGCGCAAAAAAAAAGCCTGTCGCCGGAGTGCGACGGCGGGGTCGGGGTCCGTCGGAACGCGCTAGACAGGGAGGGGGTGTGTGTCGGAGGGAGTCAAGAGAGAAGACATGCACTAGGTTTAACGAAACAAGACGCACATTTCGACAGCTAAGGAAGGATAGGTTAAAGTGAGCTGGTGGGTGAACTGATTCTGTCTGAATGACATGCCAATTGCGGCGACTGTCATGGTGAAAATATATCAGCAATCCTTTCCGATGTACAAACAGCACACTCACTGCAAGACATACAATGGGACCGCTGATCAGCACATTCTTGTCACCCGCTGCAGATAGGTGCATTCAGTTGAGACCAAGATACAGCAGGAAGAGCACGGAGAAACTTAAAGCGATGGATTTTCTGGGCGTAAAATCTGGTTTGTTGCTCGTCATGAGATCAGGAAGTGAATAGAATCAGGAATGATAACCAGGCGTACAACACATGTTTTCGTGGCCTGAATATCGATGCATACTTTGAGCGCTAGTGCTGTCGGCGGTAGAATGCAACCGCAAAACGCACAGTGAGGAGAATCTTGAGCTGTTGGCACGCGAAGTCGCTCGGCGATATACAATGACGTACGACAATGGATCTAACGCGCATGGAATGAGCTGTCAGTCACGTTGGCAGAGAGGAAAAAACACGCACCCTGAAATAATAGTGGGCGTGAAAGTCGCATCGCGGAAGTGAACAATGAAGTAATCGAAAAGAGACGCCCCGACGAAAGCTGACTGGGCCACATCTGGGGTCCTACATGCGGAATGGTGGGTGGGGAGTGGACCTTGGGGGAGGACACAACACGAGCCATACGGTCGCGAGCATGGGGGTCTTGAAGCCCGACTCATCGAGATACAATTGGAGAATATTATACATTGAACTGCAACGATCCACTGAGGCTGTGTCTAAGAGAAATTTGTTTGACGGAGAGCATCACAGTTCCCCACCCATGGGGGAATATGCGCGAACATTAATTACTGCCGTACTCCTTCCTGTCAATCGTACTCCTCCCTGCCTCCTGACAATATTTTCTCTTCCTCGACGCTCATCGTCTCTGCTCCCCGTGCTCTTTACATCCTCCTCGCTACCTTACTTCTTGTCATCACTAGTATTCCCACCCTCCGTCCCATTTCCCTGTCTAGGTACACAAACGGACACTTTACTTGCCGGTTTACGTTGTTTAGTTGCAGGCTCCGACTTGGGTTTTGGCCCGAGAGTGCTTACTGCAAGGCCTCCACTCAAAATATGTTCCCCTTTTTCCCGCATGCTCCCGAGGCATTCCGCACTACTTGCCGACCTGACATCGGCTGACGCAGGACTGACGTCCGTCAACTACACCGCCAACTTGGTCGGAGCTCCCCGGGAGCTCCGAACTTCCATATCGGGACTTGTAAGCGACGAGATCCGAACAAAGCTCTGGGGGATATCAAAAACCACAATCCCTTCAGTATTCTGGGATCCAATATCCCTCGGACCTCCCTGCCTGCGCTCTCCCAGACCTTGTTTATATTATCCCATAGATGCAAAAAACTAAAATTGGATTTTAGAAAAGCAATTTATTCAATGAAGTATATAATACAGTAATTACTACGAAGAGGCACGGCTGGTGTTGTGAGGAGCGGAAGGGGAGGAGGGAGAGCAGGCGGGAGGCATTTGTGCATGTGGGATCTTGACGACGTTGCGCTTGATATCGATGAAAGGCGCGGGAAGACTTGAGGTGACGTGTGAAGCTTCAAAAACGGGTTACGTGACGTGTCGTGCAGGTAGAGGTTGCTCTTGAGTGAAGGAAGAGATCATGGGGGTAGGTATTTGACTTCGACTTGAAGTGCTATTTGAGTCTTGAAGTAACAAAGACTTGAAGATGGGAGATTTGGGCACCCGCTCTAGAAAACTTGGTACGACCAGCAGGATTTGAATTTGAGGGCTTGAGATGAAATAGAAGGCCTATAGGAGTTGGGAAGAGCCTGCCAGAAGTCGAAGACGAGGCCCGTGGAGAAAATGAGGGTAAGGGACAGTGGGGGAATGAGACAAAAGGCTCATTAACTATGTCTGTGGAGAGGGTGTCGAAATCAAGTTTTCAAGCTGCGGAAAAAGAGGGAGAAAAGAGAGAAAAGAGGGAGACTCACCATGTATCTCAGATGAGGAGTACAAGAATTCCGAGCCTCAAATGCACTGTAGCGTGCACAATACCGCTCACAAACTTGATTTTTGTTACCTCGTTTAGGAAGATCAACGAATATCAAGATGGGGCAAAAACTAACTCTTTCCGGAGCAACTGCCTCCTTGGGAGTTAGTTGCAGCCAATCAAATTCAAGATCTTTTCGCATCATTCGCCCGAGTCGGCCGATCCGCACCCGATCCCTGTTTGCCGAATGGCAGCCGTAACCGCCCCATACTACCTGCACATCAAAATGAACTACAAGTTCAAAATACGTTCGCTTTCACTCAATTCTTGTCCAATTGTCTTCGGAAGTACCGGAAATTCAGCCGATAGGTGTACCCGTCCTGAATATAAATAAATTTGCGGGAAAATGAATGGGTTTTGGTCGAGATTCTGCCCCGAGTGTATAAAACCCCTGATGCCAGTGGTTTTTGCCGCTTGGGGCAGGTTCTCGTCCAATACCCATCCGAATTCCCTCAAAATTTTTTATATTCTGGACGGGCACACCTATCGGTTGAGCTTCCACTACTTTCGAAGACGATCGGACAAGAATTGAGCGAAAGCAAACACATTTTGAACTTCTAGTTCATTCTGATGTGCAGGTGCAATTATAGTACATACAACACACCTCGGCCGTCGGTTACTTGTGTGCCACCGTCTGTGCAGCTTTCCAAAGTCAAGGTAAATTTAAATACGGTTTGTCAGTTCATCTGCCATTCCCTCTATTGTATTTGTTTGCACTTACATCTGTAGTTTTTTATACAGCAACACAATGGCCGAAAATATTCGGCTATTCAAACAAACATTAAGGGAGGATTGTGCATTGTGATGCACAATAATAATTAGGATTCGTTGACTTTATAACCATAGAATGCCAACCTACTTTGAATTTTTCAAGCCCCCAGATTGATGAATCTCCCGGAAAGAATTTAGACGAGTTAAAAGCATGCACAGGACTGTGTAAGCTATTTGCTACATATGTTGACCTTTTAAATTCAGGCCTCATAACTCAGACGATCCACAAGTACTGACATTGAATTATGAATACTAATGACCCTGCAATTGCTGTGCTAGGTACTTTATGATTCTGGACTCGGGAATATTTGGCTTCTCCCCTGGTGCCAGCACGGTATGCCCCGGACACCTGCAGAATTTTTGCCCACCTTTCCCTGGACACTCAAGCTGTCTTTGAAAGTAGGCTTTGACACACACTGCACAGCGTCTTGGAGCATGCTTGGAGGGGCCCTATTCGGGCACCATTTGCACCTGGCAACAATGTCTGCCAATAATGTTGTGCCTGCTGAACAGATGAAACAGGTGGGTTGATTGGTGGAGGATTTTGGATAGGGCCTGGTATTGGGGGGAAGACATTTTGGAAGATCATTGGTGGAGGTGCGGGGGTATCATTGAGTTCCGGGTCACTGAACTGGGAGTCTCTGACTTCGCCTGCATCCAGCTGTATGGCCATGCGATCGAATGAACCGGGATCATTGGAGCCTGTGAAACAGTTTGTGAGCTGGTAAATTGATATTTGAATAACAGAGTTCAAAACTAACCTCCAATTGAAAGGTCGAGTTCTCCATCGGGAAGTGGATTTGCAGGGAGGGCATGCACATAGTTGTCGTCTGCAGTTATAATGTGGAGAAATGGTTGGTGAGAAATAAAATTGCTGCCAGCAGCGAGTGTGGAACGCTCCGATGTCAAAAGAATACTTTTTTTATGGTGTGTCTCGAGCTGTAGAGGGACTTTGTAATAAAGTCGCTGATTGGAATCTGTTACTGCGGGCGACTGGATGTTGACCTGGGTATTCCAGAACTGGGTAAATTTGAGGAAGTCAATGTTCTTGTAATGCTCGTGAGGAGGATATATCTTTCCGCTGACAGACCTGGTATTGGGGCACCCGGGCATTTATTCAAATCTGCTTGAGTTGCAACATACTATAATGTACTTCATTACATTACAATGTCGTCTTACAAGGGCTATTGCTGGCCTGAGCAGTTAGCTAAAAGGGATATAATGTGTCACGAACCATTAGAAATGCGCTGGACGACAATCCTGGTAAAGGGTTGAAGTGGGAAGTCGCTAATGGAGCAATCACGGAAAGTGCCTTACCATCCTGGAAACGGATTGGGGCTACTGCACATCCCTGACTAAGGGCATATTACGAGGGAACATCCTTCTGAACCAGAGGGATCATTGTTGGGCATCATCTGACATCTCCAGAACTGCCAAGAGAGGACTGGACTTGGTCGATCTACCAGTTGACTAAGAAACTGTACTCGGGTACTGGGAAGCGGCGGCTATCACAATTTTTCAGACAAATCACTTGAGTGGTTCAAGGCGGAACCATTTGAGCGGGTGGTTACCAAGGAGGGTAATGGAGTGCTGACAAGGAGGTCGGCTAAAAGTTGACATATCAACAATATCCCATCACGATCGTTCTAAGCGATGTAGATCTTGACTCATCGTTAAGCTCGGCTCATTGATGTTTCTTATAAATCTCTCTCAATTTTACTCATCGCTTGGTATCTGACAGGAGTTCATCGGCTAGCTGCCATACCACTAGTCATATACCCTGAACCCTATTGTTCATTTGTATCAGTCTCGTTTATATTTAGAATCCTGTAACGTATTTAGGTGGATGATTATGGGAGGAACACCAGTGAATCTCACCCCACCTGTTGGACGCGAAGTTACTAGACTTCACGCTTAACCGGTAGAGTAGTCATTCATTTGGAGACACCCAGAAGCTATACCAAGTTTCGTTTGTTTTCCCTGTTTGAATATTATCTGTGTTGGATTTGGATCTTTATAAACGACGCATGGACATATTGGATAAACGGAACAGACACGTGGAATATAAGGAAACAGATCAGACTTGACAATTGGTTGTAATCTCGCAAGGATTAGCAATCGCGGATACTATTTGGAATCAGGATTCATAAGAATCACTTGCTTTACGCATCAGAGTACTATCTCCAAACCTAGACCCACATCATACAAAACCGTTGAACATAAAATCTCGTCTGTCTATCGCGATTGCGCCTAAAACGGATTCGAGCAAGTTTTATCTATATGACTTGTAGACCTGTAAAGTCTTGCTTCTCAAAGAGAACTAAAGTTCAAATTGCCACAATCTATACTGGATTGGAACCCCGAACTTGCATGAGGACTATAGTGTTTGAGTTGTTATAGTTGCATTATCGAACCGCATATTCATTTACAAGGTTTGTGTTGTGGTTATTTCACCACCAGCCCCATAGTCAGTGTTTCACCGCCTTTCCTAAACATCGGATTATTGATAAGTTGCTTGAACATAATGTACTCCTTGTGAGTGTGGACTGGAACAACTGCAGAAAGGACTAGCTGCCGCATTTGGAGATATTGATAAAGGTTTGTTGGTTTGGTGCGAAGGCGGGTCATTGTATGGACAGGAATATCACGGTGGTGGGGTACACCGGTGATACGTGGACAGGGAAGGGTGGTTATGTTGAGGTTTTCAGCAAGGGATTTGGAGATCGGAAGTATTCCGACAGTTTCGGAAGTCGCAATGCGAGTAGAGAGCAGGCGGGGGAGGGAGAAAGATGGTTTTAACCCAGCAGCAACAGCCAACTCAACAATTTCATCCCGAGTCCAGAGGTCAAAGTGACCACGATACTTTGTGCCTGTGCGATTATGAAAGCCGACCTAATAGATCCTTGAGCAACCAAGTAATAAAGAGAAAAATTCCTACCTTTGTATTCCGCCGTAGAATCCAGTTGATCAAGAGGCACTCAGCCAGTTCCGGAGATGCTCGTAACGAGCCAAAGATTCGTCTGACAGCCATATGAAAGCCGCCCTCAACAGAGTTAGTGCCGCGAACAGTGCGGTAAATGTTGAGCCCATCTCGGTCCTTCCCCATTAAATAGTAGAGAGGAATTCCAGGGGGATCCGACAGGTATCCCTTTCGAACAGTGTCAAGGAGGTTTTTGGCCATCTCCTTGGCATCATCTGAGAAGAAGGAGCCTCTGGTCTTCTTTGTTGTGCACCGTATGTCAGCATAGCCTGCAAACAATGCCTCCACCCTTTTTAAAAGGATGTTGCGAGCAGGGATATAGCGGCGAATTCGTCGATTGAGAGCTGCAGCCATTCCACGCCGTGCATAATCCCAACTAACACCATGCTTTTCAAAGACAGAACAGACTGCATCTTTGTCAGATTTATCACGGATGAATATTGCTTCACTGAAATCATGAGCAAAAGCCTTGAATGCAGAGTGTTTCTTGAACAAGAGTCGGAGGAGCCTGTCCATGAAATGAAATGCATCATCTAGGACACAAGATGAAAAGGTCTCCAATTCTGCAGCTTGCTGGAGGATGGGCCAGGTCTGGTCGATGTGCTGTAGAAGTGTTTCTACCGGGGTGTTCTGTTCGGTGTTAGGCAATAGCAACTTGAGAAATTAGTTGTGTTGCGTACCTCATCAAAGTCAATATCCGATACGTTGAAGGCAAACTGACCAAAATTATCCACAAACTCGCCTCCCTCGAACTCAAAATCATTGTCACTGTCTGAGTCACTGTCTGCCACATGGATACCCATCCCCCCTGACCAGTGCTCAAATTCGATTGTATCAGAATTTGAGCTCAGGTGTGAGGTAGAAAACTCTTCTACACTGTCCACAGTGATAGGTGCAGGAGTTCCAAGGCCAGGATCAGTGGTTCCGACCTGAGTGGGAGGAATTTCCCCACGTGAATGAAGCTGGGAGGTTGTGACAACAGCCATTCCCCCATGGGCCATAATCCACTCAAGTGTCTGCTTGTGTAATGAATAGATCGCTCCGGGGACAAGAACCTGAAGTCAAATTTAATTATGTCAAATTGAGAGAAAAAGTAATGTACCTTAGAAATTCTGATCAGAGAGCGAGAAGAAGATACATTGACCCGCTTTATATGGCCTTCGTCATCCATAGCTGCATCAAGATATCCAATATGGTTGCATACAATGGAGCCCTCAGCAACTGGCTTGCATGCTTGTACAAGTGTCACCAGCTGGCCATGAGTTCTCGCCTGAATTGGTTGGAGCGGAAGTCCGACTGAATCAAGACTGGAAGAGAGATATAAATGCTCCACAGGCAGTCAAGTTCAGTGAACAAAAATTCTGAAGTCGGGAGGACCCAAGGGGAGAACTCGGAAGAGATTTGGGGAACAGTGAAACACTTCTGAAGAACAATACCAGCCAAATCATGGAGTGAAACTGTGGAAGTGACCAGGAGACCTTTCAACTTCGCATATTTGCCCAGGTCAAGTAGTGGTGGATTGTTACCCGCCAAAGTCTTCTCAATCTCGGAGATACCAAATGCTTGAGAGATTGTTTGAAGGGTCTGCCGAATTTCATGGCCAACCTTTATAATGGACATGTTTGTCAAAATTGCGCGAAGGGATGGCAAGATATTGCTGGGTGAAGTCAGACCAGAAACCTATTTTTTAACCAGTCAGTGTGATACTGATAATTCAAATGTGACCGCACTTTGAAGCTATAACTTTTATTCCTAGTTCTGCACTGGATCACATGCAGATGGGGTGTTGCACCGGAGCGATGCTCTGCTTTGATAGCAAGTGCAATCAGGTAGAGCTGTGACTGAGAACTATGGTCCCAGAAATCCTGCAGGATCTCATGTGCTGCTGCCTCAATTTCCATTGAGTCAGAGATTGAAACAGTTGGAATGTCAAGGCTCATCTGGAAATGAGGATAATCTGTCCAATTGGTGACTGGGACAACATTCCTTGCCAATGCAGTGTTGATTGACTCATGAAAGGATCGTTCAACTGCTCTGGAGATAAGCTTGATTCACAAAGGAAAGCCACAATACACACCTTGAGGCGAATCTGTGTATAAAATTTGGGTCGGTGGGTTCTGTGAGTCTTGGAGTCCCTGCTGGATGCCTGCAAACATGTCTTTGACAAATTCAAGTGATTTTGTGAGGGTCAGCGAGTGGCCACGGACTTCTTCAAACTCATTGATAACAGTGTAAGCTGCAGTGAAGATTTGTTCCCCCTTGACACCACCCATATGTTTGAGGACCTAGTAAAAATAAATTAGTTGAACAATATAACAAATAATGGTTTGACTTACATCAAAGGTATGATCAGCCTTGGCCACTGTCAAAGGCTTTGTTGCAATGTCGTGCTCAATAAAAATTCGATGGGCAGAAATAACATCGGTGAAGAGTCCTTTGAGATATGGAATGGAGGGAGGCGAGCCAGCATATCCATTGGGATCATCAAATGCAGAGTATTGTTTGAGCCCAACCTGACCGTAGAAATTGGCTGCCGCAGTGTACATCAATTCACCGTCGGCATGAGAAAGGTGCTGTATTTCGGAAACCATTTCAGAAAATGGTGCAGGTCCCATTCGGGTTGAAAAAGTGTTGCGCATAAGTCGCATCATTAATTTTGAGATCACGCCTCGGGCAGAGATGTATGCTGGGGATATTTAATTCATTGTTTGTGCAAAGAGAAGGTTACCCGGAAATGCAGCCTGTACATGGCAAGGAAGTTGTGCAAGGATATGGGGGTCTGTACCTTGCCAACTGGTGCCACATCCAGTGTCATTAACCCGTCTAACATCACATATGAATCGATTTGTGTACAGAAAAAAGTCATCCGGGATATCTCGGACACGGCGTGCAATTGGATCATTGTTATAACCTGAGAGAGGGATTAAAACCACGAATGAAGTGATATATGTATGGGGATGGTTACCATTTCGAGATAAAACCCGTCCACAGGTACACAGATATCGACTAGGAGAGCCAGGCAGTAGATATGGCAACCAGATACAAACTCTGCGCAAATAGAGCTGTGTTGGATCTAGGCCGGTAATGACACTGTTGTGAATTGCAAAGACAGGATGACGAGGTCTGTGGAAGAAATCGCCCCGCAGATAGCAAAGAGGTTGGCCATGACTGTCTATCTCCTGGTCAATTTCTTGCTTCATCAACACAAGTTGCTTATGAAGCTCAGACTTGTCAACAACCTCTGCAACTTGAGTTTCTGCCACAAGCGCCTCAGAACTCGACTCCATGGAATCCAATGCCTCGTTGACAAGACTTTTGTCGATGACTGTATTACCAGCAGCAATATCAGCATGCTCGTCATTGTTGGCAAGAAAATTAAGATCCGAGTTGAGTTGGGCCCAGTCATTTGGCAATATTCCTGTATTTGCTATTAGTGTACATCAGTAAAATGTTGAAAATGAAGCATCTGATTTTCGTACGATGAGCTGTTGCTGCCGGTGCATCATTCCGAGCATAACATGCAGTTGCAGTTCCGGGATGAGAAGGTCCAGCAGAGCTTTCAGAACCCTGACTCTGAGCAGCAGCTGTTGGGGCATCAAGGGGTGGTGGTGCTGGTTGGTTGGTATTATATGATTGAAAAAAGCCGCCGGCGCAACATTAGGGTCGGGTCGATGACGTGAAGACCATCGCAGCAGCTGGCCAAGAACTCTTGATGGCTGGCTGATCTTGCGTGCTTTATTCGGGTTGGGTGGCCTCCCCGCTCCCACTCTCTCCCCTCCGTGACCGTTGCCCTTTCCTTTTGTCTTCTTGCTCTTCATGTGTGTGTAGAAGGTAGAGAAGCAGCGACGTGGATTGACAGGACGCGAGAAAACTGACACGGACCGACAGGACATGAAAAAACTGAAGATCCGAGAAATCATGATAACAGTCAAGATAAATGACAAATATTGACCGGAACAACAATATATCACAAGGATCAACTAGGATCACTCAAGTATGCCTTTTTGGGACATAGTTCTCCACACGAATGATTAATGAGCCAGACAAAAGACGTTGGTTTGACAGGAAGATGGCACTTGCTTGTCTGATCACATCAACCCGCACGGACCATTCGTCTGCCTAGCACGAAAACAATAAACTGGGGACCGTGAGTTCCTGGATTTTACATTTTGAGTTGAAGTTATGTCTAGGCATAGACTGGGTACGCTTCAATACAAAAAATGCGTGGAAATAGTGTACTGTAGTATTACGTTCAATTTGTAAGGCCTTTTCTGGCTTTTTCGGTGTGACCACCGGACCCTTTCGTAGTTGAGCCCGTTTAGGCAATTTGATCCGCCGGTAGCACTCGGCTAAGCTCGGCTAGCTCGGCTAAAGCCAAAATTGGCTCTGGGAGGCAGTGACTTATGAAAATTTTCGTAGATTTTTGGCTGTGTGACGCGTGACTATACGAATTGAACGTAATACTACAGTATCTTCCGAAACCCTCCCAAACGAGAGGTCACAAAATCATTCTCGGGATGTTCCGCTGATACTTTGTCGGATCTCAGTGGATATCCGGCATCGGGCCTCCCGTTGACATCTGACCAAATTGGGGGTGTAGTCGCCAGAACGGCATTAGACAGGTTGCGCCACAGCCGCACGCGGCTTTCAAAGCCGCCTGCGGGGTTGTGCTCTTTTGCTTCTGGACATCGCCATGGCTACTATATAACATTCTCTGGACCACCAGAATGAAAAGAGAAAAAGCCGCATGCGACAAGTTTGCGCACAAAAAAGCCGCATGCGGCGTTGTGCATCCTGTCTATTATTACGTCGAAATGTCAGCTCCTGTAGGTTTCAATGACTTGACTTACCATCAGGAGGACGAAAAAGCACTTTTCTCAAGACCCACAGACGTCGGCTAGGGTCTGCATGGCCTGGCAATCTCGGGGTCGGCGGACTTTTGTCGATGCAGGTCGGCATCATCTGTGCCCCGCGGAATGGAGTGACTGCCGGTATTATTACTGGCCCAGTAATATTTGGTGTTCTGCTGTGATCGAAGAATGAGTGATCGGCAGAACAGGGTTTGTGGCTGGGTGTCGTCGAGGTGATCAAATATCCTTGCTATCTTACTACGACGACGGCTTGCTCCCTCCGTGCTATACCACTCTCTCTTTTTCTTTCCACTCATTACTCTACCCAACTACAACACCCAAATGTCCCCATCCCACCGGGCTCAACATTGTCTAATACCAACAGCACGACTCCTATCCGACCCCAATACTGCCACCTGCCCTGACTTCAGTTCTGATGCTTTCAAAGCGATCCGCCTCCAGTTGGGAGGCGCGAATGGCGACAAAGCAGCTGCTATCAGCAACCTCCAGACTCCCTGGAAGGAGGTTAATGACCAGCTCAAAGTGCAATGGGACACACAGGCGGCATCGGACAGGCAGACCGAGGAGACTGAGAATGCCTGCCTGCAACAGGAAGTTGACCACTCTGAGGCTGATGCGGCCAGAATCGCCGAGGAGGAGAAGCTCGAAGCGGAAAAGAAGAGACCTAAATTGGGTGATTGTGATGTCAACAGTGCGCCTCCGTCTTTCGTCGAATCCCCCATCTCTCCTTTCGCACAGAGAAAGCTAGACTGAAAGGAATACTGTCCACTTTGACCCTTCACCCCCTCAGGACTAAAGGTTTTCACCAAAGAGGCAGCCACCTATGGTGGGGCGGAGCCGAGCTCCCAGACGGATGTACCGAAGAATATTCCGAAGATTTTGCCTTTACAATTTGCAACCTATCCAGAGACAGTCCACGGAGGGACATCAACTCCAAATATTGCTACAAATTCGATGATATCGACCGTGTGTCCATGTGGGAAAATTCATCTCTAATAATGCCAAGATTCTTCTGACATCTGTCTCGCCTCTAGCCCTCTTGGCATGCCGTGGAAGACATCGAAGGACTTCCAATTCGCCTCAACGGCTCCATTCACTGACATTATCTGGGACCTGAACCCTTCCGAGATGAAAAAAAGTCAACGAATAAATGGTGAAAAAATTCTGAAGGGTGGACATGATGTTGTGATTTTAGAGGGCACAAAGCATAGCTACTGGTCCAGAAGACACTAGAGCACAGCCACATCCGGGAGTCCGAGCTCTGATTCCACCCCAAGACATATAAGGGGCGGAACTAGGGAGTCTGGAGGTTGCTGATAGCGGCCGCTTTGTCGCCATTCGCCCCTGCCAACTGGAGGCAGATCACTTTGAAAGCATCAGAACTGAAGTCAGGGCAGGTGGCAGTATTGGGGTCGGATAGGAGTCACGATGTTGAGCCCGGTGTAGTGTTGCTGTGACTCGAAAAGTCGAGTCACGAGTCACGACTTCATAAGTCGACTTGAAATGGCAATCGACTCGACTCGACTCGACTTGTGATGAGTTGAGTCACTCGAAGTCGACTTGAGTCGACTCGAGTCGGTGGAGTCGGCAGTTTTTTGGGACATTTCTGAATTAATAGAAAGACGAGCTGTTCATGTTGGGTATAAGTAGTTAACCGCTCATCCCAAGGACCAGTACTTCACTGTGTGCTAGTGTTGGTTCATTTATATGTACCTTTACAACTGAATTTGGACTCTCATACTCCGATGGTTGAGACTGATGTTCTGTGGTAAGTCTTTCGTTTCGAATCATGAGCACAAAAATTCAAACTCTGCATTTGTGCCTACTTTATACGTGGTTGGCATCAGGCTTTGGAGAGGAAAATAAATTCTGTACCTACAGGGATTGTGCGGCCAAGGAATTCTGAGTGCGCAGAATATTTCTTTACATGCCAGAGAAGCTTCTGAGACTGCTAAATGGTAGGAACACCAGGGAACAACTTGCACAGGTTTGCACGACACTTCAAGTAGGAAAATGTATTCCGTACCTGCCAGGATAATGCGGCTAAGGAATTCTGAGCGTGCAGAACAGTGCTTTTCATGACATAGAGGCCTCCGAGACTACTACATGGTGTCTCTAAGCTCAAACCCTGGACGAACGTACGAGAACAATTTGCGCATGTTTGCACGACAAATACTTCAGATAGGAAAATAAATTCCGTACCTGCCAGGGATGATGCAGCTGAGAAATTATTTGCATAAGGTAAGCCCTGTTTTGCAGGATGGCTGCTGTTGAAGCCCCTTGTCTCCTGCTCCGGGGCATTGATTTCGATGTGATGTACGTGAAGAGAAGCGCCCTGCTTCCGTTCGATGTGGAGGGATGCATCAGAATAAGGATCGTTGATGAAACGCCAGGAATCGTCGAGATTGATCGGGAAAGGTTGAATATCTAATCAAACCCGTATTCTGTCCGGCACCAGCCACAAACTCCTGACATACACGGTGCCTGTAGTCCATATCGCTGCAGTCCGTTCTCCTCACACTCCGGTTTTGAGTCACAGTATTATGTTCTTCGGTTGTTAATAACCCCTTGCATCCTTCCTCGCCACCCTTGCAGTGGTCCCTATAGCCTACGGCACAGTGAACGAGAGCGGGAGGAGTGCCAGCTATGACACATCATTCCTCGCTCTGCCTGTTCTTACACCTTTTCTACCTGTGGGGTTAAACTCTTATACAAGCACGTCACCCATTTGACTTGAGTTTGAGTCGTTTTCCCGCACATGGAATATTTTGTTTGTCTAATTCTTTTCAGGAATCTTTAATCTCTCAGGATTCGTCCGGTCATTGGTTAACCAACTCCTCTCACTCCCGCGCAATTCCCCAGGATTCAAAAAACTTGGTATTTACAGTCTCCCATCCGTGACAGGTCGAGGTAATGGCCTTCATCTTTCCCTTGCGTTTGGGTTCATACTGCGTCATTCGCTTTCTGGGAATCTGACCCAGGGCAAGCCTTATACTCAGCACGAGTCCTCGATCTTACCTGTTGTGTTTTGCCTCATTACTCAATCCCCATCCGATGCGCTCCCGTCTGACACTATCCGAGCCCACCCAGACCGATGGCCCGCCTCATGTCTCCCGCCATCTAATCGCAATTGCCTCGACTGCTCACCTCGTGCTCCGTGTCTCGACGCTTTCTCATTCTTAATTAGTTTTTCGCTGTCTTCCTCAGCTCTCTGTTGCTTGGCATCTATTTCGGACTGGGATCGAGGGACAAGATATGGGCACGCGGAAGCCAATGATCTCATGTCTCCGCCCTATCGGGGTGTGTCGAGTCGCCAATCCTTTCCGCATCAATGCATGCACCGGTTGCTGACTGAAGCCGATTCGCATAGAGAGTTATTCAAGTGTCCACCTATGATGAACTAGCTCACTCAGTGAGGTGGTGCGACTTTACGGCGGGGTCTTCATTTCGAAGGTTACCAACATAGGAATAAGAACTCCCAGGAATTGGTATTTGAGATGAATCTTGCAATCTGCCAACCTTTCCCGGGGTTTTTTGCATACCTGCCACATTCAATTGTTCTACTAGTATCCCTTGGTTCTGCGGTCTTCACCCGTCGCACCTATGCTCCCTCCCGTGGTAAACTGGCTATTTATCCCAGCCTGTTTTACACAGAGCACACCAGACCAATTCCTTCGCTGCATTTTGACGGGTCCTCGAGCCCAGCCTGGCCCTCATTGACTGAGGTTTGCCGAGGTCCACACAAGGTCGGACCTCGCCGAATCTCGCCGAATCTGCCGGGCGTCCACGCGCAAACCTCGGCTAGTTTGCGCACAGAACCCGCCAAAGTGCAGTGAGCTCGGCGATCTGGAGATTCAAACTTAAATATGCGCGTGTGAAAGAATGAAGCCTGTCGCAGAAATGTATATAAGCTCAATATCCTTTTGTGACCCGCCAGCCTTCCTACTCCTCGTACAATGCTCATGCAACTGAAACCCATCGCTCTCCTCGCTTGCAGCGCACTCGCTGTTGCTGGTGCAGCTAATATTCGAACTCTCAAACCTGAGATTGGAAACATTTTTTCTGTCTACCCCGGCTGGAGTCTGCTCGACGCCGTCGAAGTACGCCATAAATATCCCCATAATCACCTATTCAGCTTATGTGTGCCCCTTCAACCGATATTCAGAGTGTTTCCTTCAACTTAACCGAACTGGCGTGTCAGCAGGCCTGCAGCACCGGTAAGTGCACTTTTGATGAAGTAGATCATCACTCAAGTTACCCTTAAACAATTCCTGTTTGGTGTACGTTTACTATCCGTACAGCTTCCCAGGAGATACAAAACCGTTCTTATATTGAAGAGCTCCATCAACATTGCCGATTTTACCATCCAGTCCGGCGTCGTCACCAGTGTTGGACTGATTGGAGGCTGCGGGATGTCAGTACATCCTCTCCGCTTTTTCATTCCGAAGAGTGACAGCCCCGGTCCATTTTCCGCTTAGCTTCTCACCAGGTAAGGATGCCACCTGTTCCAAGTTTCAATCTTACCTAAATGTTTGTATTCTAGCTGGACCGACACTCTGCCAATCGGTCACTGTCCTACCTGTGTAGTTGACTCTTGAACTTCTGCATGTTTCCAAGGTTGTCACGGTTAATAAATGATTCTTGAGCTTCCTGAAGCCGGAAGCCCAGTTCAGATTACCTTTGATCACACCTGTCCGGTAGAGGGTGGTTCATACGGCCCTAGAAACTCTAAGGTAATCGACGCACGGGACATGCCCCGCACACTGCGATTCGAACATCGACTACATCTATCTACCTTGGTTCTGAGTGCGCCGCGTGACGTAGCTATCGGGTAACTTGCGCTTTCTGCTCTAATTCCAAACAGAGTAAGAATATGAGAGCTAGTGACTCTATCAAACAAGTCACCAACTCACTCGAGTCCGAATAAGAACAGACAATAAGCTGCAGCAAGTTGTCCTCATTCACTATACAGTATGCCATCGCTTCGCTGGCCGAATGAAAAGCAAATCAAATGGTATTCAAAGCTTACAAAAGAATGAATGAAACTGCATTACCATCACTATGCTTGCATGTTTGGTTCGGGCGCAAGCAGCGTGAGCAAATACTGTCCGTGTTCATGATGCTGCAAAATTTAAACGATAATGCAAGGATAATGAGACGGGATTGGTTAGACATACTGGATAAAAGGCGGCGTGACTATGCAAATAAGTCAAGAGCCGGTAGCCTATTCCTAGGTTAGTCCTCGCCATCGACGTCCAGCACTCTCGTTTACCCGGCCATCGCTATCTACCGACTATCCTATGGTTATGATGATCATCTCACACGCAAATGATGCGCTCGTAGGCGCATCCAGCACCGTGTGGGACACGCCAGACGCCGTACGCTTTGGTCTTTTTTTTTTTTGCTTGTGATTCTCTGTCTCAATGGTATTGCATCGCCTTTCACTTACAGGGGTCACTTGCGTGCGGCTCTGCGCATCCCTGGAAACGCTACCGTCGTCCGCCCGCTCCGAGGTCGGACCTCACTACAGGTAATATGCATTTACCAGCTACAGCTGACTCGTGCGCTCACAGGACTCGTTGCACGCCGAGGACAACAACAACGATCCATGGCTCGCATCCCTGTGTGCTCGCATCCCTGTGCTGCGCTCGTGCTGCGCGGAGTCGGAGTCGGAAGCGGGGAGCGGGGAGCGGGGAGCGGGCACAGATGTCTAGGTAGCCGTGCACGGTACAGTACGTCGGCATCTATGATCCAAAAGATCAGCGGGCTAACAAAATCGAAATCGAAATCGTATCAGAGTTCTTTACTCCAAGTCCCCGGGGCGCCGTTCGCGCGCATCGTGTTGTGCTGCGTTGGAAAAGGTCGGAAGCGGGTCCGCGCATCGCCACGGTGCGTGGGCGTGGGTGTCTACTATTCAAACTGAACAGCTGACCAGAAAATTGTTATAGATTTACCGCCACGAGCTCACTCCTGTTCCGCCGTCGCCCGCGTTGCGCGCCGCCGGAATGCGTTCCTGGAGATAGCGACATCACAGCCTCGCCCCCGCACGCACGTCGTGCTGTACGGAGTCGGGTGCGGGTGAGGGTGCGTTAGCGCCCGTGGGCAGCGTAGGCTGCGTCTCGCACGCCGTCGGCGTCGCAAGGACATCAGGACAAGGTCTGTAAGTACAAACAAGATGATGTATCAGGCAGATTTGAATAAACTGGTTTCAAAAACTTGAACAGCTACGCAACGAGACGAGCGGCTGTGGATGCGTTGCAGGCGGGCGCTGGAATGCGCGCAAAGCCAATTCGACCTCTGACAGGGAAATAAAGGTTTGCAAATAAACGAAGGCTCGTCTCAATAAACTGCGTGAAGGCAGCGGTTCAAGAGGGAATAACATGAACGAAAGAATAAAAACAAAAGACAAATGGAACGAATTCACCTGCACAAGTTTCGGGAAAGAACCCGCCTCCTTCTTGATAGCTTGCAACAAGTCAGTGATCGTACGTACGATGAGATGAAGACTATCTATCTTATTCGAAAACCTGGGCCCAGAGTCTCGGTTCAGATAGTTAGGATCAAGGGAAGGTAACTTACTTCCGCACCACAGTCAACTCTTGCAGAGCGCTCGAAACGCAGAGCTCTCTTGTCGAAGCCGCTGTCGAAGGGTTGGTCAGTGGCTTTTTTTTGTTTCCATTGTCAAGCGGCTTACATCCCTTGTCAAGGAACATGCGGTTAAGCTCCTCTTCGAATGTATCCAGCCTCGCATCGGAGCCGAGGATGCGGGCGCGATCTTTGAGTCGGCCTGAATGAATTGGGTTGAAAATGAAACGAGACAGACACGGAGAAGACTTACATATACCAAGCAAGAATCGAGTCTTTGAACTCAAATCCGAAGGGAGAGATCTGGATGTATATGTGAGTCCGAGACAAGAAATTTAGAAGATGAAATGGGAGACAATTAAGATTTAAGGCTTACCTCTGAATCCAAGTCCGTGGATCGTGCTGTGCATTTAAGAAGGCGTGCCGACGCCGAGCTAGAAGAGCTTGACGATGACTGAGTCTTCAAGCTCGAATTTGGAATTGTGGAGAGGGAGATCTGAAGGTGCGTAAGTTCAACAAATTGAGAGATTAAATGGTTACCTCCAAGTCGGTGGATCGCGATTCATGCTGTGCATCTGAGAATACGTGCCAACGCCCAGCTCGAATACCGGAGGACTTTAAATACACGGCAAGCCTTGGGTAGATGGGAACACACCTCGAATGTAGTGAAGACTGGTTCAGTGAGAGCATTGGTTAGGGATGAACGAAGGACTTTAAAAAAAAAAAAAAGTGGGGCACATAGTTTAAGGAAGAAATACGGGGATTGGGAAGAGCTCGAAGCAAACAAACTTGGAACGCACCTTGTGCGGGAAGATCGATTCGAACCAAGGTAGGTGGTACAGCGATTTTGAGCCAGGGATAGCTCAGCGACAAGTTCGTTGACACAGTGAAAGTTTGAAAGGTCTGGAGGACGCACCACAGTCACGTCCAACGCAGCAAGCCACAGTTGGAGTTGTGAAGTTGAATTTGAATTTGAATTTGAAGTCCAAGTCGAAGCTTGAGTCGTTTGAACATCAACATGATGAGCTTGAACCTAGTCGACGAGATTAAGTAATAGGTCAGTTCAGGAAGACACAAAGAATAAAGGTAAAGATAAACAGAATAAAGGCAAAGATAAACACACCTGGCATACGATTCGAATAAACTCAGCATCTATCTGATCGCGCGGTAGTTAGCGAGCTGGAAGAGACTTGAATCCACGACTCACCTGTATTCAAGGTGTCCGCTCGCCGAGTCAAGAAAAGCATGAAATAAACCAAGAAGTAATCCAAAAGCTGAGATAACCGAGTCGGCGGAAATGGGAACTCAAGAAGAGATATGAGAAAAACGAGAAATGGAGAAGGGAAATCTGGCGCCAAAAATTGCTAAGCTCAAGTAAGCTAGTCGGGCCAAGGTTCAGTTCGAATCTACTTCAGTGGCAAGTCAGTTGGAATGGGTATGAGATGAAGTGAATCCAAAACTCGCCACAGGGAGGTTCAATGGCCTAGTGCCTAACCATCCTCGCAAAGGAGTTTGACTAACCCCAGCTCGGTGACGAGATCCTGCGTGAGATCGCCAGCGTGACCTTCATGGGTCAGGACAACAAGGGTCCCCGCACTTTCTCGACGTTCCTCATCAAGTTCTCTGAGCTCGCCCCGCGCCTTATGCTCAAGCAAATGAGTTTACTCCTCGGACAGCTCGATTCCGACGTCAGTCCCTTTCCTCTCGCATATCTGAATTGTGCTGACCAACCTCAGGCATATATCGGTGCTGTCGAGGTCATCGGCGCGATCATTCAGGACCTGGCAGATGTGGAGGAAGACGAATCTTCGGATGGCCCAGAGGAGAGTGTGCGCCAAGGTCGGCTATGCCTCTCATCTCGTCCACTAACGCGGCTTGCATCCAGCGACATGCCTCCAGACGCGCCAAACGCGCGACTGGACGCGATGATGGTATGCGCCAGGGTCGGCTGTGCCCCCCATCTCGTCTAAACGCTTGCTCGGGGGACGCGCGGGGTCAGATGGAGCGGGGTGGTCGCGGTACGAGAGCAGGCCTCGCTTAAAAATTTGCCGCGGACACAAAGACTGTTGCGGCAGCATTTCCGCTGATATCTCCTTTTGGTAGGGGCGTCAGCAGTGTCTGGTAGAGGGACATAAGTACCTCAAATAGTCCAGCTCTGGTAACGAACAGGTGAATAAGGGAGGTTGAAAGAAAGAGCCATGTTGCAGCATTGTTTCAGCCCAGGCCGCAACTTCAAGCGTTGAGTCAATGACATTGAACCGAGTGAAGACATGAGCGAACAAATTGAGATCAAAAGCCAACATACCTCAATCGAGCTTTTCGGTTAAATCAAACGAGAGGGACGCACCAAGGAAACTGCGGAGCGAAAGTCTGAGTCGATGATATAAGGGCGTGCCAGATAGCATACGTTGATCAGTTGAATGAAGGAATGAATAGGCGCGCACCTTGGATCGGGCAAGAATGGGTCCGTCTTGGGGGGTGGAGTTCCGAGGATGAAGCGTTAAATCTTGGGTCAAGTTAGTAACATGGAGTAGCGCAAACAGGGCGGACAGTCCACAAGGTAGAGTTTATGAAAGAATGAAGAGATAACCAAGTCGACGCACCTATATATCGCGGGGAATATAATAGTCTAGCATGTCAGCTTCTAGCTCAACGAGGTTGCCTCCATAAGGCGACTTATAAGCGAATTGGGCCGCCGAGAAGGAGAATACCCTGGCTCGGAAACAGGCATAAGCTGAAGGTGCAACAATTCCGCGGTGGTTGAAACATCCCCTTGGAACGAATGTGAGGTTAGTTACAGCGTTCACACCAAATTAGAGGCGAATGAAAAGTATTCCATACCGTCGAGACTCGGAACCACAAATGAGGAACGGTCCGGAGGTTGCCGAGATGCCCAGAGAGCGTTGAATTTGAATACTTGCGCAAAGGTCAGTCGTAGGAGGTGTCTCCAGCGAAAAGAGACACATCATGAATAGAGCATGAGAATGATAGATCTCCGTCGACTAGACTCGATCCATTCTATACAAGTTCAAGCAAATGCTGGGCGGAGAGACTGACCTCATCAACCTTCAAGCGATACCTGAACAATCGATCAACGAATTGAATGAACGGTATTACCGCACACATTCACCTACAGCTCATACTCTTGGGTGTATGCTGTCAATCTGGAAGAAGAGTCAATGAAGGCACGAGCAATTGAGAGATAGCAAGTCAAAGAACCTTGGCGGCCTAGACATGTGATTCAAGTCAACCGCGTACAACTGGAAGAAGGTTCGGGTCAGCAAATCAGGAAAGAACGAGTGCGTGCCTCAGAACTGTGGATGCGCCAAGTGAAATGCACGCAGAAATTTGTCCGGCACCAAGCGCGGCGCCGATACGAAGGTAAATGAGAAGATGGGGGCACGAAAGACGGAGCTGAAGATAATGGCGGCCTGGAATGAAAAGAGGACAAGGCCGGCCACAGATAGCGAGGCAGTGCGAGAGGAGATTTAGCGAAGGGCGTGGTAGGAGGGTACGCCGGATACTAAATCAGGGAAAATAGACACCTTTAAAATGTGGGACTCAGAGGAGAATGGGGAGAGCGGACGGTTTGAACGAGGTGAAATGGCGCACTGTTTGTGAAGCCTAAGGTGGCACGATACGAAATTTGCATGCCTGGTCCTAGGTACGTACCGAGGTGCCAAAATCTGAGCCTTGAACTAGGTCGTCAAAATTGTAAATAAAGGCGAAGTCAGAAAGTCCGCACTCGCAAATCAGCCAATTTTGCTAGGCTGTGAGTCAGGAAACATGTTAGTTGCGCCGAAGAGGACAGCAGAGCAAACACGCACCTGAGATTAACTAGAAGTCAAGCCGCCAGCAGACAGGGACGTCTCTTAATGAAAAGACGGTCGGAAAAGTGAGAATGGATGACGGGCCGTGAGTGTGACTGGAAATATTAAACCCTCGCGACAGTCAGATTCGCAAATGAAGATCTGTAGGCCGGGAAGATGCTCAGTGGAGTAAATGAGGACCAAGCAAGCGCGTACCCGTAATTGAAGAACCAAATCTTTCATTATCATAGCAAGACCGGATGAGGGAATGCCCAACTGGGTCATAAAATGAGGGAGGAGGAAACACGCACCTGTGACCCGACTAGTTAGTCATATGTCCGCGTCAGATTGACACCGAGTCAGAAAGAAGCCAGTGAAGGCATAGACGCAGACCAAAGAATGACGCACAAAGAATTCAACAACCATAGTTCCGCTCTCGCAACCTATTCAATCGCGCCGAGATTCTAATGGCGAGAATTTTTTCTAGAAAATTAAAGCATAGGAGAGAAAAACAGCGCCCAGAAGTCCCAGAATTCTGCCAAGAAAAGGACAAAAAGAGGGTGCTAGCCGTGCGGGACATGAAAGGCTTGAGCGATTCCTCACGATGCCGCATGTCGATTGAATGTAGATTATAAGCGGCGGCAAGGAGAGGATTCGAGCGCAGGGACACAGCAGCAACGAGAGTGAATACAGTGTCCTATGGAAGGAGCTAGAGATGACGTAGATGGCGACGAGGACGCTTGACGCCGATATCGAGCGCGAGACGGAGAAACGGCCTAGGAACTACGGAATATGACTGAGGGCATACATCCTGGCTATCTCAAAAGAGAATTAGCAGGGAGTGGGACAACATGTAGTGTAGCAGTCGCACTTCTACACATTCCGACACGTCGATGGATGGAACTCGTGTTACCCCCAGGGCCAGGAAGAACGCCGGAAGGCGTTGGTTCAAATCAGAATGTGGGACGAGTCAACCGAGATGAATTTGTGAGCTCCGATGTGCTACGGGACGTGTCCGGGCGCTTGGTCAAGGCCTCGATCCAGCTCGCGATGCGTGTGAACTAGAACGGCGAAAATTCCACCATTAAGAGTGGAGAGGGGCACAAGGAGGATCAGGGGCCTCGACAAAGCCTATTGGTCCTAGACAACGATTGAAAGAGGACCGAACGGCTCTGGAACCTGTATTGGTCGTGGCGCAACATGAGAGGAGAAACAAAGGTTAACCGATCAATGATCTTGTCACACTGCCATCGTGCTTCTTTCTTACCACGACGCCACTGTAGATCCGCCTGTGCCGGATCCGCCTTGCATTCACCTCCCGCCCGTACTAACCATGCTGCCTCCAATCCTCCACACCGCTTCGGCCGATTCGCCTCCCTTCTCGATTTGCTATATATTTTGGGCTGAGTTCTGTGGGCAGAACATGTCAATTGGTGGCAGTACACTTTGAATAGCGATGGCCGAGGTTTTTCAAAACCCTACAAGATAAGCCTTCGCTTCGCTCCGGCAGATGAGGAATTAAGTGTCGAAAATCGCATTAGAACTTAAAATAAAACAATTAAGCCTTTGCTTGTGAGTCGTCGAGATAAAGGTTTTAAACCAATAGCATAGCAAAGAGATATTACAACATGTTGTGGTGAGGATATAGGCTGGCGTATCGTCGAATGGGATACGAGGCGTCAGGCTACAGTATACTAAATGAAGGTGTGGAGTCATTCAATAAGAGGATGGAGTGCTGCGTCTTCGGAAGAAAGATGGCGACAGTGTAAACCTTGGTTTTCGAGTCGAAGTATTTCGTCGCGCAGTCGCATATAATAGACCACGAGTCAGACAGTTCGAGCTCAGGATAAATTACTCACACGAATCGGTAAGACCCTTGAAACACACAGGCGCGCTAGTGGAGCTTGAACCTGGATCCAATGGGATACTGGTCGGCAGGAGACCCTCACCATCGAATACATTGAATGAGCATCTGTCTTGCAGGTGGCACAGTGGACGCAGGAAATGGGCTTAAGCGTCTTCTATGTTGAAGGATGCAGAGCTCAGAGCAGCAACAGATTTCAACGGCACGGATTGAACATCATTGAAGAGTCTTCGGAAAGCGGCAAGATCAGCACAAACAGCATCGAGGAGCCAGCAACCAGACACAGTGTAAGTGTAATTTGCAGTCGCTTGAGGCCAATTTCAAGTCCACAATACACTTTGAATGAGGCTTGAAGACACTCCAGGGATTGGTATCAAGGTCGCAGATAAGCGGGGGCGAGGGGAGGAAACGCGAAGCAGATCTAGTACCCTGGCCTTTTAAGGGAAAGATGTGCGTGGCCGCAGCGTGAAGCGCCAAAGGCTGTTGCTGTGCCTCTTCTCCTCAAGTACCCAACCAGGGTTTAGTTCCGCAGTTCCCAGTCTGAGGATCGTTTCATCGGTGGGGGAGATCACACAGATTGGGTTAACGGGGAGGCTCAGGTAATCCACTAGTTGGACGGACCGAAGGCTCCGCTACTGCTGAACATTCCGAATTTGGGTTTGATTTTACAGCTTTGAAGATCTGGAATTGTGGGCTCTGTGGGAATGGTTGTACAGATCCAGCAAACTGTGGTCATGTCAAAGGTCATGAGCCATGCCATTCGATACCAGTGAAGAGTCAGACAGAGCTGAGAGCAAGGAGATACTTAGTCTAAAAGGAGATGAACCAAAGATATCATGCAACGAAAGCCGTCGATTTCGATCAAGAAATGGTAGATTGTCTGTAACGGTTCGCAGTCGGTGCGCGGTTTGGAAGGAATAGAACTCTTGCACATGGTTGATCATGGGTTCAATTGGTCTGAGGCAGCGAGGAAAAGAAAAAAAAAACCAAAGGAGTTAACCCTGGAAGAAGGGCAGAGAAAGCGAGAAGGATCATAAGGGGATTTGAACACTATTTCTGCGGACTGGCCATTCACGGGCCTTGCCTTTGCACCTCGAACCTCCCAAATCCGTCCAGTTGTCGACAGCTCGCAGTCCGCAGAATCGGAAAATGTGGCCTGAATGGGAATATGTGCACGGCATCGACGTTTGCGCAGGCCGTAGTGACGGCTGAAAGATCCCATGCCAGTGCAAATCAGGAGACGCACTGTTAAGAGTTTGAGCGAAAGAACAGAGGAGTAGCTAATGGAGGTAACTTGATGGGGTAAGAGCACAGCCGAGGAGGCATTTCGTTAAAGAACGGTTAATCATATGCTGCTCCAATTTTTATATACAAAAGGTGATCACAAAGGTCAGACCTACCTCCAAGAATTTATTCGGAATTTTTTTTTTTCTCCACTCAAAAGTGTATAGCCAGCCCGCTTCTCTCGGAGTGTACAGCCACGAGTCTGCCCACAGAGCTCAGCCCAAAATTAACCGTTCTTTAACGAAATCCTCGGCGATTCTTTGTAAATGTTTGGATCTTTCTCCATTTATCTCATTTAACCCTTTGATCCCGAGTTCCTCTCCTTTTCAACACTGCCCCTTCATTTGCGACCAACCAGCTGACCTACACGCAGTTTTCCTTGACAGACCGCAGTTTTCCGCAGTGAGCGGCGCAGCTGAATCAATTAACCGTTCTTTAATGATTCCTCGCTCGGTTGTGCTACTAGTACCCCGGGTATCCCTTCTCCTTTGTATTTCCTCTGCTCTTGCTCTTGAAGTAATCCCTTACATCCTCGACTTTCCTTGCTGTTCGAGGCGGCCTTTTCATTTTTGAGCGACCAACTGACCAGCGCGCAGTCTTTCTTGACCGGACGCAGTTGTTGGCTACGGCGCAGCTCGATTCAATCCTTATCACTGAGCCGGTGGGCCACATACTCCTGCCGGTTGTGGACATATAAAGTGGATGCTTATTTTTGTTCTACCGCGAATCTCACTGTCCGCATCCTCACTTCACTACCCTGCAGTATTCCTCTCTGGGAACAGCTACGGCCCAATCTGTAAAGTTTCTTTGTACTGCTGGCTATCTTTTGGATGCGCGTTCTGTGATCAAATCAAAACCTCGCCGCTGAACAGCTGCTAATCTCTGGTCTCTTCTGGTGCTCGAGAATTTTATCAGGGCCATGGATCAACCGAAGTTGCAACAAAATCAGTGTCTGTGCCCCAGCTGTGAACCGTTTTTGTTGCGGTCGAATCAATCTTGTTTCCTGGCAAGCATCGTACTGGATATCAATTTTGTTTTGTAGTTCAAACCATCTGTCTCATCCTTTCCGTCATTTATTCGCTCTCCCGTGTTCGTGTATGCACGCAGATTCAATTCAATTTTGTTTTCCCTCTACGGTGCGATTTACCGGAGCGAAGCGGCGGTACATCTTGTATATAGAAGGAAATTCAAACAACGCCTCCTCGTTATCACGGCATATCTCTGTGCCAAGCATGCTGTTCACCCTCCATGTGATATACTTTGTATTCCGTGCTGAGTCAAAAGCTGCGGGATCACTGTTCTGGGCAGATCCATCGGCCAACCTCCTGACTCCGGCCTCACTTTGGCTAATCCAGCATTGTCAGCCCCACTGCCCGTCCCGGATCGACATCCCCGAAGCCCATTTCGGAATTATTCGGTTTTACTCGGTATAACAACTCACCCACTGCTCGCTTTCCATATTCTATGTAGTCTCTTGACTCCAAAGATATCCTAGTATAATTGCAGAGTCCTAGTTCCTGCTGTCCCGGGGATTTCATACATCCTGCAAATAATCCCCCTGACCTCGGTTTTTCTCAGCTCAACTTGGTTTTTTTTGCATCTTATAGGTATACCTGTAAACTACTGCCCTAGGAAATGAGGGGTGTCCTCTTCCCCCAAGAAATCCCTCCATAATTCCATCCCCAGACCCTGAAATCCTTGTCAGTCCGACCAAATGTTGTGCAAAGGCTGCCAACTATTTGCAAAAAAAAAAACCATTTTCCACCTGCTTGCCTTGGATTTTGAAGACACCGATATGGTTTTCAGGTTTGGGAAATCATACTCACGAGTTTTCAGCTGTCTATGACACCTCCCTGCTGAGATCCAGACCCTGGAACCAGTGGCAGGGTGAAAGTTTCATTTTTTGGCCTGTTCCTCATATCACAACCCCCACAGGAGGATTTTGGCCCATGTATCTTGGTACGAAATACTCTCCTTGTCAATACCTACCTGCCCATAGCAAAATCATATTTTTTGAGGAAGAACTGCCCCTGCAATGAATATAATTACGCCGAAACCATTGATGCGAGAATGTGCTTTGACCGTTTCCCATGCCTTCCCCACAAGTTGCCCCACAAGTTGCCCCATGATTGCATCAAAACTTGGCTTTCGGCCCCGTCCGCCCCAGTTACCCGCACTTCCCACACTGTCTCCCGGCCAACAAATCCCCGCCCCGAAAGAGCCACCCCAGATTCCCTAGTTCCTGCTGTCCTGGGGATTTCATAAATCCCCTGACCTCGGTTTTTCTTGGTTCAACTTGGTTTTTTTTGCACCTCATAGGTGTACCTGCATACTACTGCCCTAGGACATACGGGGTGTCCCCTTCCCCCAAGAAATCCCTCCATAATTTCATCCCCGGACCCTGAAATCCCTTGTCAGTCCAACCAAATATTGTGCAAAGGCTGCCAACCTTTTGCATAAAAAAAACAATTTTCCACCTGCTTGCCTTGCATTTTGAACACACTGATATGGTTGTCCGCTTTGGGGAATCATACTCACGAGTTTTCAGCCACGTATGACACCTCCCTGCCGAGATCCAGACCCTGGAACCAGTGGCAGGGTGAAAGTTTTATTTTTTGGCCTGTTCCTCATATCACAACCCCCACAGGACGATTTTGGCCCATGTATCTTGGTAAGAAATACTCCCCTCGTCGATACCTACCTGCCCATACCAAAGTTATATTTTTTGAGGATGAATTGCCCCCGCAATGAATATAGTTGCCCCGAAACCATTGATGCGAGAACACGCTTTGACTGTTTCCCACGCTTCCCCCACAAGTTGCCCCATGATTGCATCAAAACTTGGCTTTCGGCCCCACTGTCTCCCAGCCAACAAATCCCCGCCCCGAAGGAGGCGGCAGCACGTCGTGAGAAGGAGGCAACAAAGAAGGGTGGGAGGAAGTGCAAGGCGGATGCTCAGCTCAGCCCAGAGGATGATGTACCGCAAGTGTCTGAGACTCGACGCACTGCGAGACTGTGCAAATCACCTCAGGTAAGCTTTTATTTGCGCGTCTGATTTGTTAGTCTAATTTGGATCCACAGGAGGCTGCAAAAGAATGTGAACAGCAGGCCGCGGCTAAAGCGAGTGCCCCCAGAGCCAAACCTCGGTAAGTTTTCACGCTGTTGCCTACACGTCAACCATGCTAATCAGTCTCAGCTATGAATACGTGGAGGCGAGTCCGTTGAAACCCAAGGGAAAGAAAAGGTACGAAAATCCCAGCTCTTAAGGAACTGAAGTCTCACACTAGAACTAGATCTCGAGTTCGTATGGTGAAACACTGACTATGGGGCTAGCGGTGAAATAACCACAACACAAACCTTGTAAATGAATACACGGTTCGATAATGCAACTTATAACAACTCAAACACTATAGTCCTCGTGCAAGTTCGGGGTTCCAATCCAGTATAGATTGTGGCAATTTGAACTTTAGTTCTCTTTGAGAAGCAAGACTTTACAGGTCTACAAGTCATATAGATAAAACTTGCTCGAATCTGTTCTAGGCGCAATCACGATAGACAGATGAGATTTTATGTTCAACGGTTTTGTATGATGTGGGTCTAGGTTTGGAGATAATACTCCGATGCGTAAAGCAAGTGATTCTTATGAACTCCGATTCCAAATAGTATCCGCGATTGCTAATCCTTGCGGGATTACAACCAATTGTCAAGTCTGATCCGTTTCCTTATATTCCACGTGTCCGTTCCGTTTATCCAATATGTCCACGTGTCGTTTATAAAGATCCAAATCCAACACAGATAATATTCAAACAGGGAAAAAAAACGAAACTTGGTATAGCTTCTGGGTGTCTCCGAATGAATGACTACTCTACTGGTTAAGCGTGAAGTCTAGTGACTTCGCGTCCAACAGGTGGGGTGAGATTCACTGGTGTTCCTCCCATAACCATCCACTTAAATATGTTACAGGATTCTAAATATAAACGAGACTGATACAAACGAGCAATAGGGTTCAGGGTATATGACTAGTGGTATGGCCGCTAGCCGATGAACTCCTGTCAGATATCAAGTGATTAGTAAAATTTGAGAGATTTATAAGAAACATCAACGAGCCGAGCTTAGCGATGAGTCAAGATCTACATCGCTTAGAATGATCGTGATGGGATATTGTTGATATGTCAACCTTTTAGCCGACCTCCTCGTCAGCACTCCATTACCCTCCTTGGTAACTGCACGCTCTAATGGTTCCGCCTTGAACCGCTTAAGTGATTTGTCTGAAAATCGTGATAGCCGCCGCTTCCTAGTACCTGAGCACAGTTTCTTAGTCATTCGTTAGATCGACCAAGTCCAGCCCTCTCTTGGTAGTTCTGGAGACGTCAGATGATGCCCAACAATGATCCCTCTGGTTCAGAAGGATGTTTCCCTCGTAATATGCCCTTAGTCAGGGATGTGCAGTAGCCCCAATCCGTTTCCAGGATGGTAAGGTACTTTCCGCAATTGCTCCATTAGCGACTTCCCACTTCAACCCTTTACCAGGATTGTTGTCCAGCGCCCTTCTAATGGTTCGAGACACATTATATCCCTCTTAGCTAACTGCTCAGGCCAGCATTAGCCCTTGTGAGACGACGTCGTAATGTAGTGAAGTACATTATAGTATGTTGCAACTCGAGCAGATTTGAATAAATGCCCGGGTGCCCCAATACCAGGTCTGTCAACAGAAACTGAAGTGCACGGATAGAACTCAAGACGGAAAGGACTTCAGTTACAAGCAAAGACTTCAGTTCTAATATATATATTTTTACACTCATGGGCGATCTTGAGTTCTGGGTAAGTCGTGCGTGAAGACTTATGTGGTGCGCGAACTTATGTCGTCCGGGAACTTGAGATCAAGGTCCGAACTCAAGAGGTGGGGCAAACTTAAGTTGGGACCAACCCAAGTCCGTGTTGAGGCCATGCAAAATGGTATGTACGTAGTAGTATGGTGCAGTAATAGACTTAAGATACCCTATTACAGAACTTGAGTTAAGTTACATCTCAAGTCTGAGTGGCGGTAATATCACCCTGAACTTAAGATGAGCTAATAAAGTATTTGAGCTCCGAGTCGTAGTACACCATGCGATACAACGCCTGTCCCTTCCACCATGTCGAACAACTACCGCTACATCCCACGGTGGCACCCGAACAAAAGAGGCATGTTATAAAACTGACCACCAAGGGATGGAAACTCCAGCAAATTGCCGACGCGTTGGACATGGGCGTGAGCACGGTCAAGAGGGTCAAGTGACTTTGGAACACCACGGGCTTCGTTGTCGCTCAGCCAGCCACGAACGGCCGCCCTGCTCTTCTATCTTCCCTTGACCTTTCGTAAAGTTTACTTTGTGGCTCCACCTCCAAGTCTCTGACACATGAGCTGTATAATTCAAACACCTCCATCTCTTGAATTACGGACACTATTTCTCATTCAAAAATATTTTCTACTACATTCTACTACACAACCGCTTCATGAATGCCCTACTGTTTGAACCACGGCGTGACTGTGTATCGTCTCGTGGGCGGGTGGAGCTGAACGTCTAAACGGGGGAACTGACGTCAGGTGGCGTCGGCCAGCTTTTTCCGTAAAGGCTCTCCGGTTTTGCAGTTAGCTGGAACAATTACGGTGACGGGGGGCATGGTGTGAACAGTGTTAAGGATCAGGATGGCTCCACTCGTGGGTCATACCCCCCAACCTAAATCAGAATTTTTGTATTCTGTGCTATGCTCAGCTACCGCTCACACGAAAGTGCATTGCAGCAAGGCCTGAATCTGATTCAGTGATTTTTGTTGGACTCTTGACACCGGGGGCAAAAACTGAGGCATATGAAAACCATATGCGTTAAACGCATATGGTTCGCATATTGCTAGATCGCGGGACAAAGGTATCTGGGACCTTTGTTGCACCTTTGTTTTGGTGTAACAAAGGTGGCAGACTCCCACGATCCGGCAATATGCGAACCATACACGTTTAACGCATATGGTTTTCATATGCCTCAGTTTTTGCCCCCGGTGTGAGTGATAAATTCTGCGGCACTGCAACTACTACAGCTGTTCTTTTCCGTTGAAACGGTGCACTTCTTATATGACTAGGAATAGCTAATTGATAGGTATTGCGAACAAACACCCAAAACAGCCAACCACAACCAATCTACCTCCAAAGATCTAAGTGCTTCTCTTTGTGAGTTCGGGTCCGGGCCGTAGTATGCGACCAGCAGGTTTGAACAAACACAAGTTCGATTTATAGGCTTCCAACAACACACTCTACAACGTACTAGCAATATGCAACCGCCAACAACAACACTGCTAGGAACCTAGGGATGGTCCGGGGGTGTGTTTATATGGGGTGGATACAAGATGGCTGGACCGCTAGGTCGAGAACACCAGGGCAGAGTATGTAGGTTTGTGAAAATCCTCGCTAAGGGCAGCCCCAAAGACTACTGAGGCTAACAACAAATGGACTTCAATCCTCAAACGGCAAGACTCTCCTTGACTGCCAACCTATTCCTTAACCAAGAACAGGAACCTTTCCGCTTTTATCGGCACTAGCTCACTACAAGCGTCCAGCTAGCGACCCAACACACTACGACAGAGCTTCCGTCTATATCGGGGTGAAGGCGAAGTAACTGACAAGTTATAGCCAAACTAGAGGTGGGGGCACCTAGTCCGTCTTCTTCTTAGTGGGCTCAAGTCAACACACAATCCACCTAGCAAGCGATCCAACACACTACGACAGAGCTTCCGTCGTGTCGGGGTGAAGGCAAAGTCACTAGCACAAACTGCAGCTGGGTCTCGAAGAGAACACCCTTGTTTTATATGTGGAGGTCTAGGACCAACAACACGAAATCCTCAACTTAGTCACTCGATGTTTCCAGAGTCCACAGTTACTGATTCCAATATAAAGACTACTACAAGTGAAGTTCGGTATCAACCTCCACTAGCAGCCTGAGTCCACTAGCACCAGCTTCGTCCAAAGTCTGGGGCGTAATGTTCTTGGACCCTAGTCTGTCCTGCGCTCCCTTTTATACTACTAGGTGTGAGTTACATGTGAAAGCGAGCTGAATAATACAATAAGCAATATTAGATGATAAGAAATACGGTCAGCCAATGAGACGACTGCCGTTTGGTTTTTGGGACTGGTTTGGTATACGCCAGGTCAGCCTCGCTGACCGGCTAGTGTTCAACCGTGGGTATATCACTGGATCCTCAGCCCTCCGTCTATGCCGATGAAACGGTGCACTAGGGTGCGGCCGTGAAATCTAATGAAATCAACTAGAGAGTGAAGCGAGCTAGTCACTAATCACAATCCAACCAAAATCAAAACAAAACACTGATCCGATCCTAATGCTCGTGTGTGTGTGTTCGGGGAAGTAGGGTACGTATCACCCGTCAAGAGGGTGTGCAAAGGTTTTATAAGACTCTGTTTCAATAGCAAACTATGTGGTTTAAGCACGGTTATGCTGGGGTAGCAGGGACTTCACGCCAACAGGATATCAAGACTCAAGTAAACCTTAGACTGTTCAAGTCTTCAGTTTCTTTGTGAGCGGCAGAACCTAACACTACTGGCAACTAGCCAAGAAGCAGAAGGTAGGGCAGACTATCAACAGACAGACGCTACTTCAATATCAACCTTAACTGCACGAATGGCGGCGGTATCAACGAAACGAGGGCAGTTACACAGAAGGTGGGGGCTGGGCTAATCGCGCGGACGGTTACACTGAAGGCGGCGGTCTCACTTCTATTAACAAGTCTTAACCTGGAGGCCTAAAGCGCTGCTACAGGAGACAAGTTGAATAGGTTGAACGAGGGCTCTTATATCAATGCAGTGGTAGTCTTTTCAACGTCCCGTATCTTTTAATCTTTTCTGTGCGTCTTCAAATCTGTCTGATATCTTTTCACAAATCTAGAGTCTACTATATTGCCCGTATATCTTGGGTGGATAGTTTACTGGCTAATACAGAGTACACAGCTGGCTTTTATACATTTCAGAGAGAAGTAAAGGAGATAGACGGAATGAATAGGAACAATAAAGGGTGGGAGCCCGAGTAGTGAATGGCCAATGGCGTAGAAGGCATTCTCAACCATGGGTATTATGACCTGCTACCGGGGCTAGTCCACATGTATTTCTCTAGCACGCCCTAAGACGTGCTTAGTTGTCTTGGTTTCCATCTTTCTGACTGAGCAAGTCAGTCTTTTAGTCATAGCTGACTGGTCAAGTCAGTCTTAGTCAAGTTCTATTCCATTTCTCTATCAGTCCCGCACTTCACAAGCTCAGTGGAACTCATAGTAAATATCAAGCAGATTGACAAGATAGCGCGGCGCTACACTGGTGGACCAGTATAGTGACCAGTGCAAATATGGCGCGGCGCCATTCTATAGTGCCAATCCTCATCAGTCATATCAGTAAATCCTTGATGCGAGGCCCGCATCTTTCTAACGGTCAGATCTGCCCGAGTAACCACAGTGATGGTTGACTCAGTAACATGTCTTCATCCTAATCTAATCAGTTGGGCTCATACACAAAATGGCGCGGCGCCATATCTCTGTCGGCCCTAATGTGGTTGTACCAATCCTGACTTCGTATATCTTGTTTTAATAGTCATCAGACTATTCAGAGGCCGTTGAGGCGGCAAGTCAATAATTCTGAGTAGTTCCCTGATGTTTCACCTCCAGCGCATAAGATAATGGTTTACCGCCACCATCTATAGCTCAGTGTAGAATATCATAGTCAGGACGTAACAGCCTTTTGGGCTGCCTTGTCAAGTCTACTCAATCCTTCATAGTTGGTTTGTTACACTGACTTTCGGCCATCAATAGTGTAGCCTACCACCCCAGGGAGGGTGTACGCTCATAATCTAATGCCTCACTTCTGCCCGCTAATAGGTTCAAAATGAAATAAAAACTGGTGTTTTCATGCATGTTTTGGTACACGCCCTATCACCGAGTACCCCTTCTGGATCAACCGGCGATGTAGCCGGTGATCTAGGTCATTTCTACTCTGTCAGAGCGTCGATCTATTACATCTAGGCGACGCAGTGTTGCGACCGACATCAAATGGTCATAGTTCGTTGGTCAGAACGTCGATCCACCCTCCGGTCATCGGTACAGGCTTGTATGATGGTCCCTAGCTCCGTTCCAATAGCCGACTGGCTATTCCCCTTCGCCCTAGCTGCCCAGATTGGGCACTAGCAGCGTGCTGCCGCATCTCGTATGTCGTGGTATGTCTTTGTCAAAGCCCTAGCCGATCGCTAGTAGGGTTATTCCGCCTAGCGCCGCCTAGTTGCTTATCTAGAGATTAGATAGTACTACCGGTTACCGCGCCGAGCTTCCTAGCTCAAGGCGTAGTTCCCTAGCTGTACGTCCATCGTAGATATCCGTCTGCTAGACCCTCGCTAGCTCCGTCCCAAGTCATCTCTGGACTACTAGAGTCTCCTAGGTCATGTCTCATGAATGTATAGGCGGTGGTTTAATCCCTGGTTGTTTGTACACTCAGCTTAGCAGCTAGCGCGTCACACTAGCGCAGCCTCGTGCTACAGTCAGCAGTTAGGGCTCGCTCTGACTCTCCTTTATATCACCTAACAAGTGGTCTGCGTACTAGCTGGTATGCTAGTAACAACAGAAGTGCTAGTTGCTTCCCGTTGTATAAATACTGGTCATAGGAAATCGCAAAATTAGCCCTAGATGCTGCGCATTTATGTTACGCCGTTTCACCGTCTCTAACTCAGGTCATGCAGCACATGAATGCTTTGCAACGGCGCCACCTCCCGTGGGCATTTATAATGTATGTGAACCCGTTTTTGAAACAAGGCGCCGTGTGGGACGGAGGCGCTGTGCACGGAAGCGACGACGACGCAAGAGCAGAGTTGGTGCACCTAATAGAAAGTGTGCGATGCAGCCATTTGAGCCACCCAATGGCTGTTGTGCGTTGCGCAAGCGGATGGCTCCACCGCGCTAAATTTAATCCCAATGGCTCCGACAGCTATTCGCGGGTATTTTTGGCGGGTGGAGCCACCAGATGACGCAACGCAAATCAGCCATCCAGTGGCTTGGATGGCTGCATCGCAAAGTGGCTAATGTCCTCCCGCGCTGCGCGCATTTAGTATGATACAGTGCGTGAATGTCACCGGATTCTGAACCTCTTTTTGTATGCCCCAGGCCAAGGCGAGACCCGGGACGGAGCGAGTCTCGTTAACGTCCTCCGTACAGCGGGATCTCGTAATTATAGCATTTTTTGGGATGTACAAGGCGCCGCGAGGGACGTGGACGGAGGTGCGGTTGCAATACTCTCGTTCAGATACCGTGTGTTCGCTATTTTCTTTTGCGGTTCTCCCGTTCCGTGCCCCAAACATAGCTGAAATGATCCACACCGAAGCTGCTGCGGATTGGTGCCCCAGTATTTCGATTTAATTCCCACGTAGCCGCAAATGAAACGGGACTTTCGAAGTCATTCGTGCCAAGACAAGCAGGTTCGGTGACTTGAGATGTTCGAATTGTTGATTTTGAATCACACCGCAGGATGCCACAGGGTCGCGTTCAGGACGGCCGTTTCATGAAATCGGAATTCGTGAGGTCATTAGGAAGTGTACCACGTTGGTGCGATTTGAGGTAGGAGTCCGTCGGAGGTGGGTCAGGGGTTATTCAACTGTTAGGTAAACGCTTGACAGCAGTGCCGTACAGAAGCATAAGCAACCAAGAGAGACGGACCGAGCCGCATATTCCGATTCTAATGTTTGCACGGCCTCTATTAGTGGCGGTCAGAGTAGAAGTTAATTGGGCGACTCTAAGGGCGATTCTGGACTCAATTCTGGAATTGATGTATCGTGGGAGAATCGTCGTAATTCAGAATCACTTCAGAATCGTCGAATCGCGTAAAAGCTCCTCTGGAGGAGCTTCTATAACGATTCTCGAGGCGATTCCGATTCTCGATTAATTCAAGACCTCGATGACTACAAAATTTTGGGAGTGCCTGGGTTGACAACTTGAAACCATCACTTCTATCATTATTTTACCAACACACCCTCGGTGCGGAGTTGCTGCTGTTACCGCCGTTGGTGTCGCTGCTTTTACCGCCGTTGGAGTTGCTGCTGTTACCGGTGTTGGAGTCGTTGCTGTTACCGGCGTTGGAGTCGTTGCTGTTACCGCCGTTGGAGTCGCTCCCGAGGGTGCCGGCAGAGGAGCTGCGAGAGGAATATTCGCTACGTCCATGTCGAGAATGCGTTGTCGGCGGATCAACCGGGTGAGCGCGTCAGCGGGCGATCGTGCTTCAAAACCGCATCTGCGCGCGTCGTCGCAAGAGAGAAGGCGTGCCGAGAGCACCCAGTACGAAATAAATAAAAGTTACAGCCCTGGCACAAAGGAGTTTTATGGCCGAGAATCATCGTCAGAATCGTTGCATGAAGATGGCGGTCAGAGTAGAGGCCTATTCTGGGCGATTCTCACACGATTCTGATGCAAAACAATACCAGAATCGACGTCAGAATTGTCTTCAGAATCGCTATGAGTATCAACCCACTCCTCTCGGCAGACAGGCCCGTGCTGAAATTTGGCTCAAAATTACGGACAAGCAAGCCCGCAACACGATGGCGTTGTATCTCTGTGTCCTACCATGCCGGAAATTTCAGAAAAGGGTTATGGCCGCCTGGCTTGACTGAACGGTCCGAACCTACTGGAACATCATCTTGACACTTTAACACAGAATTGCCGCGTCACCGCCGGGTCAGTACGCGCCACTCGCGTTAATTTACCCCAGCCCGTGTATTTAGAGCCTTCCGTTTACGCCGGCGCCGCCTCAAATAGCTTGTGACTACGGTGAGCTAGATCCTAGTAGGCATCTGTACGTACCTATACATGATTCCCGTCAATGCCCAAGTATAAAAGGTAGGAAGATCCTCTCCCAACCACCTCCATACAAATACAGACACCGTCTACCTCTCACCCAAACCCACCATTCTTCAGAATGCAATTGTCCAACATCTTCCTCGTGGCCATCGCGGCCCTCGTCTCTACCAGTGACGCCTGCAAGTGCGTCATCAACGGCGGCTCCCACCCTGAGGCTACCCAGCCGTGCTGCTCCCAGCTCAGCGGCAACTACAACTCCGGCAACGGTGACTGCGCTGCCGGCTCCATCTCGGAGCACCTCAGCAACGTACGTCTTTTCGGAGTTGATGTTTTGCCCCTTTTATACCGCATCTATCCCCATTGTGATCCCGAAGCAAGTCAAAGCTAACTCCGGATTTCGACAGTTCCGCTCCTGCTGCACGACGTTCGAGCTCAACAACGTGGCCCTCACCTCGGACTGCGACTTCCCCAAGCTGGCGGATCTGGAGCAGATTGACACTCCCCAGGGCGAGGGGGTTGCTGTCAAGGCTTCCGTCAAGCGGAAGCGCTTCGCGGCTTGAAAGACGAGATGGAGTTGATGTCGGATTGTGGGAGCGGGTTGGAGCTTGGCCATAGGGCTTCCTGTGCCGAGTCTTGACAGTTATATAGACTCCTATACGAACCACATCAGACTTTTGACAAATAACTTGTGACCTCGTACAAGTCCCTCCAAATATTCGCAATTGAATTACTTTTTATTCTCCTGAGAATCTGAAGGACGGAAAGCAAACCAACCCTCCCCAGATAAGAGGCTGGCTCCGAACCCACAGGAATAAAGACACTCTAGCCCACGAGAACGCCGGGTCGACACGTCTCTCTTGGCTTGAGGACCGCCAATGAGAACCATTGCAGTTGAGAAGTACCGTCGAGTATCCGTCAGGTTAGCTCAATTGCCCAATCGGGAAGATCAATGAATGGCAAATATCTAAATGAATTTATTTATTTTCTCTGCCTTGTCAGTCGCAAGGATGCGGTATTGAACTAATTTCGCTCTAAATTGCACTGCAGTGGCGCTAGGCTCAAACCCGCGGTTCGACGTTCCTTCAGGCTGCTCCAAATTTCGGTGACCAGAAATTTCAAGTTGGAGCTAGATATGCGGGGAATTCGAGTACCTAGTTAATACGCAGAAATAAATGTTGTATCGGTTGATGTCTACAATCCCGATCGCTTAAAACGTGGCCTGCGCTCTGCGGCCAGTAACGAGCGCAGATAATTTCTGACAGAGTTGAGAAAATATTAGTTTAAAGCCAGAAACCTACGGGAGAGCCTTGATAACGGTGAGAAGGGTATTTTGGGTCGGAGCGATTGCAGGAGGCTGGTTTGAGAGTTAGGAATATTGATTGGGAGAGTACACACACTGTGATGAGGATCGGGTGCCTGCTGAGTGGTGTTGATAGATGCCGAGGAAATAAGGACTTGGTAGCTGACCGAAGTCCAGGAAAATATGATATAGGAAAGGCGTAGACTGTGCGTGTTGCGACAGGATGAGCGGACGCGAAAGAAAGGGAGGGGCTCAAGGAGGCATCGGCAGAGATGGGCTGAATAGCCTGAGGGGTAACCAGAAATTTAAAGAGTGGGCTGAGGGTGGTAAGGACGTCAAAGCTACGCACCTTCGAGCAAGCCTGAGGAGCCCTGGCGAGAACAGCACCACCTCAAGGCGTATTGACGAGCTTCTAAATGGGCGTACGCAAGAAGCGTTGGGTTCACATCTTCGAGAAAGGTGCCGAAAAGGATCGGTATAATGGTCTTGAACCTCAAATCTCAGCAGAGTTGAAGGGAAAGAGACTAGGCACGAGCAGATGCTACTGGCCAGGGTCCTACCGATGGGGGTGGGGTTGAAAGAGCGAGCGGGCATTAGTATGGTTGGCCCTCAATTTCCTTGTCGCGCTACTGGAAAAAAAAATGCCGCAGACATTACGTGCAGATAGGAGAGCGGCAGTTATTGTTATACTGGTGTGTACCGTGATACAGATAACAGAAGGCCAGCTGCCGTTTAAATTCCTGATCAGAATAAGAGTACGCAGTTGACAGAATCTCGGGTTGAACCAGTTGTCTAACTGGAGTGTAAGTGGGATGAAATACAGTTCAGGGCATGGGAAACGATGGTTTTGCAACTTTTGTTCTCGAAGTATGCTGACTCTGGCAAATACACATTGGCAAGCCTACCACAAATGTTGAAATCAAAATCGAAGAGCCGCAGATGCGAGAGCGCCAAACCATGCTCATTAATGCTCTTTGTGGCATTTTCTGGGACCATATCATCGAATGGGGTAGTTAGAGTCTATGTGGGTTTGAATGTTGGCGACTGCGCCAGTTTTACGGTTGCCGCGCTGCAGTCAGTGTTTCTGCGTTGCGGACAATTTTGCCGATAACTTGACTACAAGGTAGAAGCTCGGTTTTTTGGACTTACCCGGAAGTGTAGTTCATAGGCCAGAGCCGTTGGGTGCGATAATCCCAAAATGCATTCTTGGATGCTGAGGCAGCGGCAATGCAAAAGTGCCGCTGCGTTGTGGCTGTGTTGCCGCAGAAGTGATGTGCACGATGCAGATGTTACCAAGTAGTGGCAGGCTATCAGCTCAGAATCATCAGGATTGCTATTGAACACAAAATCGACATTGCTTTATGCCCTTTAGAAGTCGAGAAGACAGCAGGTTGTTGAACTTGAACATATGGTGGAGTGACAGTGGATTACAAACGGCCGGTGTAAGATATCTTGTCGGCGAATTGGGTTGAGCAGAAAAATTTGACTTTCATGCTCACCAGAGGGTTGATTCATTCATGGGAGTTACACGTTATAGAAATATGAAAATTCCTTTTATGAAAAGTGCCGCTGCTTGCCGCAGATGTTGTGCGCCGGTGCCATTGAAGCGAAAGTGGCAATATGGAGAGCCGTTGTAATCTTGAGCAACAGTATAGTGTTTAACTTAGCTTCACCGAGAATAATACCTTGTCTTTATGACGATGACAAGCTAAACTGTATGGCAACGGAAATTAAAGCAGCGGCGATATCGAGGCGATGTCGAGGCAGCGGTGTATCGGGGAATAGCAGCAATGGTGACTCGGGAGGAGACGTTGCTATGAGCTATTGGACAGGTAGTTCCGATGGTAGTGATTGAAGCAAGTTGTGGACTGCCGCAGAAAGATGCATGACTGCCGCAGATGAAAGCAAGACTGCCGCTGCTTGAGTTGAAAGTGCCGCGGACATATGACATTGCCGCTGTTTGTTTACCGATGAGTGCCGCAGACAGGCGCTGGATTGCCGGCCGCAGACATGAGCAGGACTGCCGCTGCAGCAAGCACGACATTTTGCCGCTGCAAAGTGCCGCTGAGGGCCGCTGCAGAATGTTTACCTGTGTTTGGTTGCAGCCCAACTGCCGCTGACTGCCGCTGACTGCCGCTGCAAGAAAATACAACTCATGTCTTAACATCGCGCGCGATGACCAATTCAACCCAGAGTCGATGCTGCAGGATGTATTGAGTCCCAGGGTATGCATCTGAGTGATTAAGATGACAAGAACATCGTGTTTGAGGTGAGTTGGGCATGTACCGCAAACCTGACTGTCGGTGAGGCTGCCGCTGCATGCGGCAGCGGCACTGCAGCAGCAAAATCCTTTTGCCCATATTTCACCACTACTTAATATCAACCGCTCGTGGAATCCACAATCAAACAAACGTAAAAAATCTTGGGCTGGCGACGAGCCTGAGGCAGTAACTCCTAAGGGACCCGTCTGCTAAACGGGACGCCCGCCGTTGCGAAGGACCATCATTTGCGGTCCGGCCCTTTCGACGGGCCTTCAGTAGTGCAGCAATTGGCTCGAAGTCCTGTTGGTCAGATCCGGACTTTGATCCATTGCCAGTGCGCATGGACTTGAGGTGACATCGCAAAACGCTAATTGCGCAATCGCCAATACCAAATCGGAGCAGATTCGGAGCATCCGGATTCACCGAGTAAAGTTGTAGATCCCAGATGCCTAATAATTACTGTGGTGCTCGAACCCTAACAAAATATGTGCAGTAAGTATTGCCAGCGTGCTCTTCATGAACACAGAAGACAAACCGAAGAGAAGAGTCATACAATGATACATAAGCTAAAAGACGGAAATGACCTTTCGGTTGCAGAGATATTCACACGCTGCTAAGATTGACCGTCCCGGTCCGTCCGCTTCAGGGATCTGAGGATCTTGATCGATGAATTGGATGTAAGTACTGCCACAGCGGAACAGAGCACCAACTTGGGACCAACTTGCCAACTTGCCAGTAGCACCAGACGGCGCAAAACGAAACCGTATTAAAGCATTGGATAGCCCCCAGACATTGACGCTGCGTAACCCTGCTTCGCTGCCAGGTTTCCGAGAGGTGTGTTCCTTTACTCTGATGGCCAAAAGCTTCAGAACTCCATTGAACGGCCAGAGAATTGGTGTTCCGTATTTGTTGGGGTGTCAAAAAGAGCACGAATGAGCCGTTCGGCCATCCATCCCAAGAGCTTTCAACAGCAGGGGGCGGTTGAGCATAGGGTGGATGAGCTGAATTGTTTTGTGCTAGAAGCGGAGTATTGACTTAGGATTGTTTTGAAGTGGTGGCGGTTTGGGCGGGCCTGGGCTGGTCAAGCCTGACCGGAGAAGTGGGACCCGAAACACGCAGAAGAGGATTGGATTCGAGGTAAATGACACCGATCCGATGCGAAAACAGCGCTACCTGGCGAAATTCAGCACGTATACCTCGTGTCCCATGTTGGCGATCTGGCAGACCTGTGTCCAATCAGGGCTTTGCACAATCTCAGACGTGTCGTACCAGCAAGCCCGAAAGGCCCGCTCTTCTCGTGGCCAGACTCAAAGGGGGACATCAGACCAATGGTCAAGGACAGAGCGCTGGACCGAATCAATGTGTTCGGTCACTCGTTTCGTATCGGCGGGGCATCATACTACTTGGCACAGAAAGTCAGTCCAGAGATCATACGCCTAGCGGGTTGCTGGAAATCGCTCGCATACGAGGCTTACCTCCGCGCGCTGGAGCTATGTATTTCCCGGCATATTGGTAGCACCTCGCTTTTTATATATCTGGGGCTGAAATCTGAATTCAGATCCTTGCTGTGCTGGAGAGAGAAGAGTGGCTGTACAGTTCAAGCGTGGGAAGAGCTAGGTCTGACGTTTTTGAGCATGTCTTACATACAAAGTTTTTTGATCCAATTGTTTCCTATCTCGGAAAATGCAAAATACTCGAAATTATGCGACGCTGTGGATTTCTAACTTTTTTTCCCACGCTTGAACTGTACAGCCACTCTTCTCTCTCCAGACTGCACAGCAAGGATCTGAATTCAGATCTCAGCCCCAGATATATAAGGTTTGAGTCACGGTTCTGTGGCTGTGATGACCGTCTCTACGCACGACTTCGGATATTCCCGGCCTGTGACGCTGCCAATATTTACGTGAGACCCTTTTGCAAACTTGCACCCTCTCATTGTCGAAATAAGCCCTTGAGTTGTAAGCCGATAATGACTTTGCAGGATGTTTCGGCGGTTAGTTTTAGATATTGGGATTACACTTTGTATGAACTTTGGGTGAGTCGCTGGTATAATGAATACGTCAATATGGGTGGTTCTTCCTACACACAGATGATAAGACGTTAACAGTATACAAATTCAAATGTACTGGTACGATGCAGCTGTCAGTCTGCTCACTCGAGGATGTTACTTTCGCGTATAGTAAGCATGTGCATGTGCATCCTTTTATACGCCGAGGCTTTTTCTTCATCGCTCTGCGAGCCTGACATGAGCCGCCTTTTAGGCAGGTGATTCATGGCCGATTCGACTACTCTGTTCCGCCTTGTATGCTTCTCTCGCAAAATGCGCTTCCTAGCGACGTATGTTTCGACGTTAGCGTGGAGTGTATTAAGTCGCGGGTGACTCACCTTTGTGAATCGACCATCAAGGAACATCAAGGTCCTCAGTACCAGCATGCAACTCCACTCTGGTCCGATGTTTCTTCTAGGTTTCCTCCAGGCGACGAACGGGAAACTCATCTCCACTATTTCATCTGTTTTGAAGGTGCTAGGGTCCTTCTCGACATACCTAAAAAGTGTTAGATATAGCTGGCATTCTCAGCAACGACTCACTCTTCTTCCTTAAAGGCCATATACATCACATCGTTGTCGATGCAATGAGCTACGTGATTGCCCAGATACTGCGCTAACACGCCATGTGGGTCTGTCCTAGGGTGAAACATCGTTCGAGTGTGCTCCGGGATATTGTGGCCAAAGGTGAAATAGCGGCAATTGCTGCTGATCACAGCGTCCCCGTCGTCCGTTTCCTGGGCCGCCACGGCTCGGCCGCGTTTTCAGCGAATGCCGAGTACATCATATATGCGACCTCAGCGCTTTCTTGAAATATGGTGCGTCCCATCCGATCAAGGTGGCGTGTTGCTTAGCGAATTTGAGGCAGTTGCTCTTCATTCTGTGTTGAGCACGGATGTGAGGTTGTATCTCGGGAGACTATATGGTGGTCAACGCACTTTGTTCCCTTCACAGGCAGCAGATCCTTGGCCTCAATGCGCCCACCATTGTAAATACGGCTTCTTGCCGGTGCGTCCCGGTGGTCGGAAACATCGCTTTCGCAGTCTGTCCGTTATTGATCTGTGTGATCAAGGGTGTGCCGGGCCGAGAAGCCGAGACCTAGGGCAGGGAGGGTGGGTCGACCAGATGGCTGATATATATAAAAAATGACCTCTTATAATTTTGCCCAAAACTCATCTAGAGGACATCCAATTAAGCTATAAAACACCTCCGTGCTCCCTCAAGCCTGTACAAAGCCCGAATCAAGTCTAAACGAAGCTGCATCACCCAGATCCGACCCTTTAGGAAGTGTTCCGTCATCGAGTTGCCACTGCCAACTAGCAAATCATCGCTATTTTTGACCAAAAACATGGCTCATTCTGAGGTGACACTAATCGAGCTGCGGAGGGTCAGCCGGGCAAGAGGCGTCGCAAAGGGTGAGGAGACGGTATCGCATACATTGCTATTGGAAATGTTGTGCCGATATTATCAAACCGTTTCCAGACATTCAAGTCGTCCAGAGCACAAGAGAACCCTTGAAGTCGACTTGGTACTAGTGATTTCGAGTTGCCAGAATAGTGTTATGGCTGAAAATGAGTGTTGAAGAGTCCCGTTCGTGCCGAACCAAGAAGCGGATCAATAATTACCTTATTTGGACGTCACGTGGTAGGGTGGTTCAGAGCAAGGGGTTGCTAATGAAAAAAACGGCCCTAGGTATTTTTTTTTCGTTTCAGAATCCCCTTGAGTAAGATCGAGGAAGGCTCGAGAGCGAGTGGACTTGGCAAATATTGCGGCCTTGACATCCGCGGAATGACACTGACAGTGACAGGTCAGTGCCGTCCGTCAAAAGGAATGGTTGATCATGCCACATCATTTGCTTTCTCTTCCCTTCCCCTCATCTTCTCCGCCCACCACGCCCTACACCCTCCCGACGTCATGGTAGTTCCTCTGGAGTCTGCGTGCGCCAACAGTCAACCGAATGCTCCACCCTAAATCCCGCTCCCTTCAAGCTTGGTATCTATTACCACTGGCCCAACGACGACCGCCATCTGCACACATTTTGCAAACACAGATCAACAGAACGAATCTACCCTGCCCAACCGTCAAACTGGTCAAGATTCTCTTCGCTGCCGCTTTCCCCGCCCATCCACTCATCCCTCCACCTCAAATGTCTACAAATTCCCTTGAGTTAAATGAACCTCTTTTCCCCAAGCCGCTTGTGTACATCCCGCTTCTTCAAGTTCCCCCCAGTTGAATAAGGTCTCTTTTTCCTGAGCCGCCAACCTCCTTCGAGCGTCCCCAAGCTAAGCAAACTCTCATACACCAAATCTCAAGTCGGCTCGAGCTCAAGATCAATGCATATCGAGTCGGATCTGCTTCCGGCACCCAGAGCTTCCTTTACCCTATGTAGCACATGTACCGCGTTGTAAATTAGTTTCGCATACTCTGTATCTTTCCTGCCTTGCAATATATATATTTAGTGCATCTTCTGTGTGTTTAAGTGGTCTCTCGAGAACTATAAGAACTATGGCGGCTATTGTGACTGTCGTGTCTATGATACTATATAGTGTGGGTGGCGTCTATGGTGGTCTTTGAAGAACAACTACCCCCCTCCCACGTGTCCCCCATAGACAGCTGTTTGCTTTCGGGTCTATGCCAGCTTTCTTGGGCTATCTGGATCTATAATGCAACTTCAGGTTTTCCTGATGGACTTCGACGCCATGACGCAGGAAGGTCGTCGTTGCCGTGTCAGAAGAGAGAGGCGGTCCAGGGAGACTAGTAAAGTCGTCAGTACTTGCACAATATTAACTCTGCGGGAATGGAACTTACATTCTCCACGAGTCCCAGGTACTCGGATACGGCCGTGCAGACGAGAGAATCACGCTGACACCTGCCGCACCAACCGCAAGTAAGTGGGCCTTCATGGCGCTGGTCAAGGTCATCATCAGCTCAAGACTTCCAAGCGTACGTCAAAGAGGCCAAACTTGCACCGTACGTTCTTTCTTCTCCTTTTCTATCTTCTTTTTCTTCTTAACGCCCCACACCCATAACCTTATTAAAGACTCCCTCGCACGTGCCCCGACCATCGTCTCGGGGCTACAAGTCTACTTCCACCGCTCGCTAGCCAACCACCTCCTCTACCGTTTCGACTACCCGCAATACACGACCATCGATGGTTAACAAAGTTACTTGGAAAAACTAACTTAGCCTTACAAAACTTACTTTACTTTACTTGTGGCAGACAAGTAAAGTAAAGTACCCAAAAGTAACTTGTAAGTAACTTAAGTAACTTGGATTGATGCCATCTGATGGCCCAAGTTACTTTGTCTGATCTAACTTGGCGGGGCAAGTTACTTCCAAGTAACTTGAAGTAACTTGAAATTACTTGAAGTTACTCAAGGTAATTTTGATTAACTTTATTTGCATTGAGCAAAAAGGTACTGATAGGACAATTGAAGCCTTCAATTGACCTATCAGTGCCTTTTTAATTCAGAGCTCTTTCGATACCCTCACTGTTTCCAGATTCATGCCAGGGTTATTCACATTTTGCGATCCGAGATTCGGCGCAAGAAGGCCCGTGTTCTCATTCACGAGCTTGCGGATGTAGAGTACCGCCATCTGGTCTGCATGCGCAGCATGGTAATCAGCCGCGCTTGCAATCTTTCCCCGGTAGGCGATTTCATTCCAGCTTCGTCGGATTGGGATCGCAACATCCCGGAACGAGCTCATTCTTTGTTGACAGTGTTGGTTAAGAAGTATAACAATGCCGCCACGTCGATATCTGCGAGCGCGTCAAAGCCTGCAAAGGGAATTTTTGCAATGGCTGTCAAGGGTCATGCCGAGATGAAAAAAAGACGTTGTTGGCAGGGAAAGATGAAGTTGACATGTATTTCAGTGGAATTTCACCGGCCGTGGACAGCTTCATCCACTTGGGTAATGGAAGGTAAATCATTGCGCTACCATTCCGATTTTTATTAATGTTTTGTCTAGAAAAATCAAGATACCCTTCCATTGGTCGCTCGCATCGCAAGAGACATTCTTGCAATCCCTGGGTCAGTATAGCTTTCAAACGGCTATTTTCGAGCATGAAATACACCTTGACCTATGATCAAACATCAATGACCAAGGAACGGCTGAACTCTGGACTGTGTGATGGACTCGACTGGAAGCAACTGCTCAACATCAACGAATATTCTTAATATATTATGTTACGTATTAATACATATGCAGATAATGTACTATGAATACGATACGGCGGCAGAAAGCATGATATGATAAGGATTGAACACTTGAACAGCTGAACTTGGCGGTAAATGATGCCATCTGATGGCAAGTTACTTTGGCTGATCGCCCGTAAAGTACCGTAAAGTTAGCCCCGTCAAGTCAAAGGGGCGATCAAAGTTAAAGTTAGGTTTCGCAAGTTACTTTATTCACTCTCCACGACCATCCGCTCAAAGTACATCCCCGGCCAGAACGTCTTCATCGGGCAGGAGACGAGCAAGATCGACGACACAGAGCATTTACTGAGGATGTTGGGCGAGTGCCTGTTCATCTCCCAAGTGTTTCCGCTAGATTGACTTTTGAATTGATTTTGCGGTGTAGAGTGGTCGTGCTTGTGCCTACGGTTGTGTCAAAATCTTTGGGATCCCTGAACGTGTGCAATATATTTATTCCCAGGTGCGTTTCTAGCATATCATGATTCTTTCTCTTGGGCTCGATGTACCGTGATTACGTTGAGGAAAATTAGAATTATTAGACCGCAAACCACGTTGCGAGCTTCCCTTCCTCACTCTTTGAGTATGCGTGAGCTGGCCAGTACCCGGTGCAGTGAGCTGGGCAGAAGGTTGAAATGCATTGGTACCACAGAGGAGGGCAGGCAAAGGGTGGAGTGAGCCAGGCGGGAGGGGGAATGCATTCTATGCCACGGTGGGGGGACAGGTGTAGGGGTGCAGTGAGCTGGGCAGAAGGTTGAAATGCATTGGTGCCACGAAAGAGGGCAGGCAAAAGGTGCAGTGAGCCAGATGGGAGGGGGAATTGATTCTATGCCATGGCAGGGGGACAGGTGTAGGGGTGTAGTGAGCTGGGGGGGAGCTTGAAATGCATTGGCACCACAGAGGAGGGCAGGCGAAGGGTGCGGTGAGCCAGGCGGGAGGGTATAATAGGGTGTTTCATGACAAGTTTTTTGATCGTTTTTTCGAACATTTTCCGGAACATTTTTTCGGTTCCATCAAAAAAAGATTTGGAAAAAACGCGGCTGTTTTTTGACCCCATGCATAAAAGGCCATGTCACACTGGCCCTTTTTTTGAGTTCAATTTCGACTCTTTTCCCCCGTTTGCTCAGGGGCTTCAGGTCCAGTAGATTCAGAGGAGGAGCAGGAAGACACAGATGAAAGCAAAGAGAGAGTTGCTGTCAGAATTAATATTGTCACTGTTGAGCTGATCCTCGTAGTGCACATCGTCGATACCCAAGCCGGCAAGGATGGCTTCCTCCCCTGCCTGGTCAGCCTCCTGCACTCTCTCTCGTTTCCGCTATTTCTGTAACTTTGCTGCATACTTATAAGTGCCGTGCAGAAGCTTCTGGCAGAGGGATACATGGGGCATGCCAGTGGCAGTGGCAGAGGGATGGGAGATGGTGTGTTCGCCGACACTATGACACAATTGTAACTGATGACTGTTTCCGGGGTTTCACAGTGAGCCTTTTTTCACGTGTTTTTTCCATGTTTTTGAGTGTTTTTTTATTGAAAAAGGTATTGAAAAAACATCAAAAATGGTCAAAAAACTCTTCGTGAAACACCCTAATGTATTCCACAGTGCAGAGGGCAGGCATAGGGGCGGGGGAAGGGCGAAATGCATTCCACGGTGCAGAGAGCTGAGCAGGCGTACAAGGACAGGTGTGGAAAGGTGAGCCAGAATCCATGGCACAGGGGAGAGCATGTGTAGGGGGGGGGGGGGGGGGGGGGGGCAAAATGGTGCAGTAAATGGGCAGTATGGAACCCAAAAAATGCCAAATGTTCTGGGCTGCACCCACAAGCACAACAGAGTTCCAGGTCATATAAATACGGGGACAGGCACACGGTATGTATATATACCCAGCACTGCAGAAAACAGGCCCTGCACAGGCCCCCAAATCCCAAAAAATTCCTGCCCTGGTGGGTGTGACATGTGACAATACTGGGAGCATCCAGGCAAACAGCAGGATGCTCCCACAGAAAAAAGAATGGGTGGTCCCATGCAGAGATATAACAACTGAAGGGAGCTCCCGTGGCCTGGGAGCATATCCACACTACAACCAAGATGGGGACCCATTTAGGGTAGTCATCTCAGATATACACAACTACCCTAAGTGGGTCCACAAAAGTGTCTGCCCGAAGTGGATAGGACACACTGTAAAATTTGCATTCCATCCACACCTGGTGCGGCTTCTCTGGAGTTTGATACCCGGATATTATTTAATCATGCTTTCAGTTCTCCTTGATCCTTACTATGTCTGTTGGGAATTTGGAAGATAATTCAGACCTTAATGCATACTGTACAATAAAATCAGTTGTTAGCCAAACAAACTTACCTATTCTCCTGCAACAAAACATGAGTCATAGCACACTGCAGCACCAAAGTTCGCAGTTTACGTGATTCCTGTGATTCCTGGAGGCGCCGGAGATACAGAATACACACTAATACATACATCTGACATCAGTACTCGGGATTAGGGGTTAGGGCGAAAATACAGCAGCAAGTGGTGTTTGTGTTTGGCCTCGCTAAATCATTTTTTGTGAGATGGATGGCCCATTCCACAGAGGCCATAAGGAAAGAGCCATGGGAACATCTCTGGATACAACTAAACATTCTTCCAGGTCGGCTCCGGATCCCCCGCATGACCCACGCCCAAACCTTCCGAACGGCCAATCCACAAACTTATCCACAAACCAACACGCGTGACCCAAAAAACAGCCAGCTTCCAGTGCCAAGGCGAAAGAACCCAGTGGGTCCGAGCAAAATTTTCTGCCTTGCTTCTGCCCAGAAATATGATCCCCTCGAAAAGCCTTGGGCCACAGACCAACCCTCATTGTGTCTGGATGGTGACGACGAAGAGTCTGTTCCGGGTAAATTATGTACGTAGGCAGTGTGCAAACCAAGCGGAGGAATGGCCCGTAGTTGACTCTGGTATTGCGCACGGACCGCGGATTTGTTTCCACTTGTTTGACATTTGTATTCTGGGCCCGGAGGTGGGGTCCCGATTTTGGATATAAAGGCTTCAGTAATGCTCTGCCACTTGTGCCATTCGAGACCCAGAGTATTGGATTACAACCTGGCCAGTTGCATCCTACTCATGTGGTGGTACCCAATCCGAACTCTGAATTATTGGATTGGCTGCCACCTTGCCAGTGGCGTCCAGCCCATGTACCCGCTTTCGGTAGTACCCGATCCGAACTCTGGATTATTGGATTGGGCGCCACCTTGCCAGTGGCGTCCAGCCCATGTATCTGCTTTCGGTAGTACCCGATCCGAACTCTGGATTATTGGATTGAGCACCACCTTGCCAGTGGTGTCCAGTCCATGTATCCACCTTCGGTAGTACCCGATCCGAACTCTAGATTATTGGTAGTCTCTTATAAACTGACGCTATAACTTGTAACCTCGTACCTCGGTTGTTATAGTCTGTCACTGACCTCGATCGAACAATCGCTATTGCCGTTATTATATAATCATCGGAGTCTGAATATGTTCCCACAGTCATTACAGGTGACGGCCACGCGTCTTCTAGCGTTTCCACCTTCGCTGAGACCTCCAAACCTCCAATCCGACGCGTCTAAACCCTTTTACTATCCCCCTGATCACTCAGATGGATGGAAATCCTCCACCGCCACCACCAGTGAAGAAGGTTCGCGCATACGAACGGCTGCCAGATCTTACGATCCCTACCCTCGAGTCCATCCGTGCCAAAGGCACTTCTTCCGCATCGAACAGCCCTATCGCCCCATCTCCTTCATCTGCATCGACTCAGATCTCCTTGCGAGCCCCCAAACGAACATGCTGGGAGAAAATGGATCAAGTCCTCACCACTTACGGCTTCGACAGCCTGGGTGAATTTCTCTCGGTGCTATTTCATCCCCGTAAACGTGGAGAGAAGGATCTTCGAACTAGAAGTCATAAGCACACCGTTGCTGCTTTCTTGAAAGGGCGATCCAAGATTACTATGGCTGATATCATCCCTCTCATTTTCAATCACCCTCGCAGCCGTCCCAAGAAGAGAGACGCCGATCAGCATTCCGCCTCTTTTTCCCCATCCAAACCTCTCTCCGAGATTCGCTATGCCCGTCCCTGCCTATCTGCCTGGGCAACACGGCTAGTGGGTGATCGTATCTATTATCAGGTCGGCAAACTTGCACGCAAAAGTCGTACCGATACTCGCAATCGTCGTCATCTCAGAGCAACCACCAATAAGCGCACCAATAGCAAGGATGTTATTGAATGGGAGGATGTCGCATTTTCGGTCGAAGAACTCGCAGCTCTTTACCGACAAGAGGACGAGTTTCTGTGGTATCTCACGGAATGCTTTGCGGCCTCGCGCAAGGGTGGTAAAGTGATCGTTAAGAAAATACGGCCCCATCCTATTGTTTGTGATCCATTTACCACGATCTTTTTTCTTTTTGACGTTTTTTTTTTCAGATTCAAGTCGGCGCTATTAGTTCCTTCATTACGAGTCGCAACCGATACGCTAGCGGTGACCTCGGACTGCCGCTTGGATTGTGGCTTTTCGCTTGTCAAGCCCACGTCGATGTGAAGCGAGTGCTTTGCCGATTTGGCTACAGCGTTAGCGAGAGCACGGCTCGCAATGCGCTGAACTCGTTGACCGGCGCAGATCTCAGCGCGTTGCAAGAACAGGTACGGGACGCTACGGCACGAGGTGAGGTGGATTTCGGCAAGATTTCGGATAATGTGCAGAGGTACGAGCGTGTTTTCGAGCACGGGCTGGGGAAGGAGAATGTTCTGAAGCATGGAACGGCGTGCACTGCATTTGGCCTCGACGATTGCAAGCCCGGTGCATTCCATGCCGCCGATCATATCGCTCGCGTCATTAATCAAGAACGGCAGAGCATGACGGTCGAAACTATCTACAGCAGCATAGATTGGGAACACATGGACAACATCACAGACCTTCATTTCGTTCGAGTCATCGCCAATTTCTCCCCTCATCTTAATCCTCTTTCTTCCCAAGTTTCTACTCGATTCCGTACCACCCTTGCAAAGCATCGGCTCGAGCCACGAAAGACGCGTCTCCAGCCTCTTGGTACAAACGCCGAGCAGCAGATGGAAAACAAGGGGTATCAGGCTGGCTTTCGGGACTTCGACAAACAAATGGGAATCGAGCCGCAAAAATCCGACAACCTGTTGTCGTGGAATCGCGGTGATGGCGGAACGCATGGAACCTTGACGCGCTTGAAGCATATCTAGGTTACCACGAAAAACATCTACGCATCCTATTGCAATGCCATCAGCACACCCGAAACATGGCATACTAAATCCACCCAGCTGAATTCAGCGGCGACAAATCATTACGGACCTGCTGCTTCACCCGATCCATCGTCCCTCTCCCGCAGCTCCAATGCCGCGAACATGAAGCGACCCACTGATCTGAAAAAATGTGATTTCTATCCAACGAGCCGCAGTATGACGATGATTTGGGAAGCACGGGTTTTGGACTGCTGGCGGTAAGTAATTATCTTCACGGGATAGCGCTATAAAATCTAACTCTTAAAATAAAAGCCTTGTTTTAGGATGTGATACGGATCTCTTGGCACATTTTGACGAGCTTGCTGCCCATGATTGCTTGCCAACGCTCGAGGATCTTGACGAGCCTTGCTCTCCGCTACATCCGTATTTGGTTATATTCGTAGTTTTCGGCATGTTAACATTTGGTACCTTTCTTTCCCACCTTCGCCTCTGTTGCTATTCAGTCTATTGTTTCACTACGACAGCTCTTATTGTCTTTACCTATTTTTGTATTTCCCAGGTACAACCCTCTCGTTCCTTTCCTACTATAAAATCTGTACCACCTTTCACATTCAATAGATTGGGATTTTGCCTTCATCTCCCTCGTCGTCCGCTGCCAGCCCCTGTCGTTGCTGAGCTCCAGGACTGTTGGACCACCTCGCACACTTACGTTCACCTTGAGCGTGTCATTTTTGGTAGCAGCGTCTTATGGTTGCCCTGGGAGTTGCTTGCTTGATTTATTCAGCTCGCGCTCTTGGAAGCGCCGTATGCGTGTCATTTTGGAGCCCACCGCGAGGGGTCTTAACCATTGCGTCAGGCTCGTCTCCTGCCTTCACCTCTACCTCGCCCTCGAAACCACCACCGTATATTTTTCCTTCGCCTTTGTCCTCACCTTCGACATCACCCTCCACCTCTTCACTTCCGCTTCCATCTCCGCCATTGCCGCCGCCGCCATCGTCCTCACTTCACGATGTTTCGTGCACTCCTTCCCTCGCTTTACCTTCACCCTCCAACTCGTTCACACCGACGCCGCCGCCACCCGTGATGCCCGCTCGTAACGATCGCATGGCCCCCATCTTCGATTCGCAGGCACCCCGCGAACTCCGCCGATATTTTACCGACCTTGACTTCCTCCTTTCACGCTCCTGCATCACAGACGACACCGGGAAGAAGTTGCACACGACTCGCTACCTCGCATTCGATGACCAGGAACTTTGGGAGTCCGTTCCCGAGTTCTCCGACCCTTCCGTGTCCTTCGACCAATTCACCACTGCGATATTCCGGTTGTATCCCGAAGCCGACCCCGACCGTCGTTATTCGATCGCAGATATCGACGCGCTCGTCGCTGAGCACTCGCGCATTACGCCACCCTCCCGCGCCTCGTTCCTCCAATTTTATCGCAGGTTCTTTTTAATCTCGACGTACCTTTGCGCTAAGGATCGTATTTCTGCACACGAGCAGAGCCGCGCGTTCGTTCGTGCCATTCCCACGAGCATTTCATCCCGCGTCCTCGAACGACTTCGCATCCGCTGCACCGACGTACATCCGCATGATCCGTACCCGCTCCCCGACCTCCGTGACGCCGTTGACTTCGTGCTTCTCGACTCGGCCTCAATTTCATTGCGCGCATCACCAGCTGCGTCTGTCCCCGCGCCTCCCGAGCCTCCCGCATCCGCACCATCCGATCCTTTGCTTGCTCCCCTCGTCGCCGCCGTCAATGAGCTCGTCCTGCTCATTTCATCGCAGCAGCAGCCTTCCCGCATCGCTCCACATCTCGACTCGCTGCCCCCGTCGTCGCGTCTCACATCGTGTTCATATTGCGATAGCCCCGCGCATTTTATTGCTCGATGCCCGCGCGTTGCCGAAGATGTCGCTACTGGGCTTTGTCGTCGAAATTCCGAAGGGAAGGTCGTACTTCCTTCGGGCTCGTTCGTCCCACGTCGCGTTGTAGGCCCGAACCTCCGCGCTCGCATTATTTCATGGCATGCCGAGAACCCCGCACGCTCCGCACCCGATTCGCCGACGTCCTGCTCGAGCACATCAGTTTGTGTGCCAGCTGCCTCGCACGTAACTGTCCCCTGCGTTCCCGAGTCGACTTCCCCTTTCACTTCGCTGTCCCCGCATTTGCCGCGTCTTAATCCTTCACCACGGCATATTCCCGAGCCGACATTCACAATCGAAGGTCGCATCTCTACGCTTCAGTCGCAGCTTGCCGCGCTACACTCCCGTGCTAGTTCACATGTCGTAACCGATGCGCACGTCGAATTATCGCCTTCAGCGCCGTCTCATCCCGTATTGCATCGTCCGCATCCGTCTTTGCACCCGGAAGCTGCCGTATTCGTTCAGCAACGGTACAACAACGAGCAGAACTGTACTTACACGCCCCATGTCGGCCCCGCTTCACCTTCGACTTCGTATCGCGTCCCCACATCGCAGAGCGCACCCGCGTCGTCTGTAGATCCAGCTATACCGGGAGACGAGCCATCTCAGCTTCAATCGATGTATATGCTTTCCCAGCAGCGCCACGTCGTTCCCCGCGCTTTTCCGTCGACGATACCTCACATACCAGCTGCAGCGCCGTCGCGTATCGAGTCCCCCCGAGTCACAGCATATCCGAGTCACCCAGACGAGTCCCAGAGTTGTTCCAAGGCCGCTTTCGTGTCGCATCCATCCCCAGCATCGTACCGCGTCATTCCCAGTCGTGTTCTAGCCCCAGTAACTCCAGATACAGCAGTTCCATCCCACGTCGTCGCAGACCATCCGCGTTTCGAGTCCCCAGCTGCCCAGACACTTCAGTATCGCCCAGAGTCGCCCCAGCCCCGTCCTGAGCCAGTCCAGCGCAGTCCACGACTTTTGCGATCTTCCGAGACGTACATGGCCATCGCATCACCCCAGAATCATTCCAGTCGAATCCCCAGTCGATCTGCATCGCCCAGTTCGTCCGTATCGCTGCGCCTTTCCCTGGAGTCGATCCACACCACTTCCGAGCCAACTTCCCGTGCACCCGATGCTGCCACGATGCCCCGCGATTTTGCGTTCGATCCGCGACGTTCCGCGCACGTTTCGAGTCTTCCCCATACGACAGTCGATGTTCCTCTGCGCTTCCGCGATCCCGCGATGTTTACGCAAAAATTGGCGCTCCGTTGACAATAATATGCATACAAGATGCCCACGCGATCTACTGGCTTGATTTTCCTTTTTGACGACGTCCCACAGTCATTTTCATTGTCTTTCGACCCCTACACACCGCGACTACCTCCCGAGTCAATATTCCAGTTGGGAGGAACCTTCACTGCGACACAGCTTGCATTTCCCACCCATTTATTCCCCATCCGCTACTTCCACCTTCTCCTGCGCTTCTTGCCATATCCGGGTCGTGTCCATCGAGGCCTTTGTTTCCGCTTCTTCGCCGGCGCTCCCAGTGACCGAGGACGGTCACTTTTTCAGTTGGGAGGAGATGACAAGCAGCGTCCCGCGCTGATCACGGAATCGGTCCGATCGCCTAGTTACTTCTTCTGCCGCTATTTTTATTCCTTACGACCCTTTCCCTACAACAGGTTCCCCATCGTGTTACTGTTTTCTCTTGTGTCCAGACCCCTTCTGTTTCCGAGTTCTGTACCTGGTAACTAATTCCGTAGATTACACAACTGGAATGTTCCAAGAACGGAATTATTTGATTGTTCTCCTTTTATTTATATTACATTTCTACTATATATACTTCTCATGTATTCTGGTTCTAATAGATTTGATACATCGCTTTCGCCCCAGATTCCGTATGACGCTTTAGCCCTTCGTCACCATCTCGATGCTCGCTCTTGCCTTGTCCCTCGTCGTCCACACTCTCGTATTCTTTTATTTCTTCATCGCACCTGTCTCCGCTCGTCGTTCCGCTGCCAACACCTCATACCCCCCATTTCCTGCCTTGCCCTACCACCCGAGCCCTGAGGATGGTTTGACCCACTCGCACATATTTCGTCTTATGGTTGCCCTGGGAGTTGCTTGCTTGATTTATTCAGCTCGCGCTCTTGGAAGCGCCGTATGCGTGTCAATCTCTTGGAGCAGGCGAGCATCATTCGGGAGCGATATGCATGCCAGACAGCGTACGAACAGTCCCTAGATAAACTGGAGCAGGACGGTGCCTCATCGCGCACCAAATTCCCTGAAAGTTCCAAGCAGACTCCAGCGACTGCACCCAACGCTTCTGCTGCCGAGTCGGATGCAGACACAGATATGCCCGGCCTCAACGATATTCCAGACGATGACGAGGACCTCGAGCCTTCTATCGGTATTTCCACCACGCCCGAGCCGGCCGAGCCTACAGGAAAATCTCAGGAAGAAGAAGGTCCTAAAACTCACAAGGAACCGCCGGGATTTGATGGTGATCGTGTGCTCAGCAATGCGATACTCTTCCTGATGGAATTCGGCTGGTGGATTGAGCTGAATTACGCCATTCCAGAGGGCGACGTTGGACGAGTTTTCGAGATTTTAAAGGTGAAATTTCATTTTCAACGTTGTGAATAAACTAACCTGGTCGCAAAGATATTCATCTTCACGTTCGCAGGTTCATCAAATCAGAATTACCTGCGGTATATGCTCGACTTGTACGCCCTGCTCGAGTTTGAGTGCTCCCCCAAGTTGAAGGAGGCGCTTCTGAACAATTGGCTCATCAATCTTACTGGAGAGCTCGGGAAATTCATTGAGGGCGACCTTATGCAAGTACGACATTCAATGTTGTATCATCAATTTATGAGACTAACCTTATTATGTAGGAATGGAACAATCGATGGCTCAGCGATTTTTCTGGACAGCGTGGAGGCGATTATGACGATAAATTTTATCGTGAGACAATCGCTCCCAATGTCCTTCATTTCTTGAAGACCAAAGAAAATATGGAGTCCGCATTTGAACTCAAACGCCGCAGCAAATCCCACACCTCGCCCCATCTTCGTAACGAGACGAAGGTTTTATTGCAGTTGTACAAGGACGAGGAACTGCATAGCTTCTGCTCTGGTCGTAGCATGGGGCACGCCGCAGTGAACCAGTTCGATCGAGGCTATCAGCGATTGGAGAACGGGAAGTTGACGGAGTACCTCGAACATAGCGCCGAATACGCCACACTTCTTCACGAAATGGAGATACTGCGTGGCAACATTCCCCCTCGTGATGCTCCGAGTAAATCCAATTCCCCTACTCCGTCCTCTGACTCCGGTGATGATGCTGGCGCACATTCAAATACAGTTCCCTCCCCAACTCCCGAGTCCGACCGTGGAAACGACTCCCCAACTCCTTCTTCGGTTCGGTCTGGGCGTAGCTGTGCATAAGGCTCCAACCGTTTCCGTGTATAAACGTTTATACACGGTTTAAACTGTTTTCGTTTCCGTTTAGTTTATGGGCAAGGGTAAACAGTTTACAAACAGTTTTTAAACGGTTTATACGGTTACGGCCGGGTGGGCTCGGAGGGTCGGCAAAAGCTGGCAAAAGTCGCGCGAGGGAGGTTGTGCAGCGTGATCGGGCCGTTGGAGCTTTCATCACCTTTCACCGGCACCACACACTCGGCCAGTGACCGTATCAATTCAACATTTCCCCCAACTGCTGGCGACATCTGAACAGTGGGTTTAGGGCATAAAATGTGACAGTGAGTGACCTGACGCGTTTTATCGTACCACCATGAGCCCCCAGCCTACTAACGGGAAGCCCGCCCCCAAAGCGCCTCGCAAGCGCTGAAACGGTGCACTTCTTATATGACTAGGAATAGCTAATTGATAGGTATTGCGAACCAACACCCAAAACAACCAACCACAACCAATCTACCTCCAAAGATCTAAGTGCTTCTCTTTGTGAGTTCGGGTCCGGGCCGTAGTATGCGACCAGCAGGTTTGAACAAACACAAGTTTGATTTATAGGCTTCCAACAACACACTCTACAACGTACTAGCAATATGCAACCGCCAACAACAACACTGCTAGGAACCTAGGGATGGTCCGGAGGTGTGTTTATATGGGGTGGATACAAGATAGCTGGACCGCTAGGTCGAGAACACCAGGGCAGAGTATGTAGGTTTGTGAAAATCCTCGCTAAGGGCAACCCCAAAGACTACTGAGGCTAACAACAAATGGACTTCAATCCTCAAACGGCAAGACTCTCCTTGACCGCCGACCTATTCCTTAACCAAGAACAGGAACCTTTCCGCTTTTATCGGCACTAGCTCACTACAAGCGTCCAGCTAGTGACCCAACACACTACGACAGAGCTTCCGTCTATATCGGGGTGAAGGCGAAGTAACTGACAAGTTATAGCCAAACTAGAGGTGGGGGCACCTAGTCCGTCTTCTTCTTAGTGGGTTCAAGCCAACACACAATCCACCTAGCAAGCGATCCAACACACTACGACAGAGCTTCCGTCTTGTCGGGGTGAAGGCAAAGTCACTAGCGCAAACTGCCGCTGGGTCTCGAAGAGAACACCCTTGTTTTATATGTGGAGGTCTAGGACCAACAACACGAAATCCTCAACTTAGTCACTCGATGTTTCCAGAGTCCACAGTCTACTGATTCCAATATAAAGACTACTACAAGTGAAGTTCGGTATCAACCTCCACTAGCAGCCTGAGTCCACTAGCACCAGCTTCGTCCAAAGTCTGGGGCGTAATGTTCTTAGACCCTAGTCTGTCCTGCGCTCCCTTTTATACTACTAGGTGTGAGTTACATGTGAAAGCGAGCTGAATAATACAATAAGCAATATTAGATGATAAGAAATACGGTCAGCCAATGAGACGACTGCCGTTTGGTTTTGGGACTGGTTTGGTATATGCCAGGTCAGCCTCGCTGACCGGCTAGTGTTCAACCGTGGGTATATCAATGGATCCTCAGCCCTCCGTCTATGCCGAGTACCCCTTCTGGACCAACCGGCGATGTAGCCGGTGGTCTAGGTCATCTCTACTCTGTCAGAGCGTCGATCTATTACATCTAGGCGACGCAGTGTTGCGACCGACATCAAATGGTCATAGCTCGTTGGTCAGAACGTCGATCCGCCCTCCGAACATCGGTACAGGCTGTGTGATCGTCCCGAGCTCCGTTCCAATAGCCGACTGGCTATTCCCCTTCGCCCTAGCTGCCCCGATCGGGTACTAGCCGCGTGCTGCCTCATCTCATATGTCGTGGTATGTCTTTGTCAAGGCCCTAGCCGATCGCTAGTAGGGTTATTCCGCCTAGCGCCGTCTAGTTGCTTATCTAGAGATTAGATAGTACCACCGGTTACCGCGCCGAGCTTCCTAGCTCAAGGCGTAGTCCCCTAGCTGTACGTCCATCGTAGATATCCGTCTGCTAGACCCTCGCTAGCTCCGTCCCAAGTCATCTCTGGACTACTAGAGTCTCCTAGGTCATGTCTCATGAATGTATAGGCAGTGGTTTAGTCCCTGGTTGTTTGTACACTCAGCTAGCAGCTAGCGCGTCACACTAGTGCAGCCTCGTGCTACAGTCAGCAGTTAGGGCTCGCTCTGACTCTCCTTTATATCACCTAACAAGTGGTCTGCGTACTAGCTGATATGCCAGTAACATCAGAAGTGCTAGTTGCTTCCCGTTGTATAAATACTGGTCATAGGAAATCGCAAAATTAGCCCTAGATGCCGCGCATTTATGGTACGCCGTTTCAGCGCAACGCGCCTAAGCACCTTCTTGATGGCTCCAACAGTGAGGCCCCGAGCGCCGCACATCAAGCCATCGTGGACGCGACTCACGCGCGTCTCAACGCAGGTAAGTCGCGTTTTTTTCACACAGATTGACGCGTCTTCCTGATCCTGTACAGCCGGCACCATTACGAACCTCATTAAGGACATCGAGGTTCTCGATGCCGTACTGCCCACCACCGTTGCCGAAGGGACCGATGAGGATGAGATTCATCGCGGCCTTACCACCGTTCACGGCCTAGACGAAGACTCTCCCGCATCCACCTTCACCCGCCGCTTTGATATTCTTTTCAAGGAGGACGCACAATGCCGTGACACAAATGGGCGTCTGCATCTGATCCGGCGCGGCAAGTTGGGCATGTTGATGATCGTCCGCTACCTGCGCGAGATCAAATGGAGTGCACCCGATATGAATTTGGAGGGCGCAGTAATCAATTTGGAACGGGTAGTGGCGGAGATGGAGGTCCTCTGGTGCGTGCTGTACTTCCGGCTCACATTTTCCTCCCATTACTGACCGCGCGTGATACCAGCGGCATGGATAGATCGGCTGCGAGGACAGCTGCTCATGCTCGCAAGCCGACCTCAGCGGCAGCCTCAAAACAGAAGGGGAAGACGAAGAGCGCGAATGGCGCATCGGCAAACTCGGAGGACCCGGCCAAGGAGGCTATGTATGATGATCTGTTTGTCGGCGCGTTAATTTTGCCGTGTTCAATATATTTTTGTTGATCCGTTACACAGCGGTAATGGCAGGGAAGAAAGGCAAGCGCGACAACAACGACTATCGACCGAGGAAGAAAGATGTGAATCTCTCCGAGGAAGAAGACGACGATTTCGTTGATGGCGAAGATTTGGGATCCGCATCGAACGTGAGTGATCCCCCATTTTATCAGTCTCAGTCTAAGCCTGGATCACCGTCCCTCTAGGGCCCTAAAAAACGAAAGATTATTGTTGTGGATGGTGTCGCACAGGCTCCACCCCCGAAGAAGGTCCGTTCTTCTGATAACCTTCCATTTATTATCACATCTCGTTCGGCAGAAGAAGAAATCCCAAGCAGCACCCGCCGCTCCTCCCCCGGACGCTGATGTCATTGAAATCGACGACGAGTCGGAGGATGAAGTCCGCCCGGGCGGTAAGCGCGGCCCAAAGAGCCAGACTCGGGACCACTACTGGCCACCTGTCGCTGTAAACGCTAATGGCGAAAAGCGTTGGTCGTTTAAATGTCGGCATTGTAAACAGTAAGTTCATTTCAATTATATATGCTGTCATTCGTTTACTAACGACTTCTTGTACCACAGCACCGTCAGCTTCAAACGCATGGTCGGCAAGGACCAGCTCTTCGGCGACGAGAAGCCCTCTCCCGCACTTGGTAATCTGGCTACGCATTATAAGCAGCACCACCACGGCATCCCGGTCCCTTCTGACGTACAGCCCGGGGAGACCCGCGGCGTATCTGCTAGCTCCGCCAAAATCATGGCGGATTTCCTGGTTGAAGGCAAGATAAATCCCGCCATTAACTCGACGCAGAAGAATTTTTTGAAAGTTTTCACTGCGTGGATCATCGAGGACGATCTTCCGTTCACCACGGGCGAGACCCCTGGTATACAGCGCCTTTTTGCATTCCTTCAGACGCGTTACGGCTTACCGAGTGATACGGCCGTGCGCAACACGTTGGCCGAGATGTATCTAGATATGTACAAACTCGTCAAGGCTGAGCTCGCGGCAAGTACCTCGTACTATATTTCTAACGCAATCTGATGTGATTTTAGGAGGTGAAATCCAAGATTGCAGTATCAACCGACACTTGGACCACACGCGCAATGACATTCACTTTTGCCGGTACGATTGCGAGCTGGATAACGTCGGACTGGGAGCTTGTGGAACGCGTGCTCGACTTCCATTTGATCGAGGATAAGGAGCACGAGGGCGAATACGCGGCGCTGGGTCTTGCCAAGCAACTGAACAATTTTGAGGCGCTGGAAAAGATACGTATTCATTTACTGAGTATTGGCATCGGGCTCACGAATTTCTTTTACCTCTTAGCCGTCGCTCTCGATAATGCTGCGCCCAACGATGTTCTCCTTCGGGCCTTATCGCGTCTCCTGATGGAGAAGTTTGACATTCAATTTATACCCGCCAACTCACAGATTCGTTGTCTCGCTCATGTCGTAAACCTGGTGGTACAAAAAATCTTAGCAGCGCTCGACTACGTCGAAGATCCCGAGATCACCGACGATTACCTCCCCAGCAAAGACCTTCCCTTCCATTACGATCCCGACAACGATCCTGACCTCGACAAATTGGAGCGGGAAGATTTCACGAAGGACGATGACAAGGGGAATGAAGAAGACGAGGCAGCAGATATTATGACTGGACTGACGTCCGATTTCAAGAAGATGTCCGTGCTGCAAAAGGTGAGTGCTCATGTTTACATGTAAACCATCCTGATCCCTCGTAGCTTCGCACCACAGTTACGAAAATTTGTTCTTCCCCTCAACGTCGCAAGCGCTTCCGAACCACGGCTGTCAGAGTCTATGGCGACATGTTGGCTCCATCGGGACGGAAGCTGGCATCTCTTATGCCTATTCGTGACGTTCGACACACAGTGGGCAAGTCCCACGGCCGCGGCTTCATGGCGTGGGACGGACACTTGCCATGGCGTTGGCCAGGCATTGCACAAACGATCAAAAATCGGGCATGAGGCACTGAAAATCCCACAATGTCATTTTTTGTGCAAGTGTTCACTTTGTGTTCAGGTTACCCCTCAGGCTTGTGCTTCACATCCCAATTAAACCATTGGTTACATCTAGTTCATTATCTGTATTTACTCTTTGTCCTTTCTGTTCGTTTGAGCTGATGTGCGCCCAGGCCGCGATATTTCACTTCAGTATCGGCAGAATGAAGCCCACAACAGTTTCGGCGCATTTGGAGCCCAGTCTCTTGTCGAGTCAGAGCTCACATATAGCATTTTATCTGAAGAATCTAAGATGAATCCTTCCAAAATTGACCCCGCAACTTCACAAAGCCCCTATGTCGTAAGAACAAAGAAAGCCATCATTTTGTGCAATGCCTAGCCAACGCCATGGCAAGTGTCTGTCCCACGCCATGAAGCCGCGGCCGTGGGACTTGCCCGCTGTGACATCGCTGGAATTATACGCACGCGATGATCAAGCGTGGACTCATGTTGAGAAAAGTGAGTTTTTCTCGCTGCACAAATGTATTCTCATGAAATACGGCAGGCAATTGGCACCTGGGTCTTTGAGCGGGATGAGCTGCAAGGCCTTAAACTCGAGCCCGAGGAGTGGCTGTTTCTTGAATCGCTCGGCGGGTTATTAGAGGCTCGTGCATTTTTCTATCTTTTCGAGTGTAAACTCACCTTTCTGCTAGATGTTCACAAAAGTAACCAGACAGATGTCGCACTCGAGCACGCCGACCCTGCCTTGGGTTCTCCCAATGTACGAGGGGATGCGCAAGCACCTTCAGGCATCAGAAGAGAATGCGAAGTTCGGGTCTCTTCGTACGGCGGCGGCGGCAGGCCTGGAAAAATTGGAATTTTACTAATCTAAGGCTTCCGACTGCCAGCTAAATATTATCGCGACATGTACGTGTTTTAGCTGGGAACTTGACATTAAGCTGTCTGACGCATTTCCAGTGCTCCACCCATGCTTGAATATTACGTGGTTTCGCAAGTTAGACCCGCAGCATCGGTTGACTGCCGAGCGTGCCCAGGTGCTATTTGAGCACGCCTATGAGTCGTATCGGCAGATTCATGCCAACGAGGAGACGTCGCAGCCCCAAGCGCCGGCGAGACCGTCCCGATCCGGAACACTTAGATCCTTTCTCGACGACATCTGCATGGTTGATGTTGCCGATGTATCAAAACCCGAAGTCCTGCCTGTAAGCGAGTTGAAGCGCTTTTGGGACGCCTTCAACACGAAATTTGACGATCCCGATGGGGCGCTGACGTGGTGGAAGGTAAGTTTATCTGACTGCCGCTGTACTTTGCAAGTGCTGATCAATCTTTTCGTTGTAGGAACGTGAACACGAGTTTCCAATCATCTCAAAAATGGCGCGCGACTTCCTTGCTATTCCCGGTACCAGCGTTTCCGTTGAGCGTCTGTCCTCGGGTGCACGCCATCTTTGCCACGAGGCTCGCGCGTCACTGAAGCCGAAGACAATTTCGGAGGCGATGCTCACTAAAATGTGGATAAAGGATGGGTTACTCAAGCGGGCGTCGTTGGACTGTGGTAGAGGCTAGTAGTAGTATTTGAACAGCTTGTCCGGATGTTTTTACGCACCCAAAAAATACCGTTTATAAACTGTTTTAAACTGTTTTAAACTGTTTAGGAACCGTTTCCATTTAATTTACCTGGATCCTTACACGAAAACTAAATGGTTGGAGCCTTAGCTGTGCACCTGCAGCGTCCCTTGCCGCTGCAGATTGTGTGGAGGAATGGGACACTGTTGATCATAGTGACGAGCTGCTTTTCAGTGGATCTGATTTGACTGTCATCATAGACCCCAAGACTGGCATATTGAACGATGACTGGTACGAGCCAGGAGAGTTCGAAGATCTTCTGGACAGGTTGTGTGGGCCAGAGGTCGAGCAAGATAACGACTCAGAGGACGAGGAGCCGGAGAGCGATGATCCAGAGACAGAAAGCGAAAGTGAAGATGTGGAAGATTAATATGCATTACAGCTTATTATAGCGAATACAATTTTTACACGACATGTATGGTAGCAAAGGCGAATTATGTGAATCATTCAAAAGCAAATTTTACTCTACCAGTGCTCCTCGCCGGCGCGACGTTCTATATGCAGGCCGATACGACTGACTAACCTCCGAAGCCTTCTGTAGCGGCTGCCTGGGGGCCTTTTTTGCCGGCGGATGCGCACGCGTTTGTCGTTTGTCATTCGTTACCTCCTCCAAAACTCGTCTGGTACGCTTGGGTGGTGGTGGAATCGGGGAGGAACGTGGGTGATCGACCTCTTCCTCAGAACTGGATTCTACAACACTCTCTTCCTCTTCTACCTCGTCCTCCGATTCCGAATGGTAAACTGCCTTCTTCTTCTGACGAGTGGCGCGCTGTTTCGCGTTTCGTTCAAGACGGGCTGTTTCACGGTGCGAAGAGATTGTCGCCTGGATACCACGAACTACAGCATAGAGTCGTACACGGTATCCCATCGCAAAGACCCACGAGGTGAGAAGAGCTTCGAGATTTTCCAGCGAGTCGAGCGTGAGAAGTACATCGAGGATCGAACGAATGATAGAAGTGGGAAAGAACGACGATTTGGGTCGGTTTCGATTAGCTGGGAGTTTGCGTTCGGCCCGGTGTATGGTGCCGCCGAATTCTAGCAAGGCTGCCTCGGCCAGTTCGCATTCCTTCTTCGTCAACCTCAGCTTCTTATCCAACGCAGATGGGGGATCGGCAGCAGGCGGGGCAGCAAACAGGGGGAGTTCTATTCCGGGAGGAAGTGGTGGAGCAGAAAATGCGAGTGTGATGTTTTTACGAGCAGCGCAAAGAGAGCAAGGGAAGCGTCGTTCTGCAGAAATGCAGTCGAGGTAGGAGGTCTCAATGGGTGAGTTCTTGTAGATGCGATTGAACGCCGCGATATAGCATATCTTTTCGGTGAGAATTTCGGCTTTTTCCTGTTCGAGGGGCTTAGCGGCTCGCTTCGTTTTCGATTTTGTGGTGGGACGTGTGTCGGATCTCGAATCGCCTGTAGAAAAGTCAGCAGGTAGATACCATCGGCGCTGGGTAAAAAACTCACCGGCTATCTGCTTCTCAGCGGCAGCAAGTGCACTCGGCTGGAAAAGTACGAGTCCACGAGCGGCCGTCTGTGTATCCCTCCCAACTCTGCCCTTCTCCTGCCAAAGCTGATCGACTGTATCGGGGAAACCAAGCGAAATACTGTCCAGCAAAGACTTGACATTCAACCCATTCGCGAACGCGATGGTTGCAATGACAACCTGGCACTCCGCATCCTCATCCAGCAACCTCAAGATCTCCTGGTTCTCCTCGGCGTCTCGAAGCGAATGATACATCCTCAGTCGTCGCAGCCGATGCGGTCCGGGTGGAAGCGATTTCCATAGGTACAGAAATACACGGAGAACATCGTCGATGGTGCGACAATGGACGACAGCTTTACGGCGGGAGTTCAAGTAATCGAGCAGCTGGGGAAAGATCTTGCCTCCGACGCCGTGCTGAAGAGGCTCCATGATAAACTGCGTATTCGGGCGTTCGTTCGAGCTGCGAAACACGTAGAAATCGTCGCCCAGCATTCCCAGACTCGAGAGCACGGATTTAGTTGCAGAGCCGGGCTGAAGCGTCGCTGAGAGGGCAAGAATGGATATGGAAGATGGTAGACATCCGCGGAAGAAGCGGCCGATGTGCTTGAAGAGTTTACGGAAGTCAGCGCCCCATTCGTTGATCAGATGTGCTTCGTCGACAGAGCCATAGACAATATTGGCGCGGTAGGTGTCGGATGCGGTGATTTCGCGCCATGCCTTGTCGCGTAGATGTTCTGGGTCGACGCAGATGACGTTCCAAGTCTTGCACTCCATGATTTCTTTCACGAGGTTCCGTCCGGTCATCCGCGCTTCAGTGACTGTGTCGTGACAGTATGCAAGTGCTGAAACACCGAGTTTCTTCAATTCCAGGACCTGGAGAAGCTTGAAATAAGATCAGTAGGTGAGAAAGAATCGTACGATGTTGGCAGACAGGCCCTTCGTCGGTGTAATCACGATTCCTTGTGGGAGCGCCCAAGTCGGGAGATCCGGATACAGATGAGAATTTCGTGCCATTTCGCGTAGTATGAGAATAGGAACCGAAAATAGTGCGGACTTTCCCCCGCCAGTTGCCATACAGCAAAGAACATCTTGTCCATCCAGGATGCGCGCGACGAGGTCATGCTGAGCAGGATAGAGGCCGTTTTCCCACTGTGGGATGAGTTTCTTGACTATAGTGGTGATGGTACGATGTCCGTGGGTACTGCGCCAGGAGTAACGAGGTGTCATGGGCACTGGTTGCGAGTGTGGGAGGCCAGGGAAGTGGAGAGCAGTGGCGACGCGCTTGCGACGCGGTCAGAAGGTCGTGGGAACGAATTGAAAGTCCGACGATTATAAAATAGCGACACTACGCATACACGATCGCGCGGTCAACTACAGACTAGATTATGGGATTGAGCACCACCTTGCCAGTTGCGTCCAGTTCAGGTATCCGCGTTATGTGGTACCCAATTCGAACTCTGGATCATTGGATGGAGCGCGATCTTGCCAGTTGCGTCCAGTTCATGTATCTGGGTCTGGATTCACCATATATAAACATTTGGGCTCTGGGGGATTATTGGATTGGTGTTCCGAGTCCGTTTGGCCGGGAACAATCTCAACCACAACGGCTGGTGAGTGTTAATAGCTTCTCTTTTTGTCTCCTTAACAACGTCCCAGGACAGCCCTGAATCTTGGAAACTATTCAATTATCCATATCTTTCTTTAATCTTTGTTGTATTCCTTGATGTATCACTGTATCAGGGAGGGAAGACCAGCCATTCGTGCGATATTCCCGGTAAGCACTGCTTGTTCGTTGGCCTGAGTCTAACCTGCGATAATCAGCTCCAGATTTGGAACATCATTTGTTTCTTCATTTCCGGCACGAGAGCTTGCATTGGGTTTTCTATTTCCGACGAGCATTGTTTCTTGTTATTAGTTGCCCGGAGTCTAACCTGCAATATTTAGCTCTAAGTTTGGATCATTTTGACCTATTTCCGTTTGGGTTCTGGGGGCATTGAGTTCGTGGCCTGGCAAGCTGCGACCTCCGTTTGGGTCCTGGGGGTATCGAGGTTGTAGCCTGGCAAGGTGCGATCCTCTTTTGGGCTCTGGGGGCATTGAGATCGTGGCCTGGCAAGCTACGACCTCAGTTTGGGTCCTGGGGGCATTGAGGTCGTAGCCTGGCAACCTGCGACCTCCGTTTGGGTTCTGGGGGACAGATTGAAATGTGGCCTGGCCAGTCACAAATGCCAATTGAGAAAGCCTTGATGGTGGCAGTGCAACCTGGCCAGTTGTCTTGCCTCTGTCGTGGCGCTATCGCGGGAACAATTTGGCCAATTGTTTGCATGATAGATCCGGTTGGTTGTGGGCTATGTGGCCCACCTGATGAGTTCAAAAGAACGAAACCAACCAACCTCGCTCCAGATTATCCAGTGCACGAGTTCGACTGTAGATAGTTTTGTAGTGTATGGAAAGATCATTCGGTAAGCAGATACTGTTTGGTCACGTGGGGTGAATGGCCAATCCTTTTTTTTCTTTTTCTGGCGCCTTTTCTTGGTCTGAATCTGTTGGCATCGGGATTATTATCTGAGACTGCCTACTGGGCCACCTTAGAAGTTTTGCCCCCCTAGCAACCATTTGAGCGACTTTCCCTAGGTCTAGGCATCGCGAATGACAGGTGCATATCCTGTGAAGAGTTTGAGCATACTCGGGGCCATTTTAGTGACGCCTTGATTGCTCAGTGAATTTATTTTTGTCGCACTTCCCAAACAGGCAATTGACGGGGTAGTGGGCCACCCGTGTAAATCCGCCGTTGGAGGCCATAATGGCGGCCTTTCTCTGCATAATATTGCTCATGGGTCACAGAGGGTGGATTATATATATTTAAAGAGCTGACCTTATACCGTGGTGTAGCCGAATGCTTTTAGTGAGAGATGTAAGCGGCAGATTCGATGTTGGCAAAGAAACAAGTCCTGCGCACCGAGTAGAGAGTAAGTTTGATCAAAGAAAGTTGTAAGTAGGTTCATAAGAAGCCAATGAACATATCTGGACTACCTATGAGACTCGCACCTTATGCTCCTGAGAACCCAGAGTTCGGATTTCGGTTCCACAGAAAACTGGGTGATATGGGGTATTAGACACATTGAGAGAGGTGTTAGCAAGCTAGAATTATAGAGATAGTCATAATAGATGGGCTATGTGTCAAGGTGAACCATGCCAAGTCCCGGACTCGTATCGGCACAGGGTCATTTGATATTAAGGTGGTGAGATTGCAATGTTTGAGCTCGGATGGCATTCTTTGACAGGAGTTTAGGACTTGAAGATCGAGAATATGGGGATAATTATATGCCTACAGAAAAGTCTGAGATCAGGGGAGCATAACGGGCCCCCGAAGTCGTAGATTGGTAAAGAACTGGTGGAGAAAGGAACGAAATGGCTGTTCGGAGATAAGGAATTGATGTTCCCACCCTGCGTGCCGACATCAACCGCGCCACCGCTTAATGACAACACATCACTTTCGGCCGAAAACTGATATGGAGGAGCGGCATATATGGTATTCCACCCTCCAAGCACAAACCTGGCATCTAGGTAAGTATCTAGCTCTGAAATTGACAAATGGCCCACTTCCTAGTGTGGCCCACTAGGCAGTCGCAGATAATACCGTACCCCGGTGCTGGTTCCTGTTGACCTCGAGTGTATACCAAAAACCAGGGTTCAAAACATTAATGTCCAAAACATCCTGGTGTGGGAATTGAACCATTGACCTGCGCGCAGAAACATCTAAAAACAAAAGAGCATAATCACTGTGCTAAGCAATCATTCACAGGTCAAGTTATAGCGAACATTGTACAACCAAGTTCTGTAGTATATTCAGGTATGTGATGGTGAGTTCTAGATTGATGGTCCGTCATGCCAGAGTGCATTAAAATTCGGCATCATTTGTTAAATTCGGGCTCATTTAAGCGACAAAATTCGGCATCCTCCATTTCCCACTCCCCGAGTAGTCTCTCGTAGACAGACGCTTCACCAATTAACGCTCGTACCTCGCGTGGAGAAGTCTGTTAGTTACTGCGGGGGTCGGATCGCGGTGCTCGCTGATTCCCTAATTGCCGAGTTTGAATCCTCAATAGGCAAAATCCCCGACGGTGTAATTACAACCTCCTCCGCAATCAAATTATCTTTAACCCTTCCAAACCACATTTGATATGTCCCAGAAGGCCTCTTGAATTTTCTCAGCTTTTTAGAGACACTTCTCATGTCTTTCGACACAAACGTCGAAGGATCACGTGCTGAAATCGGTGTTTGTTTCTGACGCTTCCAGCCTTCCAAGACACATTTCAGAATTCTGAAGAGATAGAACTGTAGGCACAGCTCATACCACGAATGCAACCAAGTTCGCGTCTGTGTGAGATTACATAATAGCCGAGCACTCCAATCAGAGCCCTGCGGTAACAACCGTATAGATACAGTCGGAAATGAGCTCGCCGATGACGCCGCCAAAGCCGCAACGCGTCTCATCCCGCCACCGTCGATCCCCGTCTCCTTGACCACTTCAAACGCGGCATCAACACTCCCATTCTTGAGCGCTGGCATGACCAATGGAAAGTTGGTACGCCTGGTCGCGGTCTGCGCGAGATCGACGATTCACCACCATCTCTCATACTCCGCTCTCCGTATCTCTCCAAATTTATCAACCATCATACACTTTTTGTGGAATATAACTACGGGCGATTAACTGGAGCCGGTTCCTTCGGTGTTTGATTCCCCGCCTTTTAAAATTTCGCCAGTATTCGCCTGCATTCACTGCATTCAGGCCCTTAGGCGGCAGAGGGTGTGTCCGCCGCGCCGCGGCAGAGGGGGGCAGACCCGAGGTCAGACATAGCCTGCCGCGATCGGCCTCCCTGCGAACAATCCCCGAGCCCGCTCGGGAACTCAGAATTGTCCTGGAGAATTCACATGAATCACATCTGGGTCCTTGCGGCCTGTTTGCCGACCGTGGGAAATCATAATGTCACTGCAACACAGCCGACGGCGGCGAGACAGCAGCCAGCGCGATTGATCAGGATAGATCCTGTGTTGCAACCATGGACCCACCATGAACAACTCGAGCCACTGGTCAGCAAGAGAGAAATACCGACCCAACATGGCCACCTCTGGCCAGTGCTCCATTTCAAATAAGCATCGACCACTAGGAAATCAGCTGGTGAGATAATTCTCATGCCAAGAAATAATTCTCATGCGCTTGGGAGCTATATTTTTCTTGGGAGTAGTGGCCAGGAGGCTGAAATGGCGAAGATCCAAGAGTAAATGAACAATGGCAAAGGCGCCATGGCTGGAAGGAGAGGCGGCCAGTGGGCGGCAGAGGTTGGCCGCCCGCGCCTCGGCCGATGGCGGCAGCGCGCGGCACAGCCTCCGCGGCAGACCCCGTCGCGTAGGGTAGGCACAGCGCGACAGATGGCGGCAAAGCTCGGCAGCCTCTGCCGATCAGGGGCCTGAATGCAGTGATTGGCTCATTTCCTTCTGGTTCAAGGCTCGATTTACGCCTTGTGTGGATGATGTCGCTGGAGTCATTATTCTCTGCAAAATTTTGTCAAGATAATGACGTCAAGTTATGAACAAGCAAGAAGTTTACTCCGGACTGGAAGGTTGGAAGGGCCAACACGTTGCGATCTGCCCAGCAGCTCGAAGAAAGACTCGTTGTTCTCTCCGATCGCCTCATCTTCGCCGACGAAAGCAACATAAAACACCGTTCCGTTCGGAACACTCAGGATCCCCGCAACCTGATACGCCATTGCCTCCCCCTCCTCCTCGTCGTCTTCGTCGTCCCTCCGGCCCAAAAAATATTTCCTCCAGCAGCGCGTAGGTATTTTCCCGCCATTGGGCGACTTGGGCCTGTGAGATCGGGAAGAAGCGGTCCCCGGAAGCCTGCGTCCACGAGAATGGCGAGACCATCTCCATGACCATTGGATAATGTATGCCCTCCTGATGCATGGTCGGAATTGTAGACAAAGAAATAGAGACTACCTGGAACTATGAGGGGACAAGGACTTACTGTATCCCAGCGGGTCAGGTATGTGGTAGTAACCGACTGAGGTCAGAGTAATGTAGTGCGCTGCAAGCAACGGAGGCAATACAAAGAGAAGAAGCCCAAAGGCCGGCTATATATACAGAACTGAGGATCACGTGTAGGTCCGTGCGCTGAAGGCGGTACACCATACAGATGTCATATGCATATGCATGCATCGATCGCACGCGGGCGCACCGGACTTTGGCGGAAATATCAAGCGGGCAATATTTAGCTCTGATACGGTCAGTTTTGACGGGATATTGTCAACGCATCGGTCAAATATATGCGCGTGGTGTAGTGGTAACCACAAAGGACTGGTGTTGGCGGCCTGACTTCCACCTCCTTGTACATCTCGAGGTAGGTGATTTGACTGTTGATATGCTCGGCAATTCAATTCGCAATGATACGGGAAGCTTCACCAGTGCGGGCATGTATCGCTATCATCCATTATAATAGCAGTACAAGTCGAGAATGACAGGCGGTTTCCCGACATCTTCATTGAAACCGCTTATCCAGAGATTCCATGTTTCCTTCCCTAGATAAGAGGTCTTGTTGGTTCGGTACGCGGAGGCCGAAGTTTCCACTTGTTATGTGGAGCACTGTCTCAGTTATCTCGGCCCATCCACCTCAGATCTGCGGGCCAACGGTGCTTGTGCCCTGGTGACGCGTTCTTGGGTACACGCGGCACAATCGAATATCTTTTGGGCGTCCCATATCACGAACCCTCGTTTGAGGTCCTCAGATCGCTTGTGCTCACTATTCAACAACGCAATGCGGATTGGACACCTCTCCGCATTTAATCAACCACGTCCGCGACCTTCGTGTCTAGACGGATCAAGGGGTCAGCCGGAGGATGGTAAGGGATAATTCTAATGAGAAACCCGGTTTCTCCATCCTTATTGGGAAGCCCAGTTTCCAGAAACCCCGTGTGATGGCGGTATCGTTGCTGGCAGTTGCCGATGAATGCCGAGTATTGTCCCGTCCTGGGACTGGTAAATCTTCCAGATCTATTTAGTGTGTTAGTCGGACCGCTGAAGTGTCTGGAAACTCGGACCAAAGTCGGGATTACGGTTGAGTCCGGGATACAGAGGGATCTGCCGTATGCTCATGATCAGATGTGCGAGCACAGGTCTGGATTATTCAGAGGGGTCCAACCCAATGCTGAGAATTTCAGAGAGCTGAACTGCCTACAAATCAAATCACGGTCTGTTTAGTTTCCAATTTGGTTCCGTTCAACTGCACATGATTTTAAACCGACCGCAACATGAAATAAATACTGTGGGCCCACTGATCAATCTGTGTCGACTTTGAGACTGGAGAATAACGACCATGCTACCAAGGATGAACCAATTTAGGTTGCGATTGATTAATCGAGTTGTTTTACAGTAGTGAAATTTAAAACTCCGCTTGCCGTTTGATTGCCGCAGAAGGTTTCTGGCTAAACTTTTGATGGGGCTTCCCCAAAATTCCCTAAAAAGGAAGGGCTTCTGCGGAAACCGGGTTTCTCATTAGAATTATCCAACATTCAAAATACAGTACTCAAGCTCCGAATAATGTTATGGCAATCAATGATTGCATCCATTGAGAACCCAGCCCAAATTCAGCAAGCACACTCGATCTGACCGTTAGCTTCGGTAGTTCAGCGGGATGAGTGGGTTATGGAATACCAATCCCAAGCTCCATTGCCCCGGATATTTATGCCAGCCTTTTATGGTATCTATTTCAACTCATCAAAATATTTTCTGTGACATTTGGTGGTGCCCATGGACAATCAGATTGAATTTTGCACACTTGCAGGTCGACGAAACAGGTTCAAACAAAGGACAGGAATGCGCCTACCGTATTTTGCCAGATTGGTTGGCTGAGATTTATTTCAACGGAGAAACATGCTAGCAATGCATCTCAAGTGTTTCCGGATGAGTTAACCCTCTTTTCAGAGTGGCACAATCCGACAATCAGCCGATAATCGAGGTTGCATCCACGTACACAAACACCATGAATTCTGCGGCGAGCATGGGGTTCCGCTGTTCATTGTCATGGGAGAGCACTCTTGGAAGTCATTGCACAGACCAACTCTTATTGCCCAAAAAATAATTTATTCTTGTCCTGCTACCCTGACATTTGTGCACCGGTCACATTGGGATTATTTCCCGGTGTACTGCCCTTTTGGCCCCGGTGCCAAGACATTGTCGTCCCGGTCTTATCCGCTTTCGGCCCTCGGATCAAACCTTTCCTGTTATCGCATCAAAGATTTTATGCCCTCAAATCAAACACTTTCCGTCCCGTGTTTACCGTTCTCCACAGCCCCCCGTCCGATTCTCTCAAACTTTGGGTCTATCCGCATCAGAAAAGAGAGTGCTTCTCGGTAAAAATGTCAACGAAGCATAATATTCAGGCATTCAACCAGTATCATCCAAAACAGGTAGTTTTACCCAGAGAGATGATGCCAATCGGTCCGGCGCCGCTGTTATTGGTTCATGAGTCTTGGGCATTCATATTCTGGCTTGAATAGATGCTACGGAATCTAATACAGTCCTCTAATGGCTCAGAATACCTTAGCTGGTGGATACCTTAAACAGACAATTTATTTCTCTCCTCCATCAGTACTGCACACAGGCGTAAATTGAGTGTGGATTCAAGACGGGTTCATGAGTCTTTGGGTATCGGTATTAGGGGTCTAATAGATACCAGAGCATCTAACACAGTCTTCCGATGACTCAGAATACCTTAGCTGGTGGATCCCTTGAGCATACAAAGATTTTTCCGCAGCCATCAGTACCGCAAACAGGCGTAAGTTGACAGTGGGTTCGCGACGGGGTTGTGCGTCTCGGGTATCGGTATTAGGGCTTGGAGAGATACTAGGGTATCCAATACAGTCTTTTACTGCCTCAAAATACCTTAGCTGGTGGATCCCTTGCACCTATGAATTTAGTATTGCTCACCCATTTCAACGTGACAAGTATTTGTTCTAAATGCTAACATGTCTCCAGCTTTTGTGCGATTCTGTCCCAATGTAACTCCTTTTTGGCCCCGGTGCCAAGCCATTGTCGTCCCGATATTATCTATTTTTGGCTACAGGTATACTCCATGCACCGTTTCTTTTCGAATTTCTCCTCGTCATATCGGGATCTCCAGATCTCCGTGAATGTGATTTTGGATCTGCGCTTGAACAATTTGTGACAGAATTGGGCTTGGGTTGACAATGCGAGCGCCTGGGACAATCGCGCCTTGCTGAAGTCAACGTCGGGACCGCCGCAGTCATAGATCAAGAGTTTTTTTTCCCTTTTTGCCCCTGCAGTGGGCTCACAATAACCGCAGCCCACACGTGCCAAGGCGACAGCTCGTCTTTCGCCACCTCCCATACCCAACTAGTGCTCGCAGTCACAAACATGACCATCATGACCTGCGAACGACCACCAGAGTCCATCCATTCGGTGAATGTTGAGTAGTTGATCATGTCAGAATAACTGCGTGCCCACAATTGGCGGTCCTTCCCATCTGGAAATCCGACAGGGGTGTTGTAAATGGAGAGGGTCCCAGCATTGTGCTGCAGGTGTTCGAGGTAGGAGATGATTTTGGCTGACTCAGAGGATTCATGTAGAGCCATGCTCGAATAGTCTCTATAAGATGACTACAACACCACTTAAGTATTCTCTATAATATGACACCATTTATTAGGAATAGAAAGCGAAGCAAAACAGTGGAGTGGAGGGGCCTCCTTTTTTTTGTTCGTGAGGAGTACACAATTAATGACGTGTAATGACGGGTCAGATGAGTAGGGGTCCGGGCGCGTCATACCCGCACAACATGAAGGCAATATATTTTGGTTGAATTTTTGGTTCCTTCAACTTTAGTTCGCAGCCGGGTTTCTGAAGAGCTGGAATGATTAGGAGATACACGCCAGCATATATATCTCACAAGTAACGTGAAACTATATCTCGTGTCATTTGCAAAATGGTGCACTTGCCTGAACCTACGATTTCTTTTTTGGGTTGCTAGCGGTGAGTCCAAATTGGGTAAGTGACAAGAAATTGGGCGGATTGTAGGAGCAGGCAGCTAAATGAAGAGAATCTAAGCAGTAAGAATGAGTTTGACCGTGAATCAGAGTATGATTTTATCTCTGACTCGTGTGCCATCCACATTCACAGCAGAAGGATTGGGTATGCGCGAGCATTGACGCTAAGACGCGAAGACACGATCATTACGAGTACTTATGTAATCATTCATAATATTCCCGAAGGGACGTTTTCGAGACCTCAGTGAATGTCAGTATACAAAATCTGTATAAAGGTAAATAGTGGCTGTGTTGAAGTGAAAGTACTCTACAAGACTACATTCATTCTAATGTAATTAGTGGCAGTGCGGGTGAGGTAATCCGAATCACCCCTCGCGTGAGTTCGATTCCAGCGTGTGGCATGTTTCTTTATGGCCACGGTCAGTCTTATCCGTGACCACAAAATAATGGCTGATTCCAGAGTGGTGCCTAGATGGTTGTTTGATTTTGTTCCACTTTTTGTGCTCATTTATCGGGCAGCCAGATGTTGGAATCTGCCCCCGATTCAACTCAGTCGAGGTTCTTCGGGCCAATCTCATGTTCCCAGAATGTTTTCAAGTACAGAACTGCGGGATTCATGCCAAAGCGAAAACCGAGGTGCTTGCCCAGGAATTTCAATATGCCATATCGACGAAGATATCAAGATCATGGGAAAATGTTGATGAGCCGATCAAGGGCGCAATCAGAGAAATTGTTGAGGAGTCGATCGGGATCGGGTGAGATAAATAGTGAGCCACACAGAAAAGAATAGACACATTCGGGAGGGGAAGGATTTGGCTGAGTGAAAGGTTAACCGAAGCTTGAATACTGCACTTGAATTGCGACATTCCGTGTCCCAAAAAGGGTTCTAGGAGGTTTGATCGATCAGCCATCAATCAAGTTTTCCAACTTGGGAGGCGAATCGGGGGGAGGCACAGATCTTGGGCTGTTAAATGAACAAAACTTCATATGTAGGTTGTATTCCACAGACCAGAAGAAAGAGCCTAAGTTGAAAAGTAAGTGTGCCCTGTTGGAGAAAACATCAAAGATTCAAACGGAAAAATGTTGACACGATGACAGAAAGGGGAAGCGATGTCGCTCAATCATTGTGATCAGGTGGGAGATACGACAGGCAGACAATGTCGAGGATGGAAACAATGGGCTGGAGGTTGAGCAAGGGTAAATGCAAGGGTTGAAAAAAATGTACTGAAGTTGAGTGGAAGGCAGGAAGCGGGTGAATGAACGGACTCAAACGTCATCGGGACGAAGTGATTGACGCACGAAGTGCCGGCACCATGTGCCGGTCAAGAGTTGGTGTTGTCCATTGCCTTTCAGACCTGCCCTATTCAGGCTTTTGGTCTGTATCGTTCTGATCTGGAAATATCTGTCTACAAAGCCCCAACCACTGCTGAACAATGGAGTTGGACCCGACTGATTCTGCACCATATCTTTTCGGCGATTCCGAAATAGGACTACTCGGGAACGGGTCTGGGTTGAAGGGCACCCGTTCGGTGTGAGAGACAATGAACGGTCCGGGATAGCGGTATCCTGCTACTGGTTCGGCTTGCGTCCACGGCTGTTGCTCAGCCTCGAGGACGGGATTGATACTGTCCCACATATGCTTTTCAAAACCACCGTGGCTCTTCTGTGAGTTGTCAGTGTTCAACCACCGGGACTCCAAAACAAAGGTTCCTTCTCCAGATACTCGCAATCAGATGATTAGGTCCGTCACATCTATATACAGTCTTACCTACTCAGGCGTGGGGCTTAGTGCTCAACGGCATTTCGGAAGGATGGTAGAAATCCGACACCAAGACACCTGGGGGTCCGGTGCTCTGATTCGCCAAGATATAAAGAGGCATCAGGCTGCGCAAGGTACAAGAGTGGTTTTCTCCGAGTTCCCCTCCGGCAAGATGATCGTCTGGGTCCAACCGTCAAAGACAACAAAGCGAATCATGGCGGTGAATTTGGTCGCGATTGCCGTCCTCGCGACTGTGGTGCGCTTGAGGATCCGTATCCGCACCCGAGATTCTGGCAAAATGATGTTTATGGGTTTGCGTTTCTGTCCGATATTATTGCTGCTATGTGTAATAATTGTGTTTCTAGGGTCATTATTGCTGCCTGTTGCGCCATCTCTATGCTTGTCGGAACATGTCTGGGGACCGATCCCTCTCAAAGTAGCACCACAATGGACATCACTCGCCACTTCGAGCCAGCTGCCGGATAGGAAAGCGTCGGACAGCCAAGGGTACTCGTGGAAGAGTGGTGTGTGAGTAAATCGCTCCAGGAGGGGTTGATGAGCCATGAGTGAAGGCGAAACAACATACGAAGCAGCTACGATTAATCGTGGCCCCAATTCTTCGTGAGGCCTGATTAAATCCGGGCCCCAATTCTGGGGGCCGCTATTTTGAGGTTTAATCCTACTTTAATCCTGTCACATATGCGCAATACAATATATTTTACCCAGTTGGTAGATTAATCCTAGATGTGATTAATCACAGGTGGGTCCGATTATCTGGCTGCCGATTAATCGGTGCGCACTTGCGGTTAATCTTGAGATAACACCAGTCACATTACCTATCTAATAATCCTGCCCCAATTCATTCTAATGTCATTAGGCGGATTAATCCTACCCCGATTAATTCGAAGGTATGGCGCACATAAATCCTGGATTAAACTTATGCCTACCACCATTAGTTGAGGAATAATCCCAAACGTTACATAGACCTGAATATGTATTAATGGATAAGGAGAGGTACACACACGCAGGAAGAAGCCACCAACACGCACTGAGGGTTGTTTCACCATATTCAAACCCCACTCCCGGTCCTCCATGTCCCCCTTGTATCTCCATTTGCCACCTACAAGTGCAATCCAAGCGTTGACAGAGTGAAAGCGGTTTTCAGAATAGACTCACTCTTGAGGGCTCAAGAGAAGCTGGTTGCCACCTTGCCACCATGGAAAAATCACAGAGAAAAGAACCTAGTTTGTGAGGATGGGTGGCCACTTGAACAAATTAAAAATGGGGGAGACAGTCAGTAAGCCATTTGACCAGGAAAAGAAGTGGGCCTTGAAGTAAAGCAATATTTGGAGAGAAATCTTGTGGGGAAGATGGCGGAGCAAAGAAAAGCGGACTTGTTTACAAATGTTTGGAGTTCTTCCATTGTTCGTCCAAGTTTGTTCATTGTCATTCGGAGTTTGAATGACTTGGCAGCTGCTGCGTCCTTCTTGCTTCCTTCCATGCCTCATCTACTCCTACGTCTTCAATTTCTGGCCTGTCTCCTCTTCCTGAAGCCACCTTTGAACAACAAGACAACTTCACGGGAAACCTCTGACTCACCTGTTTCCCTCAAGTTCCCGCAGAAAATATGGGTGGCATATGGGTGGCATAAGCATGGATAGGGGGAGTCCGTTCCATCCACCTGTTTCGCTCTCTAACACCAGCATACCCACCTTTCTCAGAGTTCATACAGCACTCAACACTAAAATTGCTAGGCTCATTCTTGGTGGCTGTCCAGCACTGGGTGACTAATGGACATCACGTTCCCGCGTCCGTTGTCGATAGATTTCCGGATCTCACGGGATCCCTCATCTTTTGATGAAGAAACTCAATTTACTGGCTGGCAATATCCACATTGGTGTGCTTTATCTTTGTGTGCGGATGTTCTTTCTCAAATTCCTCATCAAATATTTTCCGTGTTTCAGTTGGTGTTTACGTAACAGTCCCATGGCGATCGCGAAACCTTATCTCCTCAAGCTCAGGTAAATTCTTACCTTCATCGTTCTTCTGTGCGCCATTCACTGCGTTCCCACCCGTCCTAGACTCAGCTGAGACTAGGATGTGAGGGTATAACCGGGGTCCTATGGTGCTCTACAGCGTGACCGTCCCCTTACTGATAGAATTAGATTCGGACCACTCGCCATTAAAAGACAGCTTGTATTAAACACATGGTGTGGCCTACTCATGGATGAAGACTCACTGCCAGATCACTGGACACACGAGGGGGTTTTAGTGTGTATGCGGCCCATAAACGATAGACATGGGATAGGATAATTCTTTTCAGTTTTCAACCTTTCTACTCTCCACCAAACAACTTGAATATACATGAATTCACTTGGGGTAAAGGGCCGTGGCGGCGCCCGGCATGCAACTCGTACTTGATTGGGTTTTTTCTTTTGTTTTCAAGATGTACTGTATAATTCTGGCTCCATATTACCGACATCAGCGTCTCTTATTTTTAAAAGATTGAAACGATCACTGTACGGCTTGTGGGAATGAGAACCTTGACTCGTCTTGGTGACCCTGAATTTTCTGGGTGCTTCTCGCATTTCCTTTTGCAGTTTTAACGCCGAGTGGCCGGGACTCCGGGATGCTAGGAACAATGGCCAGCCAGATGTAGCAATCTCAAGGAGATCTATATAGATCAGACTAAGGGCTGGTGATTATATTTGTGACCCGATCTTCGCCAATTCACCACCCGTTTACTTAAAAGACACGCAAGCCCCACGGCACTTCTCTCCTGCGATATGCCAAACCTCCTAGACCTTCCAATGGACCTCATTCTTGCACTCTGCCGACGGATGTTTCTCAGCGACCTAATCTCCTTTTTTTTTTTTTTTTTTTTTTTTGGTAGTACGGTCAGTAACTGGACAGCCAACGATTGGCTAGCCTCCAGCACTGCACTGTGTAAGAAACGGAGGGAAACGGACCTCCACGAGAAAGTGACAACAACACCCACCGCCCAAGGGAATGCATAACTGCACGCTGCGACTTGCAACAGTGTGGGGATTCAAGCTCTACCTATTCCTCCCCCGTCGGCCAGAGGCCGGTGGGGAGGGAGGCTGTGATGGCTCGAGACCCACTAAAACCTTGGGCACTCTCAGCCAGTCTTCTGGCAGCTTGTCTTCGTCCTTGAGAGTGGAGCTCCATGTTTGGAGAACCAGGACGGAGTCTAAGGAATTCTGTTTCCCATATTTTACCTTGTTAGTCAGAAGGCGATCCAGGTCTAGACGTAGGTTCAATGCATGGAGCCATCTGTTTTGAATTTCACATTCGGTTGGGGATTCACCCCCTCTACTAATCACACAGTCATTTCGGATTTTCCATATCTGGAAGAGGGACTCAGAGATTAGGATGTGGAACAGCCGTGTAGCGCCACAGAGTCGCCGTCCTTTTTCATCTTTTATAGTGATCAGTCCGCAGCCAAGAATGCCACCAAGGGTGGGTTCAGGCCAGACTGGATGCTTTTTGAGCCAGAGCTCTTTTGCTGCTTCCCAGATTTGTCTCTGCCCCGGGCGAGCACACTTCAGAATTATGTGTTCAAGATCTTCTGTCTCCCCGCAGAACTGACAGATGGCTCGTTCTTCACAATCGGGGATATGTTTCCAGAATTTACCAATACGGTGAGCCCCATGCATAGACTTCCACAGGAAGTTTCTGGATTGGCGTGTAAAGTCTTTATGCCTAATTGACTTCCAGATTTCAGCTGGTGAGGGCAGCCTGCCAATGAGGCCTGCTAAGTCCCTCTGGACCAGCTCTATATAATTTTCAGTCGTCGGCCGGTGAGCTCGGGGTTTACGTTCTTTGATTGCAGCATATGCAGTGGCTTGGGTGAGGGTTGAGAGCTTCAGGCCATTTAGCTCCATCTCATGTGGGACATGTATGTCAATTTGAACTTCAGCATGTTTTGTGCCCTCTTTAGCCAGTCGCAGGGCTTCCTCCTTGTATTCTTTCCAGGAGTGGTCATCCTGGTGGACATGGAAAAATCTTTTTGCTGTCCTGAGTTTCAGTCTTGCTGCTAGGGCCTGCAGTGCAGCTCTATTTGCCTCCCCTAACCATCCTTGGTCTTCAGATTTGCTGAGGTGGGTGCACATTTCACTCTGCAGAGATTTGCGGGTGGAGTGGAGGACCAGTTCAGAGGCTGGGTCCGTACGCTGAATTGCAATTAGGGCCCCCACAATTTCGGCAGCATCAGATGATTGGGGGATTGTGCTTGGGACTTTAAGGCCCAAGTTACGCAGGTCATGGGGGCCATAGCAGATGCCGACTCCGGCTACACGCTTACCCCCTGCGGATTTTATGGTAACCCCGCTGATGAAAATATCAATTGGGTTCTGCTGTGTGGCAGTATTTTGGGGGTGGGGGCCCATCGCCCCTAGTACATTGTTGGCAAGGCCATTGGGGAGGGTGAAGATGCGGAAGCCTTCTGTTAAAGTCTGGATTTGTTTAGGTGGAATGAACAGTACTTTTGACTCGTCCGAGTCCTCAATTGGGTCCTCCTCACCTGTGACTGGTAGGGAAGGCAGCCTAGGATCCCATCTAGGGAGCAGGTGGTCTAGTCGTGATTCTACAGTTTCTGCACACGAGTGGGGGTTCTTGCAGGCCTTTGCTAACCGGTCGTCTTGGCATGGGGGGCAGCTGCAGTTTGCAGAGGGCCAGTGCTCATCATCGCTCAATCGTAGGGAGACTTGGCGGCCCTCTCCAATTGTGAGGGTGTTGTGGTTTGCCCGTAGACACTTGCAGGCAGTTGTGTTGTTGCGTTGGATAAATTCCGGGTCTTGACCAAAGTGGTGGAAGAGGGGAAGCAATTCCCGAATCTCAACTGAGGGATTTAGGGTGTTGAACTCTGTGCCATATTTTTGTGCGCATTTGAGCATATCTCTGAGGTGCCTTGGCCACTCTTTTTTATTTGCTGCCCAAAGTTGGAGGAACATGTTGATGTGTGAGAGAGGATCAACTCTGGAGTTTTTTACATCATGCTTTGCAAGCTTGGTGTCTGCCAGGTAGCACCAGTCAGCCCTCAGGGAGGGGTCAAGTTCAAGGTAGGACTTTAGTTTCATGCAGGAGATAGCTTCGTTTCGTGCTCTCAGATCCAGTGCGTTTTTTCCGCCCTCCAGGATGGGTGCCATTAGCATATCTTGCCCTACAGGAGAGGCCTTTGCTCCACCCCACATAAACTCTCTCTGGGTGCGAAGGAGGTGGGTGACAATTTTTTCAGGCATACCATTCATTTGTGTAAGGTATTGTGTCATGGCTGCAACCGTTATCTGGATTATGTTCTTGCGGGCCTCAAGAGTGGGATGGTGTCTCTCCCACCTCTCCAGTGCAGAATCAATTTTTTCTAGGACTGGAGTCCACAGTGCGAAGGCATCTATGCCGTTTCCGATGTAACCACCCAAAATTCGGACCGATTCTCCTTCTTTGGCTATGTGCACAGAGGCTGGCATGGCCAAGTCATTTGCATTTAGTTTTCGGGTTTCAATCACTTGAGCCCGGTATTCTGGAGTGCCTACTGGTATCACTTCAGTCTTTTCCACGTTGAATTTGGCACTTGAGGCCAGACACCATTTATTAAGGAGGCATTGGAGTTCGTCAAAACTGTCCGAGGCGTCCAGATATACTGTTGTGTCATCAGCAAACATCTTGCAGATCACGTTATTTATGAGCCGAGGGAATGAGTAGCCCCTGAGATTTGACTGGCGCAGCATCTCGGCCAGAGGTTCAATTGCGAGGTTGAAAAGGAGACATGAGAGTGGGTCACCTTGGCGTACCCCTCGAATAATTCGGAAGGCAGAGCTTATCTCCCCATTTATGATGACGTGGGTCTCAGCATCAGCATATAGAGCCTTCACAGTGTTAATAAAGTGTTCAGGGATTCCTTGCTTCTCCATGGCTTTCCACAGATAGCGGTGGGAGGTTTTGTCATAGGCCTTTTCCTGATCGAGAGCGACTATTGCTCCGTTTTTTATATCGTCCTCTGTGTAGTCCACAACTTCCATGGCTAAATATATTTGGTCTGCAATCTTCCGGCCTTTCATGAAACCAGCCTGGTCTTTATGGATGAGATGCGGTGCAATCCGGGTGAGTTTATTAGCAAGAGCTTTTGTGAAGAGTTTATAGTCTGTGTTGAGGACAGTGATTGGGCGGTAGTTCGCTATGTTGGTAGGGTCTTTCTTTTTCCAGATGGGACACATCCAGCCGGTAGCAAAGCCAGTTCCCTTTACAATTCCGTGGGTCTCTATATCGTTATAGACTCTAGTGAGGAATCCAACCACATTGAAAATTTTTGCTGGTGGGCCATCTGACAGTTCATTTGCCTTCTTGGTCTCAAGATAGATAGCATGGAGTCTCTTCCACAGTTCAATCGGCAGACCGTTTACTCCAGCTGCAGTACCGGTTGCTGCTTGCTTGAGGGCCACAATTACATCATGTTCTTCGAGCAGTTTGCCTAGGGCGGCCATCTCAGAGTGCTCTGCCTTAGAGGTGATCCCTTCTAGAACTTCGTCTATCACTTTATTCTTCCCTTCAGGGTCCAGTTCTGATTCATCAGTCTGGAGGTCATTATGGTAGTTACGGGCGAGCTCAGCCATTTTGTCTGATCGGGTAGCTTTCTGCTCTGGTGTTATGTCTGTGTGGCGGAGGAAGGTCATTGTGTCCCGTGGCTTAGGGTCTTTACTTATGCGGACTGAGAACTTCGTTATTCTGTCAAGTTCTGTGTGGCAGCGAACTCTTGTTGCCGCCCGGTTTCTGTTACGTTGTCTTTCAACTAGCTCATTGATCTCTTTTTGTAGTTTCCCAGCCCTATGGGCATCTGAGGTGCCTTCATCTGGTCCATTGAAGGAGCTGCTGTCTCCTACATGGGAGTTGGCCTCTGTATTACTTCTGTCAGCAGTATCATTCTGTGGCAGAGATCCCTGTGAATCCTCGCTCATGGTAGAGCTTGGGGCTTCCTCGTATGTGGTGGGATTGCCTAGGACCTCTTCGCGTTCTCTTTGAAGTTTCCTCTTCTTTTGTTCCAGGGCACCAATAGCTACCTTGGCTCTCTTACACCCAAATGCGTGTATCTCGTTTGTGAGCTTCTTGTGCAGGACTTGGTAATTTTCCTCATTGGTTCGCATCTCAAAAGTTGTTTGTTCAGCTTTCTGGCCTAATTCGGTGACAAAGTCTAGGAACTTCTGGTCATGCATCAGAAAGGCAGGGAGGGTGTAGATTCCATCTCCGATAAAGGGGGAACCTGGAGCGGATATTTGTACTGAGACCATCCGGTGGTCCGTAAGTGTCCCTGTCGTATCATCTATGCTCCATTTTCTGCTTCTTGCAAACAGTTCTGGGGTGGTGTATATTCTGTCGATCCTGGACATTGTCCCCTCCTGGCGGGTGCTCATATATGTGTACGCTTTTGTATCCGGGTTTATGGCACGCCAGCCATCTTTAAGGTTTAGTAGATGTTTGAATTTTGCCAGGGCAGCAGTTGCCCCTGGTGCATCTGCTCTGTGTGGGAGCCTGTCAATGGGTTCTTCAACTATGTTGGTGTCTCCGCCCACCCAGTCAGGGACTGGAAGATCCTCAGTCATCCAGAGGTTGTGGAGCTCTTCCCAGAAGGCCTTATTGGCCTCCATTGACTCAGCTGGGGCATATACTCCCAAAACAGTTATTTTGTGCTTGCCATGCCATGGCAGTACAGCTAGAATCGCCCGCCCTGGGATCAGGTAGTGAATTTGAACACCTTCTGTGTTCGTAAGTTCGCGATTTAGAACAATAGCAATTCCTTTCGTGCTTGGGTCATCAGGGAAGGGGGAGTTATAAACGTCCATCCGACGGGCTAGGTGACTTTCCTGAATCTCCACAGCTTGCTCAGCGGAAAGGTGGGTCTCCCCCACTATTAGAACTCCTGTCTTATTATCATGCATGAGTCGGTGGAGTGCGTGCCATTTATGCTCAGGGTGTTTGATTGATTTTTTCTTCCGCCCATTAATATTAATTGCGCTCAGGTTTAGCCAGGCTGCAGTTTTTCTGCTAATCGCAGGGTTATTTAGGTGCTGGCGAGCTCTCTTCCGTTGGAAGAAGGCTGGTGCATGCTCCTCATTCTGAGGGATACCGGCCCCGCGGGCTCTGCGGCGTGCAGATTGTCCTGTGTGGACCTGACCTCTTAGAGGGGAACCCTGGCTTGGGTTTTGAGGTGCTAGGTTTGCACCTTCCGGCGGCGTGCCGACGGCCGGCAGAGTGGCGGACGGGTTTGCACCCCTCCTCCCACGTCTGCTGGCCTGTGTGTTTTGATTGAGCTGACTGCCGTTTGCAGACTCGTTCCCCGAGGGGTTGCCCCCTCGGTTTGCAAGTCGCGCAGATCGACGAGTCGGCCCGACGTGTTTACTCACGGCGACCTAATCTCATTTCTCTCGGTCAGTATTCAAGTGCTTGTATACCCCTGGTCACTGAATTTTTGCCAAAGTCATGCGGCGTTCTGCGCGGCTATACCTCCGAAAGGTCCCTCTGCATTGACGTCCTCCACCGGACTCAGCAAGCGGAAATGCAGCCAATTGCGCAGCCAATTGCGCAGCCAATCCGTCAAGACCTTTCAAAGCTGAATCTGCATGATCTGCAGAACGGTGCTAGACAGACCTATAGACTCGCCAAAAACTGGATGATGCCCGCACCGACGCCCCGGTCGATACGGGAGGTCGGGTACGTTGGGGGAGACTCCCAGCTAATTGTAATTCCCGGCACGGGCCTCGTTCTGGTCACAGGAAGAAGTGGTTTCACGTCAGGAAATCCAGTGGCATGCTGGAACATCCGTATGGATCCCGCGGAATGTTGTGCCTCATTGGACCTTGGAGCACATGTAGCCGTGGAGTCAGCGTCGTTTGACGAGTGGGGGAAAGTGCTTCTCGGTGGCTGGGACCCAAGGGTGTGCGTCTCTTCAGGCTCGCTGTCGCGTCTCGCTCAATTTACACACAGCAATGTGCACCGTCTCCTTGCGATCTGCGTCGACTACCGGGATCTCTCTGCTGTGTCCATCTCGTTGATATGCAGTCACGATTTTGACCACAGGCAGCGCCCAGAAGCTTGGCCGACCTCACACGTTAGTGCCCGCCGTGGCACAGTGAGTGTGGTTGTCTCCGACAACATGGGCTCGATGTACACGCTGCTGACGGTCTCCTTCGATGGAAGTAATAAGCACATTGTCCCCATCAGGCTTCCCGCCCATGAGTCGCTGACCGGTCTCACGACCCAAATTGTACCATCTTCCAATGGGCCCTACCTGCTCCGACACATTGAACCCGGAAACCTCGGCCCACCACTTGCCCCGGCACATCGCCACACCATCATACAACTAGGACTACCAGTTAGTGGCCGATGTCGACGAGGATTTGCCAGCACGCCCAACATCTGACATTCTCCGCATTTCCTACAGCATGCACGCTCTGGAATTCTCGCTCCCAGCACCAGGCGAACAGCCGGTATTCGGGCCCGTCGCAATGAGGGTGCCAGTGGAGCGCGACGCTGAGTGCCACATCGCCGCTGTTAGTCCATCAGGCCGTTACGCTCTGGTTGTGGAAGGCAACCAGGCGCTTCTGTCCCGATTTGGCTATGACGGAACAAGAGAAGACCGTCCGTTGGAGCTCGAGGGGGTCAATATGGGGAGTAGTGACTGGTGGATGGCGATGGATGATAATTTGGGCCTGGTCCTGGCTCTACACGGAAATAGTGGCGGTCAGAGTAGAATTTAAATGGACGATTCTGACAACGATTCTGGACACGATTCTGGAATTCTTTTATCGTGGGAGAATCATCATGATGCAGAATCGCCCTCCAGAATCGTTGTAGAAGCGCCTTCCGAGGCGCTTCTACAACGATTCTGGACACGATTCTGGCTGTAATTTAATTAAAAGCCGATTCTGAGCGATTCTCACACGATGTTGATGGGAAAAAGAATTCCAGAATCAATGTCAGAATCGTTGTCAGAATCGAGGCGAGAATCGCCCAGAATCGTCTACTCTGACCGCCACTAATGGGAAACTACGTATCTTCTCTTACACGTAACCTACGTTTGTAACATATTCTCGAGAACACCGTGCGACAATCAATTGAACGCGCAGATTCGCGAAGGAGGATCTCTCCGCGACAGCTTCGGAAAGTCAAACACGGTATTGGGAACCGGCACCGCCCTTGATCGATCCGGCAGCTTGGCCCTTGTTTGGTATTGGTTCCAGTTTTCAAACGCTAAGGCTTTTTAACCGTCTACCGTCAACTGCGTTTTTCGCGTCTTGAACAAGTCAATCTTCATTGTGTTTGTCTATATTCTCGTACAATAAAGAATATTTGGAAGCTTAAACCGCTATAGTCAGGCTGGACACGAGCCTAGACGCCATCGCTCTCGACGTCGGTGCGATACACGATGTCCCACTACATATTGCATGAGGTTGTGGTACACACCGCCTATATCAGTCGAAATGCTCAATGTTCCACGCGCCCGACTCTTCATTGTTGTATCCCGAGCCGTTCTGGGGTATAAGAGCAGATAGAACTATCCTGGCACCATGTCCCTGGAGGGCGAGGAGAAAATGTCGCGCATGCCGCGGTACTCCCGCAGTTTACATAAACCCTATAATTTGGTGTGCAAATGGTGTAAATTTACCTTAGAGACTTTCTAGAACGTCGTTGGCACGCCTGCATCAATCTACTACCATAACTGTAATGTAGTTTTGGACCTGGTGAATTGCAATCTAATGCAATATGTTCAAGTGTTTCCGGTACTTGGCACGTATGGCATTGACCTTGGATCTCTAACCCGTCAATGTGGATCCAAAATTCCCCCACTCGGAACGTGTTGTGTATGCACTTCCAAAAAAAATCTCGTGTCAAGCGGTGTAGTGTCACCGACCTGACTGACTTCCAAATCATTTCGTCAGACGGGTTATATTTGGAAATTTCTTGATCGAACACCGTATTCGATCCATATTCACAAAGGCTGGTCAGATATGCTCAAATCTCCCAGAAGTTCACTTCCATCTGCTCAAAACTGCCCATTACTCAATTCCGCTAGATTTGCACCATTTTTTCAGCCTTATCTCCGCGGAAGGCTCTCAATAATTTTGAGATTTCTGCGCTTCTGCGGTTTTGAGTTTCGATAATTTCGGTGTGTCATCAATGTGTCGATGAATTGATAGCGCCATCGATAGCGTACGGCGGGCGGAGTTTGAATCACTCCTTGTCCTCTACCACCACCATCCCCTCTACCGAGACCTGCCTGCTCTCCTTCTGACCGTACCCTCTCTCTTTGATTCCTGCTTGTCTGGTCCACACGCCACCCTCCTTCATGCAAAGAAGCGCTCATATGGCTCGCTTACAAACAGGAACGAAGTCATTTTCAGTCCTCCAAGAGATGTCGATGTTCCTTTGGATCCTACTACGCTCTCCACACTACACATGCAATCCTCTTTCACTACTAGTGAGAAGGGGCATTGGCTTCTCATCTTCATTTGTGGCATCTCGCAAAATATGCGGAATTTGCTGGTGGTCGAGAATGGTGTTTGCGACGTTTGGGCGGTTTTTTGATCCGCCAACAATATTGGTTGCCGTGGCACAACAGTTCTGCTGGGTTAAATTTTGTGAAAAGTTGTGAGAAGGTGCATTGGCTTCCCAACTTAATTTCCAGCTTCTCGCAAAATATGTGGAATACTCTGGTGGTCAAGAATAGTGTTTGCGATGTTGGGCTGTTTTTTGATCCCCCCACAATTTGGTCGGCGTGGCACAACATTTGTTCTGGGTTGAATTTTGTGAAAGGTTGTGAGAAGGGTGTTGGCTTCCCATCTTCATTTGCAGAGCCTCGCACAATTTGTGGAATTTTCTGGTGGTGAGGCATGGTGTTTGCGACGTTTGGGCGTTTTCTTTGATCCGCCAACAATATTGGTCGGTGTGGCACAACAGTTCTTTTGGGTTGAATTTTGTGAAAAGTTGTGAGAAGGGGCATTGGCCTCCCATCCTCATTTGCAGAGCCTCGCAAAATATGTGGAATATTCTGGTGGTCGAGAATCGTGTTTGTGACGTTTAGGCAGTTTTTGATCCCCCAACAATATTGGTCGGCGTGGCACAACATTTTTTCTGGGTTGAATTATAAGAAAAGTTGTGAGAAGTGGCGTTGGCTTCCCATTTTCATTTATAGCACCTCGCAAAATATGTGGAATATGCTGATGGTCGAGAATCACTGCATTCAGGCCCCTGATCGGCAGAGGCTGCCGAGCATTGCCGCCATCTGTCTGCCCTACGCGACCGGACCTCGGCAGACCCGGTCGCGTAGGGTCGCGTAGGGTAGACAGATGGCGGCAATGCTCAGCAGCCTCTGCCGATCAGGGGCCTGAATGCAGTGAATGGTGTTTGCAATGTTGGGGAAGCTTTTGATCCCCCAACAATATTGGTCGGTGTGCCACCGCGCACTCCACATGCTTTCCATCAGATTATGCACTGCCTCCTGTTCCGTAGTATATATACCTAGCTGTCAGTGGTTATGGCCTTGGGTCAATCTACCACTTACGCCAGTTCCCTCTGCTGTCTGAATTGCGCCAGATCTCGACGTTCTTCGCATCCGTCACAGCCCAAGTGCTGCGCCCAGGCTGCGTCTAGATACTAGCGAGTTCAAATCTGTTTTCGACATCAATCATGAAAGATATTCAACATTCTACTATTAGTTTGTTGGCTTCCCTTAAGCTAGATAGTTTAATGGAATAAATTTGGGTTTCCTGTAAAAGCATTCATAAAGATTTCAAGTAACTTTCTCTTCCACATCAAAGAATGTCTAAGTGCCGCATCAAACCCTCTTAGATTGGGTACTAGGATGCGTCTGAACACCCGCGGGACATGGCAGGACCTCTGGTTAAAACTCTGTGGGACCCGAGAGAAGTTCTCTCCTCCCAGGTATAGATCCCCAGTATCCACCAGTTCGCAGAAAGCTGTCGTAAATCTTCCCTTTGCAGAGTGCATGTATACCACCTAGCTTCGAGAACTAGGCCCAAGGACTTTAGGGAGCATCATCAGTTGATACAAAAAAAATCGTAAAAATAGTGATGAAAACCGGGGAGCAGCTCGCAGCTGGATATGCAGAAGAATATGGGGGCATTGAACTTGAGGCGACCCATCGAACAGTTGTAGAATACGTTGGACAGGAAGGAACTTGAGGTCGCCGAGGCTGAGGAAAGGACATCGAGCAGACACTCGGCATCGAGTACAACTCGGAATCGTTTGCGACGCGGTGCAGGTACTTGAGGTCATCGAGGCTGAGCTCGGAAAGCAGGCCCACATCATGAAATTGAAGGAGCTCAACTTAAGTTAATGCCGGTCTGAACCACAGCAGGACTCAAGTCCCGCTGAACTTAAGTTCTGCCCTGTGTGCGGTCAGCCTGTACATGTGAGGACCATTCCCTCTGGAACTTAAGTCCCATACCACTTAAGTCCCGCAACACTTAAGTCCTGTCCAAACACCAAAAACAAATCCACCAAAGGGATTCAAACACCAGACCTCCCAACTTTTCACCAGCAGAAGGTGAAGGTGTTAACCACTACACCAGGAAGGATATATTATCTTGAACACACAGATACAATATTAGCCTCATAATGGCCTAAACCTTCTCCACTTTCTTTATTTTGCCTCTTCAGGTCCTGTGGCCAAACCACTATCCATAGATGATTCAGAGATTGATCTGTTCCAATAAATTACAGCTCTTTGCGGTACAACACGCACAGTTCGTTTTTTTCTGTTTGGCAAGTTTTCACGAGAACAGCTGCCTGAGCTCAATTCTTAACCGTTTCCCCTCAAAATGGGCTCATTCGATTCGCATTGAAAATCCACAGTGAATGGAATACCGGTATTTTTGATCCTTTTCCGTAATAGAATTTCTTCCGGAAAAACTTGGTTTTGAGTAGGACACCTGTAGCACTCGGAATACTGCCCTGATTGGCCTAATCTTTGGATATGCTATACATCTGATGTGACCCTAGCCAATGTGGGTGTTTACAGAGCTTAATGTACTCAAACGTCCATGGACAGCTCTACCTATGGTAGTGTCTGGATATCTACTTCGCTAAAGTGTGCGCTAGATCACAATCACTCAGCATGTAATATAAATAAACACACCGTTGTCTAGAGCCGCATCAGATGTATAGCATATCCAAAGATTAGGCCAATCGGGGCAGTATTTTGATGTGGTCGGTGCCCACCACCAGTATCAGCGACTTCCCTGGTCCACGACACATGGTCCCAATCCTTTGGACATTGACCCCACATCTGACCCCAACTGGGATCAAAGAATTCTGTCAAGGATGACTCTTGACGATATCCATCGGATCTTGTGCAACACAGGATACTGGACGTCCATGCGAATTTCGGGGGCAGGCATTGTTATTCTCGGATCGCTTTCCTGGAAAAATTCTACCACCTCAGATCATTTTGCCATTTTCCAAGTTTGCATTGTCCGACTTTGTTGGAGTCCGCAGACCTTTATTCTTCCGCTTGGATATGTTTCTATCGAGGTCCTTCCCCCGAGGTCAAGGAAGATGATGGTGACGTAACCTTCAATGGGTGGACACAGTGCGTCTCTGAGACGTTTCAAGACATTGACCTGATAACCCTATGTCAGCGTCGCCATTACCAACATTCCAACGGTATACATCGACAAATACATTGGGCTGGACGTGGCCTGTGATGCCGCCATTCAACGAGGCTGGCTCTCACAGGCCAACCATGTCATGACCATGATGGCTTTCAACGCCGGTAAGCTCTCTGTTTTAGCCATTCTGTCTGCGCTCAATCTGTTCCCAATCCACGCCAGACCAATATGGTATGAACTTCAACCAATACTGCAGAATACAGTGTAACCGCCTGCACAGTCACCATTTCCGGTGTTGAATTTTGTCTGTCAATATTCTATGATGCAGATGAGTTCACCCTCCAAGGAACCTTCATGGCCGACACCCCACCACATGATGTGTATCTGTTCCTCTTCCCTGCCAAAGCAGAAGCTTCTGGAGGTCGCCTCACAGTCCCTGTACCGCCAGAGAATGCGACATATTATTGGTCTTTGGATCCCCAGGGCGCTGACAGGTTGTCCGAAGAGGCTTCTGCAGAACTTGGCTTTCCTCGAGTACAGCTTACAGCAAGTATGCGAAGGAGCCAATGGGACGAGACAGCATACAATTTAATCCGCGAAGTTCATATTTCTAAGGGCTTCAAGCCAGACACCCAGGATGTCGCGAGGGCGTTGGGATATCCGTTCGTGGATGTCGGTAAACTTCATGACATGATTCATGGTAGTAAGGCAAGTCCATACTGTATGATTATCGATGCGGGGACCTAACCCATGGATCAGGTCGAAGTTCTGGATGAGGTTGAAGACTCGGAGGCAGAGATTCAAATGGGCCCACTTTGGCATGCATGTTTTATCTGAACACATTGGTGTTGGCAGTCATTTACAGCTCGATCCGTCGATTGAGATGAGATTGCAAAAAAAAAAAATTTGGTCAAAAAAAAGTGTGAACGCAGCTCTACGACGCCACCAATCACCGACCGACAAATTTAAATTTGGTTGAAAAACAATTGGTGTTGAACACATGGAGTGGTCTACTTATGAACAACGGCTCACTACTGGATAACTGGAGCCACATAGATAATAGAACAAGAACTCCTCAGTCACCGTAGGGTAGAGACTCAATATATTAGATACCTAATAGAACAAGAACTATGGTACAGTGAGTAAAGGAAGTGAGAAATACAATGACGGACATACCTCCTCAGTCACCGTAGGGTAGAGACTGAGGAGGGGGGAAAGTGCAGAAGGCACTATAAGTAAGGGAGCCAAAGATGGCATCTTAGAAGTAAGATGTAAGTAAGATCCGGGCGGAAGCACTTCGGGAGTAGAAGCGAATATTTATGTAAGTAATGTCCGTGATCACGCATCACTGATGCGGCGTAACTCCATCACTCCCCTCGATGCAGCAGAGAAAGAGAAAATAGTGAAGAGAAAGCAGCGGTAGCTCCCCTGAACCATGATGTAGTGGAATTTAAACCCATCATCCCAATGAGTTCAGCGTGCCGTGGATATGGAAGGGGTTTGGTCATGATGTCTGCAATGTTCTCCTTGGAAGAAATATACTGGAGTTCCAAGTCACCCTCACGAACACGTTCACGGACATAGTGATGACGGAGTGCAATGTGCTTCCCACGTTTATGGCCTTTTGTTGACTGTGCAATAGCGATAGCAGCAGTGTTGTCACAATGCAGAAGAGCGGGACGAGGTTGAGGCAATTTCAACTCATCCATAAAGCTATACATCCATTCCATTTGCCGTGCACCACGTGCAGTAGCCATGTACTCGGATTCCGCTGTTGAAAGAGCAACAACATGTTCTCGGTGAGCTCCCCAAGCAACGAGACCACCAGCCATGGTGTAAAGCTCCCCGGATGTGGAACGCATGGTGTCGGTAAATCCTCCATAGTCCGCATCAACATATCCGACTGGCTTTAGATCTGTACCAGGGTAGTAGGTGATTTTGTAATCCATGGTGTTCCGCACATAGCCCAGACAATGTACCATTTCATTCCAATGAGCCGGACCAGGGTTGGATGCAAAACTGCTCAAGATGTTAACAGCAAAACCGAGATCAGGACGGGTAGCAATCATCAAGAACATCAGTCCACCAAGGATGGAGCGGTATGGCTTGTCAGCCATGAAATCCTGGTCCTCGTGAGACAAAGGGAAATATGACTTGGTGAGAGAGACACTAGGCGACAAAGGAGTTCGCTTGAGAGGCACATTTTCCATGCCATAGCGTTTGAGTAGACGCTCGCAATATGCAGGCTGGGAGATGGAAATAGAGCCATCGGGATTATGGTCAACTTTAATGCCAATGACATGGCTCAATTTTCCCAAGTCAGTCATGTCATACCGTTCCCCGAGTTCACGTTTTGCCTGTTCAGCCTCCTTGTCTGACTCCGAAATTCCAGTGACATCATCGGTGTAGGTGCTGGTAATGGTGATGGGCTGTCCATCCTCCCCGAGACGGACACGGACAGACTCATCTGCACGTGAACGGCGGTAACCAAGGTCACCATAAGTTCTATCCAGTTCCTCCCACCAGTTGCTGGCACCTTGCATTGTGCCATAGAGGCTGAAGTCAAGCTGGCAGATCAAGTTTTCACTCCCCTCAACATCCATTCCCTCTGGTTGAGCCATATAAACCTGTTCCTTCATTTTGCTATTCAGGTATGCACTGACAAAATCAATGCCCCAGGTTTTCCAGCCCTTCGAAGCGGCAATAGCAAGTGTCATCCGGAGTGACTCATAGCGCACAACAGAGGCATAGGTGTCAAAGAAATCAAGGCCAGGAATCTGGGTGTATCCTTTTGCGACGAGGCGAGCTTTACGTTTTACTAGTTTGCCATTCTCATCGAATTTAATATCGAAAACCCACATAGTCTTCATGATATTTGCCCCCTCAGGACGGATCACCAAGTGCCACACTTTCCGAGCCCGAAGACAATCTGATTCAATCTGAATCGGCCCAGCCCACAGATCAGGACGTGTCATTGCCTCTTTGTAATTCCGTGGAACCCAAAGGTCGTCTGGGTTTACATCGGTGAGGAATGCAGCAGCAGCTGGGGGCAGACCCATGTCATCAGCAGCAGAGGCAGCATCATTAGCCCAAGCAAGACCCGGCTGTGCAGCAGCATCTTCGATGCGTACTTCGCTTTCAACTGAGTCTTTCATTGCAGCTGTCTGTTTACGCGGGCGTGTAGAACGACGCGGAGGTGGAGCTGGAGCAGGGACAGGAGCATGAGCAGGGACAGGAGCCAGATCTGGCTCAGGATCGGCGGGGAAAAGTACATCCCTATCATCCTCATCTGGAGCATCCTCGACAGTGGGTTTCGGGTGTGGTGGACGATCTACAGGAGGTGCAGGAGGACCAGGAGGAGCACCCTCAGCCAGGACATCTTCATCGGGGAAGTCAAATGTATCTTCTGGATCAAAGCCAGTACCTCCCCTCTCTGGCACAGTCAGTTTTGTCCTGTGTGGAATGCCCTCTTCGAATACAACATCCCGAGACTTGTGAATTTTCCCAGTCTTTCTGTCCAGCAATTTATATGCACCACGCCCAAAATATCCGATGAGCTGAGTTTCGAGTGACTGGTATGCCAGTTTACCTCCCCATGCTGCACTTTTTGTGGGAATTTTCATGTATGAAATACAACCAAAAACACGTAGGTGGGAGATATCAGGTTTATGCTTTGAGAATGCTTCAAAAGGAGTGATCCCAGGATTACGTGTGGTTGGGACATAGTTCCCGATTGAAACAGCTGCAGCAGCCACATCACACCAGTACTTTGGTGGTAAGTCAGCGGCTTTGAGCATTGAACGTGTTTGACCTATGATAGTCCGTATTCCACGTTCTGCAACACCATTTGCAGATGATGAGTAGGAGGGAGTGGTTTCAATGACAATTCCAGCTGCAAGACAATATTCAATCCAGTCCTGCATGAACTCTCCGCCACCGTCAACCCGCACAATTTTGACTTTCTTCCCAGTTTGGCATTCAACTTTGGCCACATACTGTTTGAATGCCTCAAGTGTAGTTGCTGATTTCTTGTTGCTCAAGAAGAAGACATCTTTACATCCGGTATGACCGTCTGTCAACAGCATCATGTAGAATTTGCCACCACAGGATCTCGTGCGAGCTTGACCCCACAAATCAAGATGGATCCGCTCAAGAACTTCAGTTTCATGCGAGACAATTTCGTCAAACGGACGGCGCGCATGTTTTCCATAAATACAGTCCTCACAAGCTCCAGCAGTATCCACAGTGGTTATATCCAGCCCATCTACCAAGCCCTTCATTGATTTTATCCGACCATCTCCTACATGTGCAAGTCTCCCATGCCAAGTTGCGAGATCGGCAGGACGGGTCTGAGAGCGGGAACGTGAGAAGAATGCTAGGGGTGAGTGTTCCATAAGAACAACATACGTTCCATTTGCAAGTGAGCCTATCATGAATTCACTGCCAGTGGGAGATGTGAATTGAACCCCACTGTCTTTGAAAATAACAGTGCAGCCCTTGGAGGTAAGACGGCTGACCGAAATGAGGTTAGCAGCAAAGTCAGGAGCATGGTATGCTGTGAGCTCCAAGATAGTAGCCTTTCCGTTCATCTCGACTTTCTTATAGACTGTCCCTTTCCCCAGGATACGGAATCTGGATCCAGCTTCTGCTGCCTGCCCTGTCATGTTCTCGAGAGGTTCATATGTAACAAAATCAGCGCGGTCAACAATGAAGTGTTCGCTAGCACCAGAATCGATGAAGTAGGGCTTCTCACAGCGAGCATGGAATGATGTGGCAAGGTTTTCAGCAGGGATGCCCACAGTTGGAGGCACAGTTCCTCCAGTAGCCATCAAGGCAAGGAAGTCGAACTGGTCCGATCCACCGCTAACATCCAACCATTCTCCAGCGGTGTCATCTGCAACAATGGAGGAAGCAGCAGCAATGAATGCCGCATTGTGTGCAACGGCTGCAACCGGAGGTGGTGCTGGTGCAACACCGACACGCTTCCCTTTCCACCAAGTAGGATATTCACCAGGTTTTCCACCACCAGGACGGAAGCAGTTCTGGATAAGATGACCTGGTTTCAGGCAATTGGTGCAGTGGAGGCTAGGCTTCGCAACAAGTGCCTGTACTCCGGTCGATGGTGAAGAGACATCTCCTTTCGGTGCATTTTTCCGAGTGTAATGGCGATTACAGTGTGCAATGACAGCGATAGAGCCAGTCAGTGTGTCGAGGATAGGGAGAAGGTCATCCCAGGAGTGTGGAAGCGAAGTGATGAAGAGTTCCGTGAACATTTTGTCATCAATGCTACCTCCGTGCTCATTGACAGATGCCCACAGTGTGCGCATGGACTTGACATGCTCCTCAATGTGGCTGGTACCATCATAGAATGTGGTACGGAGTTTGCGCTGTGCATCAACCAGTCCCAAGCTTGTGGTTTTGCCAAATGTTGCCTTGAGCTTCGCCCAAGACTTCGCTGTGGTCTCTGCACGGTCCAGCCCAAGTGCAACGGGATTGATTACATTCCCAAACAGAAGGCCGTGAGTGAATGCCTCACGCTGAGCAAATTCCTCGTCAAAAGGTAGAGGAGAGAACCAAGGTGTAGGCACATAGATCGGCTGGATTGGATTCGATGTAGGCTTCGAAGTAGTCCCTGTGAGATAACCAAGTATTCCCCGAGCAGTGCAAGCATCTATAATTTGGCCCTCAAAGGCTGTAAAAGACTGGTCCAAGCGACCCTCAAAGCGATCGGATTCCGGCAGAAGGAACTGTGTAGGAATAGAATTCATCGTTATCGATGATAGTAGGTCGACCAGTATAGTCTGTGAGTCAGTAAGCACTTATGTGCACGGTGGAGGTTTGTTCAGTTAGAAGCGTTGGACACGGGGCCCATAACCTAATAGAACAAGAACTCCTCAGTCACCGTAGGGTAGAGACTCAATATATTAGATACCTAATAGAACAAGAACTATGGTACAGTGAGTAAAGGAAGTGAGAAATACAATGACGGACATACCTCCTCAGTCACCGTAGGGTAGAGACTGAGGAGGGGGGAAAGTGCAGAAGGCACTATAAGTAAGGGAGCCAAAGATGGCATCTTAGAAGTAAGATGTAAGTAAGATCCGGGCGGAAGCACTTCGGGAGTAGAAGCGAATATTTATGTAAGTAATGTCCGTGATCACGCATCACTGATGCGGCGTAACTCCATCAATAGAGAAGGTTTTAGTGGGTATTTCGGTCTATGAGAATTCAAACTGGGATCAGATAAAATAAGTTTCGGCCAGATTCCCACACTAGGGAAATTTGGATCCACCCATTTGATGACTGTGTATCACAAAGCGCGGCCCGGCCCTCACTCGTGATTGCTAAGCAGTCCACGGGAGATTACATCAAGTGAGGAATCCTCCCATAGTAATCCTATAGGACAACTGCCCATCATATTCCAGCAGGTGACTCGGGAGAGATGAATCCCCACTTTGGACTGCCACATATCGAAATTCCTCAGGTCTGTAACTGAAGTGGAAACGAATCCTCCTATGTGGCTTAAGCTACAAAAAAATGTTGCTGGATGAAAGGAAACCACTGTGGGAAGAGATGTCAATCAGGCTGATGGGGTACCCTCTCAGAATGGAATTTGGTCAATCATGCTGACACGGCGCAGCCCGAGTGGGTTTTTGAACCTCTCAGGCTGACGGAGCGCAACTTGATAGGGTCTCAAACCTCTCAGGTCAATTGGACGGGACCCTCTCAGCTACAATATGGTCAGCATGAGATATATTTTGTGAAAAATAATAATACGGCTTGAATGACTTCCCCGAGTTACATCAGGCATCATTTGATCAAGTTATGATCAAATGTCATCGCCAATCAACTATTTTTGCTTCCGCTCTACTCTCACCAGGCACACAAGCGACTCGCGAACTGCTTGCCGGTAATCAAAACTGCTCAAACTGCATTGCCGTCTTGCTTACGAGAACCTAGATACTGCCAAAATTAAAAGATCTCCGTCCTTTGCTGGAAGTCCTCTCCACTGGCTTGCAGCTGTTTAACGGCCGCAACCTACTCTCCGCAGAAGGTCCTCTGATGGCTAAAGGCAAGAAAAAGTACTGCCACTGCAAACCTACTTGCGGTCGTCTGCTAAATGCACGTCAACGGCGCCGGCACTATAAATTAGTCTCTTTTGATTCCATCCGCCCATCCCTCTCCCCTGTCTCGGCCGAGGCTGATGATCCATCTCCCACCGATGCTATTGACTCCGACTCTGATCTCTCCCACTCGCCATCCCCGGATCTATTCGAGCCACTTCCCGAGGATACGGAAATGGAATGGCATCCTCCTGCCGATGCCGCTGACCTTGACGACTGCGCCTCTGATGACGGCATGGATGTTGATTCTACCATGTCCGACAGCACATCTTGCTCGGAAGCCGAAATCCATTCCCCTTCACAACCTGATCTTGAACTTGATCCTTGGTCAGCATTTGATGAGTTTCAAGATCTCGACAAACCGATCACTCGGGAAGAAATGAGACGAAATTTGGAGGACATGCTTGGTCCAGATGAGGAATGGAGTAACGGTTAGTTCATCCCATATCTCATCCTCCAGAAACTCACTGCAGTGCAGAGATGCTTTTCAATGATCCTGATATGGACGACGAAGTGAAACTCTGGGAGACACGTTAGTCTCTGTATTGCCCATGTTCTCCCTTATTCTCATGTATTCTTTTGCAGGGAATGCAATTCTTACTGACCGGGATCGAGACGACATCCGTGGCTTCCATCTCAAACTCATCTCGAAAATGCCACGTACCGCATATAACCAGATGGTCTATGCATTTCAGCACAAGATGGACCTGAGCTCTGAGTGGGTTATGTTTCATCGCATGGCCATTCTCTCCGGTGTCGAACCAATCTGGATCGACTGCTGTATAGAGTCATGCGCTGCATTTGCGGGCAGTTATGCCGACCTTACAGAGTGCCCGTTTTGCGACAAACCGTGCTTCTCCCCCGGCGGCAAGCCACGCCGCATGTTCTGTTATCTTCCCATCATCCCCCGCCTGCAAGGTTTCTTCCAAAACCAGAAATCCATTGATCGATTGCTCTACCGGGCCAACTACGAACATATTCCTGGGACAATCTCAGATGTTTTCGACGGCGAGCATTACCGCACTCTATGCCAGCAGAATGTTACTCTGGACGGCAAGGTTCTACCCCACAAATACTTCTCTGGCAAATACGACATCTGCCTCGGTATATGCCTGGATTCATACCTCCTTTTCAAACGAAACCGCGGCAGACCATCTGCAACACCTATTCTGGTCAAGAATTATTGCATAAAACCCGAGGTTCGAACTCATCTCAATCCCCTCAATGGCGGCTTGATGTCAGCTGGTGTAATTCCGGGACCTCATCCGCCCAAGGACGCTCGGAGCTTCTTAGTTCCGTATGATGATGAGTGCGCTGCCCTTGCGGTTGGTGTACGCACATTCAACGCGCCCGCCAAGGAGTTCTTCACCCTCCGAGGCTACACGCTCTTCGAAATGGGCGACATCATTGCGATCGAGAAGTCCCTCAATATCAAGGGGCACAACAGTTTCTGTCCGTGTCGGTCGTGCGAGATCAAAGGTGTGCGCAATGTCACTGACCACAAGAAACTGTACTACGTCCCGCTTACACAACCCGACGGACGATCCTGGGATCCAGAGAATCTGCCTCTGTGGACTCCTGAACGATTGGTGGCAGCGATCCAGAAGTTTGACGAGATTTCTGCCACAATCCCAGATCAGGCTGCTGCAGCGAAGGCGAAGGATGTCCTGGCCAAATTCCATGGAATGAAAGGACTCCCTGCTCTTCGACGTGTTGGCTCCCTCCACTATCCCAGATCACGACCTTGGGACACGATGCACCTGTTCTTTGAGAATATTGTGCCCAATCTAGTCAAACTTTGGAGCGGGAAGTTTAAAGGCCTGGATGTCGGTACAGGAAGCTACGAGATTCCAGCAGATACATGGGACTTGATTTGGGAGGAGACCGCGGCGGCTGTGCAGCATATTCCCTCCGACTTTGTTCGTGTGCTCGGCAGTACTCCCGGATATTACACCGCCGAGGCCTGGGCATTCTGGTTCATCTATCTCGCCCCAATCCTTCTCAAGGGGCGATTTCCAGATACTAAATACCATACGCACTTGTGCGAATTGTCAGACATTATCAAAGCATGTCTTCGCTTTACATCGACAACAGTTCAGGTCGAAACTCTCTGGCAAGATATCATTCGCTGGGTCCGCAAGTATGAAGAGTGAGTTCATTTTATTCCTCATCTACTCGAACTCATCTCCCTAGATTTTATTACCAGAACTCCGAGGCCCAACTAGCAGTTTGCACGCTCACTGTGCACGGTCTAGTCCATGTACCCGACGACATCCTCTTCTGTGGTCCATCATGGACAACATGGACATTCTTCATAGAAAGATACTGCGGGCTCCTCCAGGCCAGTTTGCGCTCTAAGCGCTTCCCATGGGCAAACTTGAACAACAATATCCTGCATGTCGCTTATTTGGAACAGCTTAATGCGCGGTATGATCTAGAATCGGAACTTTCACGTCCCACAACATCCGCGGCTACAAAGCAAGAATATACTTACGACTCCTGCAAGTTACAGTCTCTCATTCACTCAATTCACCTCTGACTTCTTTCGCTGACTTCAGATCCTCAAGCCATCCTCAAACTCCCATACAAGCGAAACTACATACCTGACGATACACTTCGAGAACAAGTTGCAACACATTTTTCTGCCCTTCTAGGAGAGCACGCCAAAAATATTCTTCCTTTGTTGCCAGAAAAGATACCCAGCTTCGGCAAGTTGCGAATTCTGCAGGGAGATTCTATTCGCAGTGCATCGACCTGTGGGAACGGGTCTACTGCTGAAAGAAATGTCTTTCGTACGGGTAGGCTCTTCATTTGTGGCGGAACGTGAATCTAATCAGTTTTTTCTAAGTATGAAATCGAAACTCGACCCACTGTCACCGCCAATTGGGTAGCAAAAATTTGCTATGGCCGATTGGAGCGTGTATTAGAATGCAGCCTTCCAGACTCCAAGGAGCTTGGATCTCTCGCTGGAAAGCAACGGCTCCTCGCAGTCATTTCTCCGTGCAAAAGGACTGCTGGGAAAGATGCAGCTCTGAAGATTGTGACTTACAGCGGACTGGCAGATCCCATTGTCACTGACCTTCAAGCCATTGTAGCTGTCGTCGGGCGGGTGGAGACGCGGGGCAGATGGTACCTCGTTGATCGCACTGGAGAGCTCATTCGACCAGAATTTTTACAGGATGAGGAAGAGGAAGGCAATTGAAATTTTGACTACATTCTTCTGTGAGTTCCTTGACTCAATCCCACTGTTGTGGCACAACCCGGGCAAATCTTGCCAAGTGTGAATTATCCTGGATGTGTATACATTATATCCAGTACCCGAGAAAGTTTCCGGGTGAACTTGAACCGTCCTTCGAGCTATATAACCCATGTACGCCATTATTGTCCCAATTTGGAATGTTATGTTGACAACCATTGCCCGTCGAATCCATTGACTACAATCCTTCACCACAATTTTTGTGGACTGTTCTTGTGGGAATATGAGTCCTGCGAGCAGATTTAGGTGGATTGAGTGCTGTAGATGTAGTGTAATAATTGCAACTTTGTCCACTGCACTCAGACTTGGGAGTACTGTAGCATTTCATTCAATTCGCATGTCACGCGTCACAGGCTCCCAAATTCGCGAAAATTTTCACGAATGTCACGGGTCATCGAGGCCAGTCGCGAACTTGCGAAAGAAGTCACAAAATCGCCAAAAAACCGCGAAAAATACGATTTTTTCCCCTGAGTACCTCGATGTTTGATTTGCCGCGGCGCTCACACGACTGACGTGATCGGGAGTAAACAGGATTTATTTCCACACAACTGCCACATTTGTCACGGTGCTGCGGCGAGTGCACAAGCACAATGGATTTGAGTTCCTTGTCGGTGAGTATGGCATGACTGCAGCTTTCTTGTTGGCACCATAAACACGTGCTGGTGCGTGAATGTACTTATTTGAGTGAAAAATGAGCTCTGCCTAGGTCTTGGTAGTAGGTCTCGGTGCTCTGGGTGAAAACGCGAATTTTTTTCTGTGTCACAGTACCCCGAGCCAATTCGCGAAAACCAAAGTTCGCGAATGGGTGTCACGCGTCACAGGCCCCGCGAATTGAATGAAATGCTACAGTAACCGGTAAACAGATGAAATGACATCTCTTGGAAGAAAGATGACAATGATTATCACGTACATGGTAAATTCAGAGTCTCTTACCTTTCTTATTCACGGTTGAAGGACTTGACACCGTTCCGATCTGCCAGGATCATCGTGTCAGTGCCACGTGATCGCGATACTCTTGCTTCTTGACCGCGACAATGCCCATCGCGAAGACCAAGCTCAACGCTGCTGAGCAGCTACACCAGCTCCAAGATGCATTCAATCGACAGAAAGAGGAGATTGGTACGCGTCTGGCCCCTCATGCACTGATTGGAGCTCAACGAATCCCTTCTTAGAGGCTCTCAAGAAAGCGGCGGCAGAGGCAGCTCGGAAGAACGCCAAAACCTCACGCAAACAGAATCTGATTCCCAAGCCCAAAGGACAGGCTGGAAAAAACGTCACTATCCAGGACGAGATGGGCTTGCGGCATGATGCCGAGCGATACAATCGGCTTTATGTGCGTGCTGTACTCTTTATTCTCTTCGTGGTTCTGACTCGCCCACTCCCAGCGCATAGTGAAGGACTATACGCATGAGTACCTCTCAGTTCACAAAACTATCTCGCAGCAAAATAGGATGCGGCTTGACGAGGCTATAGCCATTGTACGCAACAGTTTTCTACTCAATTTGCACGCCCAATTGTTTGCAGATTGGCAAGGAGTTCAAATATTTTGGGAAGTTCAAGGGCTTCTGGCCCGTGCGCTGTATGATTGGCACATATTTGCTTAACATGCAGACGCGGCGCAACAACGACTCGGCGCTTGAGAAGAAAGCGGAAGCAAGCGACAGGGCAGGTGCAACAATCACGGAGCTTGAAGCAGCAACTGTGGACAGTGACGAAGATGAAGAAAATCTGGACACAAACAATGCCGAGCCACTGACACCGAAGCCGAATCCTCCGCGCTCTAAACGTCCGAAGCCTCTACGTGTCGATTCAGACGACGAGGAAGTCACTGCAGTGCCCGAGAAGGTGAGAGTTAATTTTGACGTCAGTATATGCGCTAATATATGTTTTCCTGAAGAAGAAGCGTACAGCCAATAGCGACGATGAACCAACCGCAGACACTGAACGGAAACCCAAGGTGAGTCTGCCTCGAAATACCTCGATATATGCGCTAAATTATTTATTGCGGTAACAGAAGGAAGCAAAATCTAATAGAGCCGTAACTTCAGATGACGAGGACGCTGCTGCAGAGCCTCAGCCACGAGGAAAGGTAAGTATTCCACAACGACCTCACCATGTGCGCTAATATGTACTGTTTTACTGTTGCAGAAGACGAATCGTAAAACTGCAGATTCAGACGACGAGGATATCGCTGCGGACCCAGAGCCACAACGCAAGGTGAGTATACATTAGCTACCTCAATATATGCGCAAATTTTAACTTACTGCTGCAGCGGAAGAAGAATAAGCCCGCCGATTCAGATTACGAAGACGCCGCTAAAGAACCTGAGCCAAAAAGCAAGGTGAACACTCTACAACGACCTTAATACATGTGCTGATTCATGCTTCAGACAAAGCGCAAGGCCAATGCCGAAGTGGTGAATGAACCGGCCCAAGAAGGCAGGTTTCTTCTTTTTCCCCCCCCGGATAGGAACTGATATCTCATTAGGTCAAGAGAGAGAAACTTGCCAACCCTGTGATCCCTCCAGCCTCTTCATCCAATTTGTCGCCACGTCCTCGTCTTTCCTGGCCTGATCTCCCTCCGGGATGCCCCCTCACCGATTGCCTTGAAGACCTGCCGAAAAAAATCAATGCTCGCATTCTTTCTCTATATTCTAGTCGGCAAATACTGATAGATGAAGGGGGTCTATTTGCCCCTGGCGTGTACTTCTTTGATCAGCAGATTTGTGCTGCGATCAGACAAGAGGAGCACAAGGACCAGTACCACGAGCTCGGACGCAAGCAAAACTGGCCCGAGAACATCAACTTCTTCTCCGCTTACAAGCGTGTCCTGCACATGCGCGATTACCTGACTGCTATGATTACGGACAAGACTTACCTGGAAACATCTGACGCGTGGAACAGCTTCATCTCCGACATGAACCATAAGATATTTGCCTTTTCAAAAAGCGACTCTCCTCTCGACTATTCGTTCGCTTTGCTGGGACGCCGCTGCGGATAGTGAGTTATATGTTGTTATTTACCTGCTGCCGAGCCGATAAAACACACAGTTATGGGCCAACGGGCGCCTACATTATCAATTCGACGATCACTCGGGTCCTCGCTAACAACGAGCAAAAACTGGGTTATGCACTCTATGGGACGCTGGACGATATCATCACCGAGAACTATGAGCGCTTCGATGACTACGACCCGGACTGCGACCTCATCTCGCTCCGAGAATTCATTTACTTCGTCCTCACTCCATACGCCGCGACTTTGCTCATTTCGGACGACTTGGATCTCGATATGGAAGCAGCGGCCAATGTCCGCCACCAAAGCAACATATTCGGCGATGTAATGCAGCCCGACCTCGAAGACCCGTCGATTGAGAGTCTGCACCAACGGAACATCGATGCAATGCAGGGCTGCAGCAGTGTTTTTCTGCCCCGGCTTCCCAGCCGCCGACCGCACAACGGAAAACCCGCAGATTCTGCAAACAAGACAATACAGGTACGCCGTCCTGCAAATGCTTCTGCTTCGTTAAGTTGATATTTTTTCAGGACTCGACAGAAGAGGACGTGAAGCCCAAGGCCCCGCAGGCATCGAAAAGCGAAAAACCGGTGCAGGTTTTGCACCACCTATCTTCCTATCTCCATTTTTTCACTGACTGATCGTCTAGCGAACCACGAAACCATACATTCTTTCGGTTGCTGATTTTGCAGAGGTAGGCTCTCATTCATATATCATCCACTGTCTCATGTCATTAATTTACGGTTAGCCTGATCCCCTTGCAAAGAGGAAGGTGCAGGCTGAGAAGAAGAAACCCGAGAAAAAGCCGGCGGCTGCTTCTAAAGTATGTTCAATCGTGTTGGTGTTTGGACCCTGAACTGATAAGAAAAGGTCAATCCTATCAAGTCAGAATATACGACTCGTTCGAAGACCCAGGCCCAAGCACATACTCTCTGAACTGTACCTCTGTGCCTCGGAAATAATACCCGCCAGATCCTGTATTACTTGACATTTGAAATAAACTATGCTCTGAATAGCTTATGGGTGGAGGAAAAATCGCTTCAGGATCGCTTTTAGGATTTTACAGACGCCAAAAGTGACTTGCAACCGAATGGGTTCAAATTTTGTGTCATTTCGAGCCAAGTGCCCTGTGACTGTCACGACGTGACACTACGCGTTTCTTTCTTCCGCCACTATCTGCTTCTGTGTCCCTCCCTATTCTGCCTTTCGCGACCCCTCCAAGCTCTACCAGGGACCTCAAGGCACACTTTACCGGCAATTTCGATGCGATTTGGCCTTTCCTCGACAACTCAGATCTCAAATACACCATTTTTGGCCTTTCCACCAACAAGGGCGCGCATGGGGGCGGTGTACGTCTCAAACCCCCGAGAAACGTCTTCAATCCATGGTATGTGGTCCATTCCCAACCCCTGAGGCCCTAATCGCGCCGGCACGCCGCGCATGACTCTCACCTGGGACACTGGCGGGCCAGTGACGATATTAGGCCATTTGGGCAATTTTATGACTGCGCTAACAACCCCTCATGCCTCCCAGATCTCATAGCGCTGCATTTACGTCCTGGTTGGCATTTGGATAGCAGTCTGTGGTGGAGAAAGGTACACTACCTCCCATATATATTGTGGGGCGAACCTGACTTCTCCGAATACTAGTGGTGCTTGAATCACCCTCGCATCATGGTAGATGCCTTCGCCTTAGCCCTCGCCCTTGTAACCACGCGTTCCATCGTCTGTGGCTGATCCGCAAGGCCGGCACATGTACTCGGTACGTCTCTCATTCCCCACTTCCTGTCGCTTTTCTACCTACTTCTCGTCTGCGTTTTCGTTCTGTCCCTGTTTCTTCATCCTCTCTTCTGTTTGGGTCGCCTCTGTTGCTTCGTTTCGGTCTCATTTAACCCCACTGTTCTTCTATACATTCCGAACCACTGACGGAATTAAAGTGTTTCCAGGTTTGACAGTATCGCATCAGCAGAGTGTTACACCAACCCGCTGAGACGCCGCCGCAACCTGCGCCCGACCTTCCCTTAGGCGCGTATTTCCTCCGGATCCCTAAACTACTTATCATTCCACGGACCTTTCCTACATAACCTACGTACGCCGCCGCTTCTTCCAGACCACGCTTCCCAGGACGCTGAGGATCACGATCCTCGCGTTTTTCAGAGAAGTATTTTCGCGGATTCCGTCTATGTAACCTCATTTGAACTTGAATCTGCAGAGGCTCGAACACGGCCGGTGGTGGGGAGGATCATCCAGCGGTGCATGCGCGGATGGTACGTAGATGGAACGACCCGTGAACCATCTTTCGGTGAGGTTCGCGGATATGAGTGAGCAGTACGAGTTGCGGGTGAGCCTGCCCCATTCGCTTTATCGCAGTTATTCCTGCATCTGAACCATCGTTTTTTGACCGCCCACCGCCTCCATATCATTTTATTTATGCCTTGCCTACGTCCCCATCCCCTCACCCTGTTTCCTCCCCCGATTATGTCGTCTTGTTTTACTTTTCCCCCTCCATCGAGCCGATTGGCCGATGTTTCTCCTGCAGTACTCACTCTATCGTATTCCAAGTCTCTTGCTGATCGAAATTTGGAACTACTTCGGGTCAGGTACAATCTTTAAATCGATATTTAGGTTGGCCTTTACATTTTTCTCATTAAACGGGGCAACTGACTCGGAAATCAGGTCAACAATCAATTAGCCTCGACGTTGGCCTCACTTCGCCCTCCTTACGTGTATTCTCAGTCAATTGCTTTCCTCTGCCTTCCTCCTTGTCGAGTTCTTTCCTTTGCTTACGGCTATTTCCCATTCTTTCTTTAGATTCTCAGATTTGAGCTCACCGCTGTGAGATGGCGTCTCATTAGCTGAGACGTTTTTCAGTCATACCTCATCTTGCGGAAGTTGCGTACGTCTGCACTGCATCGGTGGTACTTTGCTGACTCCCTGGTCGGGTCGGCTGCTTTCGTCACATTATCTTTTCCTCCGAATGCCACAGCACGAGTACGTTATCTTTCGAAAGTTTTGAAACTAATCACTAACCCCTTCTTTATCTCGTCAAGATCGGTGGGCATGTTTTTGACATCGAAAGCGGGACTAGCAGAGTTCAATCACCTGCTCCGAGTTAGCTTTACTGTGTACAAGAGTTATTTTCTTTTGCTGCTATCTTCTGATGATCCTCTTCAGTCGTAGCAAAATCTCTGTTCGCGTGCGTGTGAGTTCCTTTATCTTATCCGTAGGGCGTCGTATGCGACTTGGCAGATACTATACTGAAATCGACTTGGTTCGCCTGCGGTGAGTTCTGGACTTCTAATTTATTTATTTTCTGTCTCATGTCACCGCGTTTCTCTCGTTTGACTGGGCCAACTTATTTCAGATCAACCTACAATTTATTTTCATTCGTTTGTGCCCATTCAATTCGCGTGTGGACCCAAGAAATTGATTGAATTCTTAGATCCTTCGTACACTGCCGCACATTATTGGGAAAGTAAGTTTCTTATTCTTTGATTCAGCCGACTTGTCTCTGATCACCAGAATTTGTGTATGTGTTCTGCGTTCGGATTTCAAGTTGAGGTGAGTGTTTTGTTTCATTCCCATCAGCTGATCGTTTCCTCACCCCGCTGTGTGCAACCTCAGGCTCCGTGGCGAGTACGATTTCCACCTTTGTTTGATTATTCTTCATACCGGCTCGCACGATAGATCTCCGGTATGTGCCTTTCCATCTAGGCCTCGACATTATGCCAATGTTCTTCCAGAACGCTGGCGAGTCCAAAACTTGATTCTCGCAGTGGGAACATCGCGTCCATGTTCAACCCGGCATTGGCACCGGACGCGGCGGGCAGCGCCGCGCCCGACTTCAATTTCATTTTTGTTATTCCCGAGAGCGGCATGGTAAGTCGCACGTCTGTGTGCATTCAACATATTTCTGACCAATTTATTGGTCTAGCATCGCGCGCACGGACATATTGGAATCCGGACTATTCATCATTACCGCGTCGCTCTCCAACGCGTCGCCGACGCGTCTGCGAGTCGATCATCGCGCGCGCGACTCTGGATGCGTCCCTGCCGCACCAGTCAAGTTCCCAAGCATAGTTTTAGCCTCGGGCGCGGCCGTCAATATGTTGATTCAATATTCCGCCGTCCCCTGACGAGCTGTTGATAAGTTCATTCCAATGTTTGAGTATATATAACAACTGACCTCATTTTGCTGTAGCATCACACCCATGACGCCGTATCCGACACCCAATCAAGCCTTGATGACGATATTGGGCCTCGGCAAATGTGAAAGTACGTCTTGCTATTGCTCATAATAGCTTCGCAGCTTGCCGAAATCGCAACGCCTTCGTACAGATGTGTTGTCCTCGGGTCCATTTTTTCCAGTGTCCACCATCTCCATAGCAGTGCTGTGAGTTTAGCTTATTTTGCGCAATGGCATTTTCTGAGAACTTGTCAGATTTTTGGTTTTTCAAATTCGTTGGCGTATGTATGGTGAGTTGCAGAACGTCGTTTTGATTGATCTTGTATCTTATAAGCTTCCTTACGTCCCGGGCACTTGCCTAGGGCCTTGTAACCGGCAACTGTAGCTACGGGAACATTTGTATCTGTATATAGAAATATAATGATTTGACCCTGTCAACCTGACCGAATGCAAAATCAGCTGACCGAGCCGACCCAATCAACGTGCGTGGGTGAGCTCAGTCAAGGCGAGGGGTGACCCTCTCAGGCTGCCTAACCAAAATGGCCAGACTTCCCTCAGCCTGAGATATGGTTTATGTTCAGGCTGAGAGGGCCACCCACTCGGGTTGATAGGTCGACCCACTCACCTTGATATATTGACCCTCTCACCATGAGGGTATCCAGTATCTCAGGCTGACTTAATATCCTCCCCACAGTGTCAGCTTGCAGATGAATTTTATTTTATAATTCATTCTGATTTGTTTGAGTAATGACAAAAATGGCATCAATGAGGGCAAGCATGAGGTGTCCTCTACTAATGAAAAAGATTCCAGAAAGATGCCCCAAATCATTATCGGAAGATTAGCCCCTGGGAAAAAACGGCCCCGTCTACATAGAAAAGGCTACACGCACCCCATCAGGGAAAAATACCGTCAAAACAGCGACGATGACCGGTGTTTTCCATCAATGAACTCGGCGCCCATGAGGAATGTGTTGAAGAATATGGTAAGCAAAAGTGCTCCAAATTGTGGAGGAGAGCCCCAAAACAGTTGTAATGATGGGGGCCATTTGAGGAATAAAATATATAGGACACACTCGGCTAGTGTCAGGCATCACTGGGTCACTTGCTGCTAATCTCTAAAAATCTTATCTGAATCAAATTATTGCATGACAGCAGAATATAGCAAACCGGTCCCAAATCTGAGGCACCATAATACTAGAGTCTGCTTCCTGAATTCACCTATGAAAGTGCCCAAATTCTGAGAATAAATATCGGTACTATGAACTACATCCAGGTGTTTTGTAGAGAAAATGTGCTTGTACAAGATTGAATTCGAGGCCGAGAGAAAATAACAGACACATGTTCAGCAGAAACCTAAATCAAAGTGAGTTTTTCATCATGAAGTGTGGAGGAAGTAGGGTCACCAACGAGCCAAAAAAAAATAGCCACTCTAGATTCCTAGGTGGATAAACGGTACCCATCGTTCATATGGCACTCCGGCATCCCGCATCTTTCGAACAGCAAGCTGCAGTGCTTTTGCAGCCTCAGATGCTTGAGGCCTTTGACCACTGCCCAATAAATGGCTGTAGACTGTCTCTGCAACAACTGGTCCATCCTCATCCATCATGGACCACATGGTGGCAATGGCACCTTGGAATCCAGCAGCAATGAAACCACCACCCAAGTGAAAGGACTCATTGATAAGTGCAGCATCTCCTTTAGCTGTCTGGCATGCAGCAAGGAATACAAATTCGGCTTTTGGAAGGGACATCTGTAGAATGGTCTCAAGCTCCAAAGTTCCACCATAGAGCTGGAGGCAGCTTTTTGGAGGCTCCATGATGTTCTGCTCTCCGTGACAGGCTAGGTGGATCCAAGAACAATCATTGAGTGTCTTCTTGACTGAATCTACAGTAGTGTTTTCACCGATGAGACTCTGAACCTGGTATTGATCCCCAGCAATGAAGGTAATCTTAGTGATTTCTTCTTCAACTCCAGGGAGTTCTTGGTCTCTGCGAGGACCAGTGTGTGTCACCCCAACCAAACCAATGCAGGGTAGATCTTCTGAAAGTGCCTTGGCATTTGCTTCCAGGAGAGCCCCAAGCGTGGGGGTATATGACTGTATAAATTGATCTGCAGAGTCTGCAGCATGCAAAGGCAAGCCGGTGAAATCTCCTGTAGGACACCACCACAACCTGCCAGATGTGATACCATTCTGCAAACAAAGTGAATAATGGAGTTGACAAAATCAGCAAAACTTACCGCATTCAGGGCAAGATAGATTGGCTGCACAATACAAGTCCAGACCCAGCTCAAGAAGCTGTCCAGGCCCGCTTCTATGCCTTCTCGGTATCCATAAAGACGGGCCTGTGGTAGTTCCCTGGATCTCACATTACGCCCCTTGATCAGATCTCTAAGAAGACTTCTTTGTGCTTTCAAACAATCAACAGAGACCAATGGCAGTGCAAGATGAAGTGGATCTGAGGCTGGGTTGAGGAGAATAATTGAGTCACAATGATCATGATGGGAATTGAGAATAACAAGAGGCCCATGCTCAGATACTTGGCACAGATCTCTGTATGGTTTGGGGTGAAGAAAGTTCTCGAGGCCTGGACGATTTCGAATCTCATTGATCAAGGAATTTCGGTCTGCCGCCACTCTCTGTGGATGCTCAGCTTTTCCACTGTAGAGGTCTGCAGACAGCAGTTTCAGCTTGTCTGCATCCTCTTGGGGCAGAAAATCAAGGGTGGCTTTCAGCTGCAGCAGCTGTTGAAATGTGGTTCCCAACCCTTGTTCAAGAATCTCTATTGCAAGTTGGAGATTTGAAGAGTCAATACAGCCGTGAATGGCATCAGAGGTTCCCTGAGAAACATTGATTCTCATGTTTACATCTTGACGGGCTGATATAGGGCTGCCAATCCACAGGATCTCAGATAATAGATTGAAAGCGGCAGAGTAAGCCCTTGGGATATCGGATGGTCTGTGTACCTTTGCTAAAGAAGCCCAGTCAAAAGCTGAGTGCCATGATGCGACAAGATCTGAGGAGTTGCTTTGAAAGGAGTCGCTGTAACTGGAGAAGGCAGCTTCAAGGTCCTTCACATCACCTGATCTTTGATATTGGTCGCTGAATGATGCTGCCAGATTCTGGAGACGGCTGGTCAGGGCTGGATGCCCCTCCGGTGTCTGCTCCACAGCAGCCTGAGCATTCTGCAGTGCAGCTTCGAGGTCCTTCACATCACCTGATCTTTGATATTGGTCCCTGAATGACGTGGCCAGACCATGGAGACGTCTGGCCAGGGCTGGATGCCCCTCGGGTGTCTGCTCCACAGCAGCCTGATCATTCTGCAGTGCAGCTTCGAGGTCCTTCACATCACCTGATCTTTGATATTGGTCCCTGAATGATTCTGCCAGATTCTGGAGACGGCTGGCCACGTCTGGATGCCCCTCAGGGGTCTGCTCCACAGCAGCCTGATCATTCTGCAGTGCAGCTTCGAGGTCCTTCACATCACCTGATCTTTGATATCGGTCCCTGAATGATGTTGCCAGATTCTGGAGACGGCTGGCCAGGTCTGGATGCCCCTCCGGTGTCTGCTCCACAGCAGCCTGATCATTCTGCAGTGCAGCTTCGAGGTCCTTCACATCACCTGATCTTTGATATCGGTGGGTGAATGATGCTGCCAGATTCTGGAGACGGCTGGCCAGGTCTGGATGCCCCTCCGGTGTCTGCTCCACAGCAGCCTGATCATTCTGCAGTGCAGCTTCGAGGTCCTTCACATCACCTGATCTTCGATATCGGTGGGTGAATGATGCTGCCAGATTCTGGAGACGGCTGGCCAGGTCTGGATGCCCCTCCGGTGTCTGCTCCACAGCAGCCTGAGCATTCTGCAGTGCAGCTTCGAGGTCCTTCACATCACCTGATCTTTGATATCGGTCCCTGAATGATGCTGCCAGATGCTGGAGACAGCTGGCCAGGGCTGGATGCCCCTCAGGTGTCTTCTCCACAGCGGCCTGATTGTGCTGCAGTGCAGAGTTGAGGTCCATCATATCACCTGATCTTTGATATTGATGTGTGAACAACATTGCTAGATTCTGGAGATATCCAGCCAGGTCTGGATGCCCCTCAGGTGTCTGCTCCACAGCAGCTTGACTATTCTGCCGTGCAGCTTCGAGGTCCTTCACATCACCGAATCTTTGATATCGATCTGTGAATGACACTGCCAGACTGTGGAGGTGTCCAGCCAGGTCTGGATGCCCCTCAGGTGTCTGCTCCACAGCAGCCTGATTGTTCTGCAGTGCAGCTTCGAGGTCCTTCACATCCCCTGATCTTCGATATTGGTCCCTGAACGACACTGCCAGATTCTGGAGATGTCCAGCCAGGTCTGGATGTCCCTCAGGTGTATGCTCCACAGCAGCCTGATTGTTCTGCAGTGCAGCCTCGAGGTCCTTCACATCCCCTGATCTTCGATATCGGTCCCTGAACGACACTGCCAGATTCTGGAGACGTCTGGCCAGGTCTGGATGCCCCACAGGTGTCTGTTCCACAGCAGCCTGACTGTGCTGCAGTGCAGCCTTGAGGTCCTTCACATCCCCTAATCTTTGATATCGGTCTCTGAATGAGGCTGCTAAAATTTGGAGATATCTAGCCAGGGCTGGATGGCCCTTCGGTGTCTGCTCCACAGTGGCCTGATTGTTCTGCAGTGCAGCCTCAAGATCTTTCACATTCCCTGATCTGTGATATCGTTCTGTGAAGAATGAGGCCAGATGCTGGTTATGTTGTGCCACCTCTGGATAACCGTAAGGTTGATCCGGGTTTGGCTGGACTGTCTGCATTCCATCTGTGTTCTCATCCTCATCCTTCAAATCATCAAGTACCTGACTGTCAATGGTGTCCCAAAACTCACTGATTTGGGCTCATTCTCTTCTCCTTCATCCTCTGATGTCATTGGTGTTCGTTCCAGAACCTGCAGAATACCAAAGAGATGTTAATGCACTTCCCCTCCCACTTCCTCGTTGCCCGCACCGGTTTGTGATCCACCACTAAATTTGATTTGTTCTCGGTTGTCGACTCTGACTCCTTCCACTACAAGTTTAGAATATAGCAGCGGAAAGAAAATAAGGTCTCACTGGCATGGCTATCGGGGTGTAGGGCGGGATCAAGACCGTTTTGACGGCTCTTATATGTCCCCCAAGTGCTGTGGGCCGATATACATCTCATCCATCAATCGGTGTCCGCGATATCTATCACTTCCGACAAACTTCCAAGGCAATTTTCCCTGAATTGTGTTGAATCACAGGTACGGAGTGGGCTAGTTAACCTCTGCAAAATTCCGGACCATACATGTCATATTTAGGCCGAAGAAATAAATAACCATTATTGCATCACACACTACAGCTCTTTATTGTGTTCTTAGCGCGTAGATTGCCGCTCAGAGACGTTTATGACGGCGCGCAGTTGCCATGGGGCGATACAAATTTACATCTCGGGCGACCCAAAAGGTGATTGATGAGAAATGAAAAACAAGAGATAGGACCCGTGCCTGCCAACCGTCAAGCTAGTCCTGAACGCTGGGCGCTAACCTAGTGCGAGCGGATGCAGTCATCGAGATGCTGTATGCAGCATGGAGGTGGGCGCCCGAAAATACAGCGCGGGAGATGAACGCTGCAAAGCGATGCAGTCTCCCAGAAGCGCGGGACGAAACGAATGAATGCAGCAGGCACAGGACGAGACGAGACAGGCAGCGAAGCATAAAGACAAGAAGACCGCGGACGAGACGTTAGCAGAAACAAAGGCGGAAGATCATTTGCTGCGGTGTACACAAGGGAAGTGAACGGGGGAAAGAAGACGCCGTGTGCGGATACATCGCCGCCCAGTACACGCCTCTGCAGATCCAATTCCCAGCGATAAACGCCCAGAAAGACCAAGAATAGATTTGCGGCGGGCGACGGCAAGGATTGAGGCGGGGGTAGGTGCTTGACTTCGCTTCAAGCGCTTTGAAACATTTAACCAAACACGCCTCGAGAACCCATCCAAATCTATGAGATGAAGAGAGAAGAAGCGCACAGCGGCAAAATCCGGATCATACGTCTCTAATTTTGGAACGCTCTGCCCAGGCGATAATATTTCGTGGACAAAATACACGAAAAAAAAAACACTACCCTTCAGTGAACTATGCCTAAAAAATAAATTCATCTCGTTGTTTAGTTAGTTTTGCCGCTTCCAATTGCGCTGCCGCCATCTGGCGATGATATACTTGCTCGCAGGGAGTCCACAGATACAATTTGAACCCGAACTTCAAATTGAAAGCCGCTAAAACCCGCCATCAGCGTTAGCTAACTTTATTCTCATATGGCTCGCCGGTCAAGTCAGAAATTGCATGACTTTTCCCCTTACTGCAGGAGTTTTAGAGCAGTGAGTTCGACTCTGCCCCAGAACCGATATGCGGTATGACTCGTTCTCCACAACTTTGAGAGCAGCCATGGAGAGAATATGTTCACTTAGTTACACTTTCAATGTTGCAAAAACGAGAGGTTTCGCATTGCGGGGACAAAAAGTGAAGCCACATAACGATAGTCGCGGCTTATGGAACATATTTGCAACGGCCTCTCACACAAAAAAGAATTAAAGGCATAGGAGGAGTCCGGACAAAATTTATCAAGAGTTGTTGTGAGGAAAAGCGGCGATGAAGCATCCAGATCACCAACTCGAAGGCATGCCGAAGTTAACCGCGGCAGAGCGTCAAAAAGAAGCTGCGAGACGCGACTCAAAAAACTTGAATAACATTTTATTTAGGGATTGTCGATTTGAACTCCCTCGACCTCTTGCAGCAAAAACACATTTTGACGATGACGGGGATCTCGTAATACGATGTGAGACCGGGCACTTAAATGGCCACAATCGAACCAGGACCAACTTGGCGGGCCACTGTTTAGGCCCCTCTTTTCTCCCTTGATTAGTGGGACGATGCATCTGAACATGACTTTAGGCACATCAGGAAATATACTAACCACACATTGTGCGGACAGAACATCATGAAATTCTGCACCCCATTCACGACCCAAGGTTGGGAAATTCATGATAGTTTGCGTTGAAATTCACAGTGCTTTTACTTGCTTTCATGATGAAACATCACGAATGAAGGTGTTGAATTTCCTTGTGGTTATGGGAACATTCCTGACGTTATTTTCATGTTATTGTGTCATGAATCCACAGTCATTTATCATGAATATATTGTGTCACCTTCCCTGCCAGCGTAGGGCTTCTTATTCCTCATAAATTATTATGAAAGCACAACGAAACATCATGAAATATTAAGGTGACTCTGCTTAAAATAGCAAAAGCTAAGGACTAACCTCTCTTCAAGTCATTTGAAGGAGATCTTGTCTACCGTATAATTGTGGTATTTAAGTAAGTGTAGGTAGGTAATGAGACTCAAGTCGAGTAAAGTCAAGATCAGTCAATGGTGAATGTAGACACCTCAAGTCAGGCACACATATATGCATGAGGAAATTTTGGAACAACATCACTTGAGTTATGTACGGTGCTCGGGCCACGGATTTGAAATTTCACACGAGCTCCACAGCTTGGAATTCACGATGAAAAGTCATGAAAATTGTGAGAGAAGAATTGGCCAAAAATTGAGACTTTCACATCATGAAACGTGTCTTGAAGTTCACGATGCAGACCATAACAGAACATCAGGAATCGTGAATTTCAAGAGTTTTCTCTCGAAATTCACAACATATTCTTCGCACAGTGACAGGCAAAAGCGGTAAAGGGAGCTCTGGCTTTGACCGGCCCAAACAGGACCAACTTGATGGCTGTGCCAGTGCCAGTGGCCGGCTCGGTAATGGTGTTTGTGGGTGATTAATAATAATTAATAAATAACCAAAAAAGGAAAGAGGAAAAGAAAGAGAAAGGGGGATTTTCAGCCCTTACAGCACTCCAGTCATCTACTATAAGCTATTCCAGAGCAAACATCCAAGCAATCCCCACCTGAAACAGTGGAGGAACCACTATCAATCACCGTGAGTATTACGCCAGTTTTACGAATGATCATACTCGTTGGTCTTGCCTTTATATTCAGCGCACGAAAGACGAAACCTTTGGCTTGTACCAGGCCTTTGAGGCGTGGCTCTTGACTCAATACAAGGTCAAGATCAAGAAGCTCTACTCCGATCGTGGAGGGGAGTATTGGAGCGACGAATTCGACGCGCACCTTGCCAAAAATGGAACTGAACGCAGTTCACCGTGCACGACACACCGGAGCACAGAAACATCGCGGAACGGCTCAACCGCACGGTTCTGCAGCGTGTTCGCGCCATGCTCCCAAAATTTTTGTAGGGAAAGGCGATCAACCACGCGATCTATTTAAAGAATCGCACGTCGACGCGCGCACTGGACAACAAGACACCATACGAGATGGTGTACATCACCAAAAGTGTCTATAACTAGCTAGGCCTCGTGACTATGACAAGTGCCATCAAGCGCGCTCGTGGCCTTGGACGCGTCCAGCAAGGTTCTTCCCAGGTCTCTCTAGGGCCCGCTTCTCTTGGCTATTCTACTTCAAGGCTCGGATATTTACTACAAGACCCGCTCAAGGATGGTTCAGCACTTGCATTCTTTCTCCCCGTGACTTCACTCTCCTTCAAATGACCTTAGTATAGCGGTGTGATGTATCAGATACTGCTGATGTCCAGTGGTACCGCAATACAAGAAACCTCTGGCTCAGAGGTCAATCTGATGTATTAGCGCAGAGACCTTCTGCATTTTATTGAGCAGCAAGCATGCCATTACTTTCAGCTGCCGCCATTGTGCTGAACGACGAACACGAATATCCGCATTTGGGTAACAACGATCAAAATTTGGCAAACAGCGATCAAACTGTTCTCAACGTCGGCGGCGGCGGCGACGACAAAATTGGCGTCTAAATTTATGAAAAAATTATAGAATATGGGGACACTATACAGGATATACGTCCTCAAGTAACCAGTCTAAGGAAGGCTATATAGCAGCATAAGAAGGCATGTCAATCCGAAACGCGTTGGATCCGTTATTGCCTTCCCGCTCAGAATTCGAGCTTAAAACAGCGGACAGGGTAAGCGGATGTGTGGTACACGCCGACGCAGATGCGGCGCGAGCACCTGCTGCGGCACGCCCGCACACCGCTTCGTGACCGGATTCCGCGCCTCCGCAACGAGGGGACGCGCTGCAGTCTGCAGTCCAGCCTGCGAGTGATCCTCCACTGTGGCGCTGGCTCGTGCAGCGCAGTGCAGGTACTACCGCGATGTGGCTGGGAGTGTAGGCACGCGCTCCTGCGACCTCAGAGATGGGAGTGCATCTATGCAGACACATCCAGCCGCGTATGAGGTCAGGCGCCGGGGGCAGTAGCACTCAGCGCAGCAGCCTGGAGGGGCCGGATAGCGCTGTCCAGAGGGAAGGAAGTACCTGCCTCCGATCTTCCATCCAGCTACCAGCAGCATTCCTTCCGGCAACGCTCCGAGCAACAGGAAGGGAGGCAGCGATAGGACGACAATTGCTTTACATAGTCTTGTATCCATTGGTTGCCACGATGGCGTTTCCGCGAGCGGAGATGTGGACGGGGGATGGCGCCAAAAGTGACGTTGCGAGCAGCAGGCCGGTGTTTCAGGTCGAGGGACACGACGGGCCCGCGAAGAGAGCCTGCATCGCGCGCGTGGCAGTGAGCAGGGGTCGAAATCAAGCTCTGAGGATTCGGTGCGAATGGGCATTATTTGACCTCCGAAAATCGAGCACGAAGAAGGATCTAGATATGTTGAACCCGTTGGTGACATAAAAAGGCCTAGTAGACGCACCGGACGGCAGATATGACCGTATTCTTGTCCCTTTTCATCGACATTCAATTGGTGCATATTGTGGGCGCCATTTGCAGCGTGAATGCCACGGGGTAGGCCGAAATGCATGAGGAAATGTCAGCACCAAGTGTTGGATAGCTGGCCTGCACACTTGAGACGGTTTCGTATTGAAACACGGTGACTTGAGAACTGGAGACGTCACGGTCGTGATTGAGAAAAGAGGTGCAGCAGAAGATCCACAGGTTAAAAGTCACGGAGGAACTGGTACATCCACTAGGGAAGAGCCAAGGCTGTGTTTCTGGGCTTCCATTGTCAAGAGAGCGTGTGGATAGAGAACGTCGGACAACGGTGTCGTTTGGTGGAAGCAGAAAGGTCACGTCGTCACGCTTGGTCACTTCAATGATGGTGTACACGGCTGATTCCCAGACAAAGTTCAGGTCGTTTAACGCTCTGTGGGACCCTATAAATAATGTAAAATCTTGCATAATCCTGAATTAATGAAATAAACTCATAGGTATGTGCAATGGGCAAAAATCAGGACTTGTGTAAGACTTATGGAAAGTGTCCGAAAGCCAGAAAACCGCTGGATGAAAGCTGAAAATCCATCATACGTGGTGTTATACCCTCATAAAATGGACTCGGGAAACCTGCCAACCTCGAAAATAAAGTCAATTTTCAAAATCTAGGCGATGGCAAAAGGTTATAGCACCAATTTTCATCATGTAGCAATAAACTCGGCCGCTAACCTAGAAAACCACCTCGATGACAACCAAGAATTCGTATTATTCATGCGCTAACTTCATATCTGAGGTCCAGGAGGTTGGCCAATTTCGAAAATAAGCTCAATTGTAAAAATCTATGCAAGGGTAGTTGCACGAACGGCATATGTTGGTAGGCGCAAACACAGCATAGTAGTTGAGTGCCTTTCGACTCATTCTATGTTCTAAGTTTCAAAATCTAAATTTCTGTACAATTGTCACTCAAACAGCTCAGGAAACATTGAAATATGCTTCGCACTGTCTTACCACACTCTGGGAGCACCAGAACCGCTCAAGGGGTGAGAATTCATTTGCCATCAACACATGCTCAAGCGCCGTTTAGCGGAATACGACCCCCAAAGAAAGTTTTTGGATTTAAAACGTACTTAATACACAACTACTGAGCTAATGATACATGGAAAGAATATATGGTGAAAAGTAGGATGGTTCGCATGCTAGATATAATAGTTCAAATGATCTAATTTTTTGATATGTTGTATTTGGGAGTACTACGGAGGGCATGCCATACCGGGATTTTTAATACAACTTGTATATTTGATGTAGTGTACATTAGGGGTGCTCAATTCTTAACTCGCCCGTCCCATCTCGTCGGATAATCAATTAATATTCGCTCGGAACAAACAAACTTCAAACTCCGCCACGTTGCAAGATAACCTCTCGCTGTTTCCTACCTCTAACATGCTGCTCGAGCCGTGAAAATGATCAATAAATTCCCATATAAGCAAACGGAGTGCAACTCGATGAGATAATTTTTTCTTTGCCTGCGATGGATCCCATACCGTGTATAACACATTTTATCTCTGCAGCGCTCCTCAAATTCAGTGAATGGGGGGCAGAGGGCCGGTCAGTGGGCCGCCGGAAATACTCAGGCTTAGCGGAGTTTGAAATTTGTTTGTTCCGAGCAAATATTAATTGATTATTCGACGAGATGGGACGGGCGAGTTAAGAATTGAGCACCCCTATTATCACAATGTTTCCAAATGCGAGCAAGCATATATTTGAAGTAAAGGTCACGTTGAAAATCACGGTATGTCATGCCCTCCGTAGTACTCCCAAGTGCAACATATCAAAAAAATTAGATCATTTGAACTATTATATCTAGCATGTGAACCATCCTACTGAAAAATAGTCAAATCTGAGCTATTAGGTCATTTCGGGGACCAATAAAAAATCATAAGATGCCATGCCCTCCGCATTTGCAATGCCAACAAAATGAGCATATTTTCAAGGAAAACCGTGGAGAATTGATCTCAGGAGAGCCATCCGATGAAAAATCCGTTTTTTTTAAAAAAAACGGGCCGTGCCCTAAGTTCCGCAAAGAGCTGTAAAGGGCTCGTTGTGGCTCAGGGGCTCGGTAGAAGGCTCAAAAGAAATGAAGTACTTGCGCGCATCTTGTTGAAAACTTGGTCCGTGGCAAAGAAGCGATTTCGAATGCGCGTCGAAGATCAGTAGATGGTCGGGCTCAGAGATTGGGATGGGGTATAGGAAAATGCCCCGTAAATCGATGTTCGTCGGCTCTGAATAAAGGGAAATTTGGAAGTCAATAGGTTCGTAATGGGAACTGAACCTCTTATCTGGGGGCACCGGATCGGCGTAAACTTCATATTCATCTTGACCGCAGATATCATGCGCGTCATCCGTAATATTCACGGCGTAATCACGGAGCTCAAGAGCCGAATCTTCGCAATCGTATGATATTGCTGACTTGACGAAGCGGAAACCCTGCGAAAGTAAACTCCAGAGGAAAATCAACCACAAGACAATTAATTGCAAATACTCAGCATTAGTTCGGGCCTTCAGCGGTGGACTCGAAATAGCGTGAATAGGTGGCTGGTAGCTCGGAGGATCGTCTACTTGAGCATCGCAGACAGGGATCTTGAACGACTCGACGTAGACCTGAGACTGTTCATCAATATCAAACAGTTCTGGAACGAAAAAGTCAATGTAGGATGCACAACGAATCGAAGACTTAGCGCGGAATTCTCGTTTCAAATTGATCTCGAGTCTTTCGGCAATCGCATTGGCGAGCGCGGTGAGTGTCGCTTCCTCGGAGGCCGATAGTGGGATGTCTCCAACTCGTTGAACACGTTGCAGTTCGATATCTGGCTCCAGAACAGCGAAGGGCTTCTCGAAATTCGAAGCTATACAAGAGCGCGGTGGGCCGCTTCGCGGCCCACCACTTCAGCTGAGAGATGAGCGCCCGAATTAGCATTGATTGGCGCGCAATCGATAAGCGCCGGTTAATCGATGGGCGGAGTTCGAAATGGCTTCAGACAGACACTCGTAATCTTATAAAGAGAGTGATTCAAAACAGATGATTCCCCAACGTCCGCGACACATGGCGCGTTTGGAAGACAACATTTGCGTGGATCCACATCTGTATTGAAAGAGGAGTCAATATTTTCGAGTGCTGAACATGAGCTTAGCGCGTCTGTTTCCAGGTCGGTGTCGGACTCGGGTTCATAATCGAAGATACTGTCGACCTCGACCTTACCTCGCTCCCTGTAACGGTGCCAGCGTCGTGGTTGTCAAAACAAATGGTCGGACTCATCTGTAACCCGACGAATCCGCAAGATGCAGTTGTCATGCATTGTTGCAGCTCGTCTTGGACACTCCTCGCTACCTCGGCTACAGACACTTGGTCGACATCAGGACGCGCCGCTAGATACTTCAGCTTATTCAGAGCCCAACGAAGCCCGGAAATACGGTCAGTATTCGAATACTCTTCATAAGAATCGACTGGACTTTCCTGAACAGCGCCCTGGGAACATCGATTCACAGAGGGGAGTACTTTGAATTCTTCCTCTGCACCCGTATCTTGGCATTGGTCAGGAGCATGGTCGAGATCTAAGACCGTAAGTTCGACGCTCAGCGATTGGGGCGTGGTGTCGGTGTCGAGCGCGAATAGCTGGGGTGTGGATGATGTTGAGGAGGATACAGGCGTGGCGACGGCGTCAAGCGCAAAAGCGATCGGTACAAATGGTGAGAGAGGCTGAACACTTGAAGCAATTGAAGTTTGAGTCGTAGGAGATGGATATGATGTTGTAGTCCTCGGAATAGGCTCAGGAAGCGGCGGGATCGAAGTACTAGGCTCGTTCCAAGGGTCTGCTAGTAGGGAATCGGGGTCGAAGCGCTCATACAAGATACCTAGCGAGTTAGTCAAGGGGATAGGGTTGGAACGCGTACGCTGGGGCTCCGTAACGCGTGAAATAAACCAGTCTTTGAGCGACGTCGGGATACCAGTGACGAAATAAAAGTCGCGCTGCTGAACTGTAATGTCTCCTTGCTTGAGGAGAGGCGCTGCAATGAGCTGGAAATCCCGTAAGTATCGCTCGATCTCGAGTTTATTGCGATAAAGGGACTTAGCGGATTGTAAGCGACAGAACTCGATTAGCTCCCGCTCCGAAGTGCGACGGTCCTCGTCTGACGATCCATAAAGAAGTAGCATCTGTTCCTTGGTCGCGCTCCAGGTTCGGTTCGGCTCGTCGATGTCGAACTCAGGCATGTACTGAATTAACTCGCGAACACGATCCGAGGAGTAGAATACTATGTAAGAAACGAGTTCGTCAGCGTTGGTAATATCCGCATTCAAACCATGCTCCTGAATATGGGAAAGGGAAGTTCGAGGTCCGTGCTCATCAAAATACGGGGCATTCGGTGATAAGCCAGTAATTGGGCCATGGTTAGATACACGTAATTTTGCGTGTTTCTGATCGTGCTCATTGCTGAAACTGTTGTTTCTATGCAACAGTACTGGTTCCTGGTAGCTGTTGGGCGAACCACTGAGAAACGGGTGGACGTTCTAAGGAATTAGAACGTCCATTGGCTAGTCTCGCCCTGAAAACTGTAAGGGAAATGTGCAGCCAGATAATAAGTCAAGGAACTTCTTTTGACTTGTTTCCAACATTCACTTAAACCACGGAAACGGGTCAAAGGAGCGGGAGTTGGCAATGTGTTGTGTTGTGTTGGGATGCTAGGGGGGACGCGTTCGGTCACGAGTGTTTCGGTTGTCAGAGTTGCCGGTTTCCATCGAATGCGGATACACCGAAACAGGTGGTCGGCTATTCTGTGGATCCGGATCACAACTCTAAAGGTGTTCTAAGGTTCGTTCTCAAGAACCCTTTCTGGGAAACCCTGGAGAAACGGGTGTCTACCGAAGCCTACAAAGGAGTATTATCAAGTTCCGTACTTGGAACCAAGGGGAAACTGGAGTTGAAGCAGAAACAGGTCAAACGAGATGCAGTGCCGATCTATCGGTGATCGACACACCCTCTGAATAATACAGGGGTGCTGCTGACGGGTTCCTGCCTCGTAATTGACGAGGGAATATGGCGTGCTCACAGTTGGGAACCAATGGGAGGCGACGCTCGGAAGAACAACCGACGGAAACGCGGTTAAAGAGACGGATAAACGGACTTTTGACTCATTGGGATTGTGTTTTGGGCTTTGTAACAGTGTCTTGGCGGTTGTATAAGTATCCGAGGGCGTTTCTACGATGGACACAGCATCTTCCCCCGAACTAGTAGGCTATACGCTTGCGCATTGGGTTGATCTGGGATCCTCGGCGAACGCACTCTTATAGAGTAGCACTATTAGTCGAAATCTTAATTGTTTCTGAATCATATATAATTCTGGAAACGCACTTGGGCTTTGCCTGGAAACTGTCTGAACTCTGAGAATCTGTTGGATCTGGGACTCTGTTGAAAGAAATGTTATTGTTGTTGTTTGCGGAGCGGGTTTCAGAAAGTACCGTCAAAGGGAAAACTTTGGAAACGTGACTGCTGGCGTTGCTCAGAAAGTACCTCTTTAGGGAAAGCTCTGTGAACGTTCTTGGCCTATAAACTAGGGGCCTTACTCGAGTCTACGGGACTACTTTAAACTTGTTTCTCTGTCGCTTGGACACACACACACACACACGCTGCGAAGCTATAAATCTATCTTGTTTGGAAACAATGTTTCCACTGTGTCTAGAAACACGTTCTACGCAGCTTGCTCTATTATCTCTTTGAGATACGAAACCTCTCCCTACAACCTTTACAAGGCCCTGTACTAGGGGCTGTAACTCGTCGGGATCTTTGGAAACGTGCATATATTGCCGTTTGATTTGTTTGTTGGTTGTTGGAACAGTCTCTGGACTGTTTCTGTGCCGCTCTCGAGTCAAGTGGGGTTATTTGTGTGTTTCTTATATAGGTTCTGAGCACATCAATCATCAGTGTGCGCGGAACGGGCATGGGAATCAAAAGGCGCATAGTGCAAAAAGCGCTAGGCGCGGTAGACGCAGGACAGGGCGTGGGAGGATAGCTTGACGCAATGATCAAAGAAACGCGCGCATTTGCGAATGAAGGACACAGAGGAGGGGAAATAAGGGAATAGAGGACTCAGCTGGGTACCAGCAACGGAAAACCAGCCCCCTCGCGGTGGGCTCCACTGAAGATGAGATAGGTGGTCCTTAGGAGGACCAAGGGAGGCCAAGGTCGTGCTAGTCGTGTGGCTGAGTTGTACAGTACGAATGTGATGTCAAGTGGACAGTATTGATCTAGACAAGAAATCATAATGAAAACAGATGGGATAGAAACTCAGCTCAGAGATAAGCTCAAGTTGGCTCAAGATTGCTCGGAGATACTCAAAAACGGCGAGTGTATTCGATATGTGGGTGGTGGCGAGAAGGTGGAGGTAAAGAACAAAGAGAAAGGTGTCATATGATGTCGACATAAATAGTATGCTGAGTCAAAACCAGGTAGGTAATAGTGTCCGTAGTAGCAAAGAAAAGCCGCAGCTAAAATCGAACCTCACCCAGCAATCCAGGTACTGTGCAAATACGAATAGGGAGATCTACGCTGCCCCGCTCAGCGCCGAAGGTGGGTGCCCAATCTCCTTCGAGATCAATCCCCGGCGCAGCCCGAGATGCCCGAGACCTGGTCCAATTCGTCGCGTTGGCGGTACGTAGTAAAAAAAATGAAATATCAGCTGTAGATCGTATAAGTGGACATAAGAGTATGAAAATCCAGTCCAGATATAAAATGTACGACATTGTTCTTGTGGAACCATATCCGGAATAGTGCTGGAATTTATGGGGCATGTGGCCAATCAACTCGGGATGGGAAATCGACGTGCGAGGCATGTCGCACTTCCACAGCGTAACCGGCAACATTGAAGTAACCGGCTCAAGAACAGATACCACGCCGCTCTACAGAATGGAAAGGTCGGCAGCACAGTAGTACAGGAGTTGGGGCTGCGCAGATGCAGCCAGCAAAAACCAAAGGGGCTGCAAGGCGCAGAATGCGCACACGGGTGAGGGCGGACCGACCACGGGGCAAGCCACACTGCCATAGAATGGCAGAGAGAGGCTGCGTGGGATGACGCAGTGCTAGCGCAAGGGCAGGGTGGAACACCCGGAGAAGTGGCGGCAAGGTGCAGGGCACGCCAGAACAGGCAGAACGGGTGGGGGAGGCGCTGGTAGCAGCATGCGAGGTATTAGACCCTGTGGGCACAGTGCTGCGGCCCTAGCTCACAGTTGTGATAAGTTTAAGGCGGGGAAGGGCGCATGCGGTGGTCCAGACTGTGAAGGGTGCAATGCCCATGGTGGTGAAGTGGGGGCAGCACTGAGCAGCCGCTGCCTCTCGGATGGTGCTAGCAATGTGCACAAACCTTGGGGTGGACAGTAGGTATGGTCATAACAACTCCTGGGCAAAAGGAAGGGCGAGAGCAGGCATGGTACAGCAGGGGAAGTGGCGAGGCAGCGCAGACGACAGCGAGTGCAGCAATCGTTTTGAAGAGATGAGCTTTTGGGAGCAGAATGGGAAATGGATAGACTGGCCATGGTTAAAATTACAGAGAAGCAGCCCCGGTGGGGCCGCTTTTATGCCAGATGCTTGGCTTGGCAGCGTGTGCGTGCAGGAGTGATGCTAGACTTTCGGGGCGTATTCGGGCCATCAAAGAGGGTTACAGCGGTGGGGCAGAATGAGAAGCATATACCAGCGATAGAATGGGGTCAGGCAAGGCCCCAGAGGCAGGGGGGAACAAGTAATCGCGCCGCCATAATCGTGTCGCCATAATCTGGGGCGGTCAGAGTTGAGGCCGATTATCCCGCGATTATGCACGATTACGCGCGATTATGGGCATTTAAAAATTCGATAATCGTGTCATAATCGTGACCATAATCGCGCGTGAATCGAGGCTTAATCGTGTACTCTGACTGCCCCTAATAGCTGTATCTGTATTTACAGCTATGTATGAGAGATAATAATCTGAGAAGTCAGAAATGCTGCCGCACAGAAATAGAGCTGATACAGGAATGATATATAATCAAAGAAGAATGCAAACTTATCAAGGTCCCATTGCTGTAATACAGCTTTCAACCAACGGTTGCAGCAGATAAGATTTAATTTTGACACAAGTTGGTGAGTTGAAAAGATTAATTTTTTACACAAGTTGCTGTAAAGTACTGTAACCTATCAGCTGCACGATGAAGATTAATTTTAATTTTAACCTTGCCCTAATTAATCTGGGGAAGCATGGCTCCAACTGCACCATCATTTCGGATATGTAAGTCAACACCTCCTCGTGCAGTCAGTGCTAATGTCTGTTTAATTTCAGTGGACCCCATCACCCGACCTTGGCATCCTTTCCCACTCTCCACCCAGCTCTCCACCCTCGCGGTCGAAAGCAGGAGTCTGGGTCAAAAGAGAGAGTGGGAAGCATGGCTCCGACTGCACCATCATTTCGGATTTGTAAGTCAACACCTCCTCGTGCAGTACAGTGCTAATGTCCGTTTAATGTTAGTGGAATTTCAGTGGACCACATCGCCCAACCTTAGCATCCTTTCCCACTCTCCACCCGGCTCTCCACCCTTGTGGTCGAAAGTGGGAGTCTGGGTCGAAAGAGAGAGTGGGAAGCATGGCTCCAACTGCACCATGCGCCATCATTTCGGATTTGTAAGTCAACACCTCCTCGTGCAGTACTGTGATAATGTCTGTTAAATTTCAGTGGAATTTCAGTGGACCCCATCGCCCGACCTTGGCATCCTTTCCCACTCTCCACCCGGCTCTCCACCCTTGTGGTCAAATGCGGGAGTCTGGGTCGAAAGAGAGAGTGGGAAGCATGGCTCCAACTGCACCATCATTTCGGATTTGTAAGTTAACACCTCCTCGTGCAGTACAGTGCTAATGTCTGTTTAATTTCAGTGGACCTCATCACCCAACCTTAGCATCCCTTCCCACTCTCCACCTGGCTCTCCACCCTTGTGGTCGAAAGTGGGAGTCTGGGTCGAAAGAGAGTGGGAAGCATGGCTCCAACTGCACCATCATTTTCTGTTTAATTTCAGTGGACCCCATTGCCAGACCTTAGCATCCCTTCCCTCTCTCCACCCGGTTCTCCACCCTCATGGTCAAAAGCGGGAGTCTGGGTCGAAAGAGAGAGTGGGAAGCATGGCTCCAACTGCACCATCATTTCGGATTTGTGAGTCAACACCTCCTTGTGCAGTACAGTGCTAATGTCTGTTCAATTTCAGTGGAAGTTCAGTGGACCCCATCCAGTTGCGACCTCTGTTTGGGTTCTAAGGGATCAAGGTCGTTGCAACCTGCCAAGTTGCGACTTCTGTTCGGGTTCTGGGAGATTAAAGTCGCAACCTGGCCAGTTGCGACCTCTGTTTGGGTTCTGGGGGATAAAAGTTGCAACCTGGCCAGTTGCGACCTCTGTTTGGGTTTTGGGAGATAAAAGTCACAACCGCCAGTCGCGACTTCTGTTTGGGTTCTGGGGGATAAAAGTCATCTCAACCTGACAACTTGCGACCTCTGTTTGGGTTCTGTTGGAGTAGTGGCTCGACGAGTCATCTATGCGGCAGTATGGACGCCCATCTTTGTGCCCGTACTGCACTGACTCCCTTCCCTCTGATACTCACATCCTGATTCGCACCATTACCTAGTTACCATCGCCGCCCGGTATGAGGAAGCACTTGACAGATTTAAGGTTTGAATACCCAGCAGCCTTCAAACTGACATTTTGAATGCCCAGCAAGCAACAATTGTGATGTACGTATGCCGAGGCTGATTTTCCACCCAATTTGGCAAAATGTGGCTGTCCAGCACGTGCATCAGAATGTATTTTGTCCGTTTTGGCCAGGTATAAGGAAGCACTTGACAGATTTAAGGTTTGAATGTCCAGCAGCCTTCAAACTAGCATTTTGAATGCCGAACAAGCAACGATTGTGATGTACGCATACCGAGGCTGAATCAATTTGGTGATTTGAGGCAAAATGTGGCTGTCCAACACATGCATGAGAATGTATTTTGGCCGCTTTGGCCAGGTATAAGGAAGCACTTAACAGATTTAAGGTTAGAATGCCTAGCAGCCTTCAAACCGGTAGTCGTTCACTGTGACCAGAGCACAACTAATGTCAATGATTCGCAGCAGCTATCTGGGATGATAGCAAGTTGAACTTAGTGTTGCCGCGACTCGCGACTCCAACTCCCCAAGTCGACTTAATGATGTCGACTTGAGTCGAGTCGAGTCGAGTCGCTTGGCCCGACTCTGTTGACTTCGGAGTCGAATGAAGTCGACTTGCCCGACTCGGAGTCGACTTGGAGTCGCTTGAGTCGGCCATTGTCGAAGAATGTGTGAAATTATCGCGGGTTGTGAGATTGTCGACAATTTGGGGATAATTGTTCAACAATTGTCAAATCTGGGTTTTCCTGATGCTCCACCCACACCGACTCACTGCGCTCCGAGAGTATCTCTACATATGCGGCAAAAAATGGATGACCCATTGATAGGCCGTGACCCAAGGAGCGGCACTATACCGTACTAGACAAGTGAATTTTAGGGCTTGAATTTTATTGCAATCAGAAACCACAGCTGTGCCACTGACTGAGGTAGGCTAAAGAGCTGTACCCCCCCCACAAGAATGAAACAGAGAAGGACAGCTGCCAAAAACATCAAGCTTGCGCTCAGGCAAAATTTGCGACCGTGACTACTTATAATGAATTGAGGGCCAAAAAATTAATGATGTCCCTGCGAGATTCGAAGGTTCACGCGGTTGAAAATGTAATGGATTGTATTGCGGGCAATGCAGCCACATGTTTGGCAATGTAAAGCACTTTTTGGCCTCTGGAAAGGTCGATATCGCGTCCGAGGGAAATCTGGATAGACCAAAGTGACTGGAATGATCAGGGCTATTGATCGCTGGTACAATGGCTTGGGGGATACAGCTACTCCAATGTTGAGAAAACTCGGGATTTCCCCATAAGGAAGGAGCACCACCCAGCACCGCTTTGGGGTTTTGTAGGGGGGACATATCACCCCCATAAACCTTCTGTCCAAGTTTCAGCCCGTTCTGACCAACCCTCAGCCAGTGCCACCCGGTTCTTTTTTTGACCCTCCAATTATTAGAAGTAAAATAATAGGATAGAATTGCGACGCAATAATGTCAGTTCCTCCGTTCCATACTGTACTATTTGATTCAATTCGCGCGCCCTGTGACCTGTGACATCGAGCAACGAACTTTCATATTCGTCGATTGCCCTTGGGGACCGTGACAAAAAAAAAAAATTCGCGCTTTGCGCCAGGACTTCCAGAATTACGTTCTAAGCTCAACTGCCTTTGATTCTGAGACAAATAAATGAAATGGCGCGTGCTCAGCAAGTTTTTATGACACCGCGCATAGCGAGCGGATCAGAATGACGCGAGATCAATCGGCTGCCGTAAGCCCTTTTGCGCACCGCCGCTTGTCGTCTTCGCCGCAATGGAGGCCCTCCCAGAGTCTCTCCGGATCCCTGAAGCAACGGCAAGCACATGCCTACCCCCCGAGGATCTTCCTGTGTTAAAACTCATCAAATTTAACCTACCCCCTCTGCACAAATCCACCGCATTTCTCAATCCTACCGACTACCTCTCGGAATATGCGCCAACCCTCACTGCCTTCGATCCAGCGGCTATTCCAGTCCCTCCCCATGCTGTGGTCAAGGATCTAGAACGCGCCATCCTTTCCGACAAGGACATCCGCTCCATTGTTCTTGTACATTCACCCCAGCACCGCGATGAAGACCAGCGGTATCCGCCGTGGTTAGCGACTCTATGGGCTAGGATGGAGCGCGCACGCAAAGCGAGGACCCTGTGGCGCAGCGCAGTTGATGGAATCCATGAAATGCTTGCCAAAACTTCCACAAGCAAGGAGGCAGCCGAGCGTGCAAAGCAGGCGCTGATGGTGCTTGCCAGCCTTGGGTGGACTGGGAACTTGCGGGGACTCAAGGCGGGCGGAAATATCAGTGATCTAGTCGTCTGGTTTAACAAAAAATGGTTGCGGACGGACCATGAAGATGGTATGCTCGAAATTCTAGCGGATGATCTTGGGCTCAGCGACGGTGACGGGGACACAATCTGGTCCACTTACTTTGTACTGGCCCTCGCCCAGGCCTACGCCAACCCCGACAAGTATCGTACTGCTGCCAGTTTTCAGTGGCTCCGGGGGCTAGGACAGGGCTTTGCGATGGGGACCCGTCGCCGCCTGGGTACAGTTGCAAACAAGGACGATGAGCATTGGGTTGCACTAGCCATCGATAGCGAGACCAAGACCGTTGCGTATGGCGATGGATTTCGAAAGAGGGTTCCCAAGGACCTGCGCCGACACATTGACTGGTGGTTATTCGAGCACCTCGCCATCGAGTTTCGATGGACAGACCTACCCATTCCCGAGCAGCATGACTCGCACTCCTGCGGAGTCCTTGCATACTCTGCTCTGGCGAATTTCTTCGAACCAGCGCGGTTTCCACTCCCTGAATCCACCGCCGGCTTGATGGCGGACGAGCGTGTTAAGGCATTTCTGCGAATTGTTGAGCGACACAATGGGAAGGTGTGTCAATATTTCACCGGTCCTGAATTTTGCTTGATTCTCGTAGCCCAACTTTACCAGCGAGTCTCGCGGCTTCGAATTCACCTTCGCGCACACTCATGGATTCCCGCGCCCTGTCGATGACGATCCGTCGGGCCGGACTGGTGCGAATGGTGGCGTTCAGTCGGGAGAGTCGAAGCATGAGGCAGAGGATGACTCACATGTTGGCTCTGAGGCTTCCTCCGACGACGATGAGGGACCCTTCCCCAGCGATGAGTCTGGTTCTGCTAGCGACGGATATTCGCGTTCATCGTCGCCGACTCGGGCGCCACGACGTACCGTTTGCGCTCTCCCTTCCCGTGCCAGGTCTCAAACCGATTCCCCTCCACCGACCTCATCCCCTCCCAACTCGCTGCCGACACTCCACAAATCTGACAACGATCTCCCTATACCGGGAAGCAGCCGTTTGCGTCCGTCTACGCCTCCAGCGTCGAAGCGAACCCACTCGGATCGAGCCACAGATACCCCGAACGTCAGCCCGGTAAAGAAGAAAGTCAAGGAGAAGATGGAGAAGGTGAAAAGTGTAACACGCAGCGCGATGGACCTTTTTAAAGCGCCTCAAACTTCACCTTCCAAAATTCCCGCCCTCTTTCGCATGAAGGGATGGAAAAATGTGAAGGTCTTGACAGAGGAGGAGAAGCAGGCGGTGTTCACTGCGGATTCGGAGAAGCAGCGGGACCGGGCGGAGGAGCATGCGAAGCGGGAGCGGCGTGCAAAGGCGGCGAAGGATGCACAGCACAAAGAGAGCCAGAATGAGCGGCAGCGCCGTCATCGCGCGAAAAGGCGTGCCGAGGGCGACAACAACCCTAGACGCCGCAAGGAGATGAAGGTGAGTAACCTTCAACCGGTCTGTAGGTTCGCTCACAAATGTTTCAGCTCAACCATCGCGAGACTGCACCACGCACTGAAGTCGCTGAAGGGTCGCGCCCTGCTCGCGAAGTTAAAGCCAAGCTCAAATCTGAGACTCGCAAGCCCTCCGGCCGCAAGCAAAAGAAGGCGAAGCGGCCTGCAACCTACGTGAACTGGATGACCCCATTCTCGTGGTCTGCTATTCGTGCCGCGCAACGGAAAGTCGGCTGGAGTGGGGCTGCAATTGTGGTAGAACTGAGGCGCATCAACTTCGACTTCTTCCAGTATCTTGCACAAAGCACTGTTCGGGGATGGATCGTCAAAGTGGGAGGATTCAGCCAGTGGAAGCCCGAAGTCCTGGGTCGTGCGGAGAAGGGCAATATTCCGGGTCATAACAAAGGAGGTCGGCGCGGCATCTTGGTGTGTCATTTTCAAATTGCTCAATTTATGTCTTTTTAAAAAAATGCAGTCAGCTCATCCTGACGTTGTGGAAGAGATCACTGCGCAGCTCGCCGACCTGCGCGGCGCCGGTGCACCACTGTCTATCGCAACCGTGCGCTGTGTAATCATTGCGATTATTCGCGACCGCGCACCTGAAGTTTTTGACCATCGTTTCAAGGACGGGTCGAGCTTTCGCGTCTCGGACTCGTTCTGTCGCAGTTTCCTGGACAGAACATTAGCTTGGTCCCTGCGCAAGGGTACGAAGGCAGCGCAGAAGTTACCTGCCAACGCAGAGGAGCAATGCGAGAACGCATTCCTGCGTCGCGCGTACACCATCAAGGAGCACAGAATTCCCGCTGAACTCATCGTCAATGCGGACCAAACAGGGGTAGTATACCTCCCCGGAGCGCGGATGACTTACGCGCCACGCTAGCAAGTTGCCGTCATTGGCAACGAGTAGAAGCGTGCGTTCACCGCGTTGCTGTCGATATCGGCAGCGGGCGACGAGCTTCCGATCCAGTGTGTGTATGAAGGTAAAACCTGGTGCAGTCTTCCCTCGGATAAGGACACAAGCCGCCGCGATTGCGATGCCGCGCATTTCCACTTCGCATTTTCTGGCAAGACAGGTAATCATTGGTCGAATCAGAAAACGATGCAGGAGTGGGTGGAGAAGGTGCTGATTCCGTACCTGAATGCGCGGCGAGCAGAACTGGGCCTTCCGCCCGAACAGAAGGCGCTGCTCATCATCGACGTCTGGTCAGTTCACCGATCACGGGAATTCCTGACGTGGATGCGGGAGACTCACCCAGATATTCTCATCGACTTCGTTCCCGGGGGCTGCACCGGTATTGGACAGCCTCTGGATGTGGGGCTTAATCGTCCGTTCAAGCACGCTGTCAAGCTCGCGTACCATTCCTGGCTTATCGACACCCTTCTCAAGCAGCGCGAGAAGGAGCAGAAGATGGACCTTGATACCGGCCTGCCAGTGCTGCGAGATGCCAGTGTAGGGTGGATCTGGGAAGGTTACAAAGCGGTTCAGGACACGGAATTAATTTTGAAAGTGAGTGCGCACCGTAGGCTAACGTGATCTGCTCACGCATTCCATCAGTCGTGGTCCATGTGCGCGATCCGCGGTGGGCGTAATCTTTCGTACGCCTGCATGACCTCCTTCGAGACCAACCAGACCCTCGTCAACTTGAAGCACGACAAACCTGAACTTTGGAACGACCTACAGACAAAATCTACCCAGGACTACTGCCCAGGCGACGACGAGGCGGTACCCGAGGATCTGGAACGCCACGAGGACGAGGATATGGGAAACGACGACTCCGAGATCCCTACCCACGAGGTCATCGAGCATGTCATCACCAAACGTGTTCCCAAAGGCCGCCAGCAGAAACAAGCCGGTGGATCTATCGGTCTGGTTTCCAGTGGGGATGCTGAGGATGTTGACGCAGAGATGCCGCCCGAGGAGACCTCTGATGAGGAGGCCGCACCCAAGGGCCGGGGCATGCGCACGCGTCGCCCTAACACCAAATACGCGGGCGAGTTTTGGCGTCACACCAACAACAAGGACCAGGATATCCCTGTTCCTGGTATTGAGCTCCCGTTATCTGCCAAGTAGCTTGAATAGACCTTGAGGTTTTGTGAGCTGCGAATCCGATTCACGAGCGAGTGCGTGTGGGAGCGGGACAAGTCAAGTTTCTCCGATCACGTCAGAAATGGCAGCTGTCAGTGTGGGAGCGCCGCGGACATCAAGGGCCCATCAGCGAAGGAGAAAAAATGATTTTGGACGCGTTTTTTCCGCGATTTCGTGACTTTTTTGACAAGTTCGCGCTCAGCCTCGATGACCTGTGACAGGCGCGAAATTATTCGTCGATTTTGGGGCCTGTGACGCGTGACCGACGAATTGAATCAAATAGTACAGTACGCTACCGCCCATTTTTTGTTCGCCGTTGTCATTTAATTCGCTGTTATTCAGCATTATTCACTCAAGCTCCAGCTGAATGGGCCCAGCCCATGCAAGATTCGAATAGCGGCATCCGGTAGTGGATATGGTGACTTCATCATGTTCCCCTTTCTTGGTCCCCGGTATTTTGTGCCCATGTGCCGGGGATCAGACCTGGCATTGCGGCTGTTGTGCGCTTCGTGCTTGCATCTCCCGTCTGTTGATGGGAGACGCCTTGATGACAATGGTGTGCTGCGATAGAACTGCGATCTCGCACACAGAGAGTGCTCATGTTCTTCCGGATAGATCGACTCTGAGCACGAGGCGGACTATTGCAGGTGAAGGAGCCATCGCGCTGTGCAAACAGATAACTGTCACCGTGTTTGTCGCATCGTTGGCACAGAGTTCCCGGGGGAACGGTTCGTTATTGGCGCATGAGGTGCGTGTGCAGACATTCGGGCTGTGCCGGGTTAGAAGTGGTTCTGTTTTTGTGAGATCCCGGGAGACGGGTACAAGCGTACGTGTTATTGATGAGGCGAAGCGGGGGGTGGGTCCAGCGAACATAGGGTAGATAGGTAGATCCGCGGCGCGGTGCTGCCGACGATCCCAACGGTTGCGAACATCAGGCTGTTCCTCCCTTGCGTCTTACCTCTTCCCATTCCCCTTCATTTTTTTCCCTGGTCGCCGGAGCAGCTGACCGCCCGAACCGTACCGCAATACGTTGGGTGGCTGCTATGTACTCCGCTATCGGTTTTCTGCGCCACCGCCGTTGCCATCATGGCTGGCTTGCATTATGGAAGCGTGACATTTTCATTGTTTGTTCCGCACCCTACGCGGCTCTGATTTGGTGACCAGTTTCCATGGTAGAGATGTCCATGCACACATGTCTCGCTTGCAGATGGCGCTGGGAAAATGCAGGCAGATGCTGTTATACGAGATGGAAGCTGTGGTGCGCGCACCGTAAACTAAGATAGTTGCTTCTCGGGCTGTGGAGCAGTGGGGGCAACTGAGGCTGCATCTCCCGGCGGCCAGAAAAGCAAGTCCTTCTAATAGGTTTCAGAAATTGATAATCTGGTGATTTGATTGCTCAATGCGATGGCGGTGTTATGAGTCTGAGAAAAACAGTGATGGCAACAAGTATTCTGAGAATGACTAAACCAGGGATGAGCGGTGGCATCGGTAAGTGGAGCTGTGCATGAGAGGAGGTTTTTCTTGGCAGGCAGATCAACTTAAGGCTGAGAATACTCCTTGCAGCGGAGAGGGGGGAAAATGTTCCGGGAGCTGGACTCAAAGGGTGTCTGCGGGCTTGATAATAGCTGCGGGATACAGCCACTCTCTCCCACCCGTGTGTCCATGTATCTGGAATATGTATTGTGAACACAAACTCCTTGATTCCATCTGCCAGATAAAGATGAACCCTTTCATCGGAAGATGAACAGCAACCAAAAATAAAGAAATCCCAGGGCATGGAGCATAAAAGTGCGTTGCCCAAGACCCACACCCTACCATCAAGATGCCCACCCAACTCACTGACACTCAAATCCGACTGAACACGCTTACCACATGCTTCACCATTACAGTTGAAACACTAGAAATTCTTGCAAACAGTCTGCAGACAGATTTCTTGGAGGCCATTGCTAACATGGCACAGTCTCTGTTGAAGAATATTGAGGTGAATCAGTTATAAGCATCATTGTAGCATAAATCTCACACAAGGAACCTAGACTGTCAAGAAAAACAAAAGAACATGTATTGAGTTGATGGAGCAAACACATGAATTGCTCAATGCAATTATCATTCTTCACATCAACTCAGATACCGGTGGAATATTGCTGCCGAGTACATTGAATCACATCGGAAAATTCACAGAGTACTTCTTTTTGTGAACAACAATTGAGTCACCATGCTGACCACCACGCTTCAGGACCCTCCAAAAAATCCATAGCTTTGTGGAGGCTCATCAGAGCAGCAGCAAGGTTAAGCAGTTCTTCCGTCAAGGAGAGATAAGCACATTGCTCAAGGGTTGCAAAAATGGACTGAAACAAGGACTTGATTTTTTTTGGGTAAGCTCTTTCATACGCATTGCAACAATTCATTGCAAACAATCCTGTCTGCATAGCTCAAGAACACGGGTATAATGAGCAATATTTCCAAAATGCAGGCGGTGGCAAAACAGAGACATCAAGAAGTACTTGCTGTTGCATGTGACTCTGCGACCAGCAAAATGGACCTTGCTGCTCTCATTGGAGCCCATCTAGGACTCAAGCCTGGCAAAGACCTTACTCAGGCAGTTTTCCAGTATTTCACTACCGGTCTACCCAGCCTCCTGGTTCTTGATAACCTAGAGACAGTGTGGGAGCCCATGGGGTGTCGTGGTAATATTGAGGAGTTTCTATCTGTCCTTACAGACCTGCAGCATCTAGCACTGGTGGTAGGTATCAGTAGTTGCTATGTTGATAAATTTCTCATGACACACAGATTACAATGCGTGGAGCAGAACGACCTAGCAAAGTACAGTGGACACGGCCCTTTCTTCTTCCTTTGCAGCCCTTGGAGCAAGTGGCTGCTCGTCAGACATTGATTGACATTGCAGAAGATCATCATAACCCAGAGGACATGGACAGGGTGCTTTCACTGACAGACAACATGCCTCTTGCGATCAATCTTATTGCACATTTAGTGGATGTTGAGGGATGCTCCAGTGTACTATCCCGATGGGAGGAAGAGAAAACATCTTTGATTTCAGATGGCTGTGATAAGCGATCAAACTTGGATTTATCCATTTCATTCTCTTTGTCTAGCCCCAGGATCAAAGCTGTTCCCCATTCAGAAGAGCTGTTAAGCCTATTGTCAATGCTTCCTGATGGTCTTTCAGATGTTGAGCTCCTACAGAGCAAGCTCCCAATTCATGATATTCGGGATTGCAGAACAACATTGATTCGAACTTCTTTAGCCTATCTGGATGACAAAAAGCAACTAAAAGCATTGTTACCCATCAGGGAATATATGCAGAAAACTCATCCACCTCAAAATGAGCTTCTTAAGCCTCTTTTTAAACATTTCCATGAGCTACTTGAATTTCACAAGGATTTCTCTGGAACTAGAATGATATCAGCCACAGTTGGGCAAATATCATCAAATCTGGCCAATATCCAAAGTTTACTCTGGAATGGACTCCAAGAAGACAACCCGGACCTCACGGAGAATGTTTCTAGTGCCTTGTATCTAAATCTCTTCTGCCGAATCACTGGCCGAGGGTCAAATTCTTTACTTCCCCAGCTTTATAAAATCCTTCCACACCCATGTGACCATCGGCTTGAGGTCCACTTCAGTACTGAGTTATTTGCATCATCCTACCATTCTCCAATTTCGAATCCAGAGACACTAGTGGCCCAGGCATCAGAACACTTTGAGTACTTCAATGATCCAGATCTTAAATGTAGGCCCACCTTTTATGCCTTGTACATGAAGACTGACTTCAGGGGTTTCAAGGTAAATTCTATGTCAATGTTGCATACTATTATGCAGCACACGGTCTCCACTTTTCTAGTGCCAAAGAATTTTGTCACTCTGCTATCTCCTTGGCAACTGCATCTGGGAACACCAGAAGACATTCACAAGGATTACAACAACTTGCATGGCTTGAGTGGATACTTGGAGACTATTCTTCAAGTCAGGCACATGCATGTCAGGTACAGAGATTGGCCAGGATTTCTACTGATTTATACATGGAAGCACTTGCACTCCATATGGAAGCAATGTCCTGGTCACAGCTCGGCAACTACAAGCAAAGCATCCCTCTCTGCACTAGAGCAAGAGATCTTCTAGCTCTTTGTGGTATCTCTGGTGGCAACGTGGACCACAGGATCATGACCACACAAGCAGAGATCCACTTTTTGAAGTCGGAATACCGGGAGGCACACAATATTCATACTCTGATTCTTCAAGAATGCCCGCTTCACTGGGATCCCTATGACCATGCCCTTGCCTTACTGAATCTTGCAGAAGTTGGTCTGTCTACGAATGCTCCCAGACATGCAGTGCAACAGGATATTGAGAGAGCCAAGAAAATATTTCTCCCCTTGGAACAGATTTTCGAGATAACAATGTGTGATATGCTTCTTGCAGATCTCCACTTGAGAGAAGGAGACACTTCCACAGCAAAGACACTTTTTAAGACATGTATCAGAGCCTGCAACAACTCCCAAATCAAATCCTATTGTTTGGAGCAGCTTGGTAACACTGGACACTGGGGTGCATCTGATCAGATGTTCAGTTGGACAACAGTTTACCTTGCCCATTCTCTCAAATTCAAAGAGAAGTTAGGAATACACAAGGCTCTCCAGTTTCTGGGAGACATCTTTTTTTTTCAGGCTGATGAGGACACAGCTGTCAGCCTGTTTATCATTGCACTCAAGGGATTCACCTACATGGATGTCCACCGCAGCAGAGCTGAATGCATGCTCCGACTTGGAGATATTGCCAAAGAACATGATGACCTGTGCAAGGCAGTGGAATCCTGGGATGCAGCAAGGCCGCTCGTTGCACGGTACTCACAGGCCAAACAGGTTGAATTAATTGATGCAAGACTAGCAAGTGTTGGCAAAGATTTGGTAGAGCAACACAGAAGAAATTTAGCTCGCCTCATGGAGATCAATGCACCTACTGGAATTGTGGAAGAGGCAGAGGATGATCTATCTGATATTGAGGACCTGCCAGAGGATCTGCATGGAGTGCTGTCACTCGTGATGGTGTGAAATTCCGGTAAACTATGCGGTATTGGTCAAATAGTTTTCCATCTTTATGATTACTGTTCACTTGGTTGAATAACCTCTATTTATTTATTTATTCATTATGATATGACTCAATGGATTTGTGAGAAGGATGCAACAGGGCCCTATATATCTGGGGCTGAGATCTGAATTCAGATCCTTGCTGTGCAGTCCATAGAGAGCAAAGTCGCTGTACAGTTTAAGCGTGGGAAAAAGTTAGAAATCCACATTGTCGCGTAATTTCGAGTATTTTGCATTTTCTGAGCAGGAAATGTGTTAGCAGCAGTCTCTGGATCGGCTAAACAGCGAGTAACCCGGTGAGAACCCCAATCAGGATAAACCTGATAGACGCTAATAGCTCGTGTGTTCCCCAAGCAGTAGGACCAACCGTATGGTGTCCTCCCTAGGAGACCATATATCATAGGTCAGGATGCAAGGTGGAACCTGGAACGAGTAGAAGAGGGTGTGATATCCACTCAGGTATAACACCAGGGGTGTGGATGCAACCCGTAATACAATGGATAGGAAGTGGGGCAGGGTGGAGACAATGCCTATGTCAAGCCAAGGTAGAAGCCTGAGATTAGACAAGGTAGAATCTACTATACATGGAGATTCTACCGACCTTATATAGGCTTCAAATAAATTAAAAGCGATTGTGGTCAGTCGCAATCAGTTCCTGTACTGCAGCACTAAGGAGTGTTCATGCTGATACTCCTGGACTCCTCTGTGTCTGTTTCTGTGGTGTTGGAAGACCTAGGAGACCTGACGTTCGGGTTTCCTAGTCCTTAATGTTATTGTCTCCAGTGCTTCAAACCCTGATCGGTTTGCAACCAGTCACACACTTCGTGTACGCCTATGTGTCAGCTGTGATGTGTCTGGGGGCTAGGATCTGTCTGTACGGGTTCCCAGTCCCTAACGTCTTCTGTATCCTGTGGCACAGACTAACCTGAGTCTGTGGCTTTTACAATCAGCGGTTGGGTGTCAACCGTGAGAAGGTCACGTGGTGGCAGCATGAGAGTCCCGTGCCACTAAGACGCATCTGTATCCGTACGGACACGTTGCGCGAAAAATAGAACCCGGGTGATTCATGATAAAATAATTGGATCAAAAAAACTTTGTATGTAAGACATGCTTAAAAAGGTCAGACCCAGCTCTGAATTTTTTCCCACGCTTAAACTGTACAGCGACTTTGCTCTCTATGGACTGCACAGCAAGGATCTGAATTCAGATCTCAGCCCCCAGCTGAGCACTCCAACAAGGACCTAGATGAGGGAGAGCTAACAAACCGCCTAGCCAATGTGTCTTTTTTTACTGGCTGGAAAAAAAATTCTGTGCTGTTAACTTCACCCTTAACTTGCACCATTAATTAAGGTTTAATTAGCATTTAACCCTTAGCTTCAAATCTCACCGTCAATAACCCCTTAAGTTCCAACACTGTCAAATCGAGACATATCAACACTAAAAAGGTCTCAGTTATGGATTTACGGGGTGTACAGGTGGTTCTGCGAGTTTTTTTGGATGAGAAAAGACCGAATTTAGATAAAATTATGTGGAATGAGGAAACAAAAGCATGGAAATGGGTAGAAACACAGGTTTGGGGAAAAGGGGGTATAACTCGGGAACGACTGATGGTATTCTTATGATTCCTTCTACAGAATAAAGTAGGGAACACAGGAAATCACCTCGTAAGTTCAATTTTCCAATTTTCCAAATTTGATGTATTTACGATGTTATAGAACGGGTGTGTTGGGGATTTAGAAGTAAAAGTAGGCGCATTTTGAATAATTTGTGGGGTGAGTTAGAAGTGGTATTAGAAGTTGATATATCCACCAGAAAATCCAAAATCACCTACTCTCTCATGGTGGGAGGTTGCTGGGGGACGAGGAAGACTTTCTGAGGTACTTCTAACGGTAAATAAACAAGAACTGTTTTATTCGCAGGAATATTACTAGTGCTCAAGCAGGGCTATGCCGCACGCGCTTGGTGACATGTTTCTCAGACTGGTGACACAGCGCGAAGGTCGTCTGTGCCGTAGATGCTCTGCCTGCCGATGTTTTTGCTGAAGGGGAAGACGGTAATCATATATCTAGGAAAGATTCGGCTGTTGCTAATGCGAGATCCCATCCATTCACGAGGACATTTGTGCATAGTAGAAAAAGAAGATATATGACGATTTAAAAGCGTCCAAGCCTCCTCCTTCACGGTCATGTAGTACATGCTCGCATGGTCGTTCCTGAACAGACACTCAAAGTCCTTTTCACAGTCTTTCTCAAAAATAGGGCACCTTGCAACTAGGGTTACTATCCAACTCCAATTCTTTATTCGAATGGTGGAGACTCAAGGTGACTGATGTTTGACCAACCTACACTGGGCACATGACGAGTACGAGATTTGAAATGTACTTGTACCGCTACAAAAATTGATTCAGTCTTCCCAACTTCTTGATGCGCAACGGCCGATTTCTATCCGTTTCCATCAGCGTGAAGCACTGACGGAGATGTTCATCCACGGCGTCCCAGACCTGGCCCTCGCACGCAATCCAGAACGTCACTGTGTTCAGCGCCAGGCCTATCATCTCGTCAAGCATGTCTGCAAGAGACATCATTGTCCGGCTGATGAGTTTGTGGTACCCCTGTTCTACGTTATTGAGGTCGACGTTGAAAATGATGTCAGTCACGACACTGTTGCGTTGGTCTCCCCTGCCGGGTTCGTGTTCGTCCTCGTGCTCGTCCTCGGTTTTGTCTTCGTTTGCGTCATCGTAGTCTTCCGTGTCTTCATCCTGGTCATCGCCCTCGTCAAGGCTAGCGGCATCGGCGCCGGTGCTTTTGATGATCCGTTTTGCACACCAGACGGGATCACCTGTGAATGATGCGACGTGGAGGTCGAGTGTGATCTCGAGCGTGTGGAGGTGGCGAAGCGGCCGCAGATTGATCGCCAGGCGTTTCGCATCTCTTCCTGGTGGATATCGTGGTCAGTGGATGCCCAACTCAACACGCGGTAGGATTGAGACGCACTGCTATATTCCTCGAGGCGGACATGATAATGCTCCACATTCACCGCGATGGCAAGCACCTCACAGGCCGCGGGCTCAAGGTCAGGAGTGATGAAGGTCAAGAGGTGGCGCAGCTGCGAACCATCAATGACGCGCGTCAAAAGTCGAAGAAGCTGTGGCGTGGTCATGTAGCAGTCCACCTTGAGCGTGTGGAGCGAGAGCCGCGTGCTAGGAAGGGTGGTATTGCCGTCACCAGCGTTCTTGAGGGTGACTTGAGAAATGATCAGCTCGTGCAGCTGCGAAGCCGGTGCGAGGACGGATATGAATTCCACCGGACCGTCGAATTGCACGCGGCTGAGACGGAGTGATGTGAGAGTCGGTCGCAACAGAGCTGTCTGCAGCGCGGCTTGGACACCAAGGCTGAGGGAGCTCCACTGAAACTCGTCTCCACCAGCCTCCATTTGTACAGACAGAGTGTTAGTGCTGTTGAGCTTTGCTAGGATCGCAGTGAGCGCTGCCGCCGCCTCCGGTGAGGATGAATGGCCGGGCAAAAACTGCAGCAAGAGCAAGCGGACGTGGGGAGCGAGCTGCGGGGCGCGAGAGAGTATTTCGGAGAATCCCTCGAAGGTGTAGGATTTGTAATAGGAGCTGTGCATCGACTGCAGGGTGAGTGCCGTGATCGTATTCGGATTGGGGATCGTCGTCATTGTTAGCCTAGATGGAAGTGATCAGCACAGATCCCGCAGTCAGTGAGAGTGGTAGAGTGCTCACACTCGTGAATACGCCTTGCTCGAGAGGTGCGCGAGCGATAGAGTGCGATGGTGGAAGGGAAGCAACAGTGCACGCTGTGATCTCGCTTGTAACGGGCACGTGACCATGTCCCGTTGACTTTGTCCCTATCTGCATAGTCCCGGAATTTGGCGCCAAATTCCAGAATTAAATAGATAGACATATCAAGCTTTTGAGAAGAATGTACTGACGGTTGTTGGCATATTGAGCTGCACAAATAATTGTGACAGTACTGAGAGAACAATAGGAAAGGGAGACAAGGGCTGGCACAGGAAGGACCGATCCACACAGATCCGCATGTTATCGGCGCCATTTGGTTTACCTTATTGTTCGAAATCAACGCACGGACCAATGGTAGTCTGTTAGTTGGCAACCCAAGTGTGACGGCAAATCGGTCGGGACACCGATTAAAATCAAACATGCCGACGGCAAAACGCTGGCCAATCTGAGACCGTTTGAGTCCGTATCAATGGAATGACCAATTTTCCCTCTGCCGGGGCCAGTTGTCTGTGCAAAGGCGGCATGTAAGTCGTTGACGGAAGTCGGTGTAAAATTCACGCGCATGGGGAAAGGGGAAGAGAATTCCGACACTTTGGGATCAGGTAGGAAACAATATTTAATTCACCATATTGTAAGACAGAGGAGCCCGCAAAAAATGAAGGTTGTTGCGCCGAGTGCGATGAGGAGCTTTTCAAACCGGCGCTGGTGGAGAGGAACCGCCGCAGAAACGAAGACGAAGCGCAGCAGCGCGCGGGATTTTTATTGAGAGAAGAGGGCGGCATGCCTGAATCGAAGACTCGAGTGGTGAGCCTGGTTCAGAGTTCATCTCCTCGACTTCATGTGCATTTGTCGAGGGATCGTTCAACGGATATCGTTCTCCAAGGATGGTAAGGTGAGGTACTTGATTCAAAGAAAACTTTACGCGCGTCAAGAGAGGCACGGATAACTTGAGCTGGAGTGGCAAGATGAATGTGTCGTCAAAGCAGCGTCTTCAAGCCTTTGTGGATGCCCGCTGTTCCAATAGCTCGTAGACGAGGATTCAGGCGGGAGAACAGTGGTTCGAACCCCGAAGGCATGGACGTGTCAGCAGCATGTCTCCCTTTTTCCTTCCGGAAATTCTTCTGTTTGAGCTATGGAATTTAAAGGCACACATTGGACACGTTGGTCGAAGCGAATTTCAGAGAGGAAGGGCAAGGATTAGAGTAGAGCTAAGAGAACAGAAAACGAGAGAGTAAGAAGCAGTAGGACGAATTAATATTGGGACGGGAAGAATAAGACGTGAGAAGCATGGTGACAGACTTTCGAGGAGAAGGCAGATCCGACACAAGCTTAATGAGAGACTCCAGACAACTACGCCGCGGGGAATCACCGCCGCCAGAGCGATTGGGGAGCCACATAGAAAGAGAAGGAACCATAAGGGAAATTTGGGACGGTGACATTGGAATCGCGAAAGTCTCGGGTGCTGGCAGAGCTCGAGCGAATTTGAATGCGCCGTAGCTTTGGGATGAAATGAGAAGCGGAGATTGAGGCAAAGAGGAGCCCCCGTACTAGTACGAATATGCGGAAGATATTGGCAAGAGCGCGCCAGATACATGGTGGAATGCGGAAATTTCGAGCCATACGCCCACGAATTTCAGACCGAGACCAAAAGCAGTGAGAGCGAGGGGAATTTTATAACCAATATCGGCGAGGAAAAGAGCTGGCTAACACGTTGAAAAAACCGTCAGACTTAAACATGATGATGGTCATTGGTTGAGCAAGAAGAGCTTTGTTTACGCACAATCATGACGACACTGCCACCACCGTACCTTTCTTCCCTCCTAATCCACGCCGCTCCTAGCCCTTGCTCTGTGCTCGTCTAGTCATCTATCGGGCCTGCATTCTACGACTACTCGTCCTTCAGTCTACCCCGGGACCCTTAGCTTGCATAGTTATCGCCTCAATTTTGTTGGAGAGCGGGTAGCTATCTTAGCGGTGAGTACCCTCGGAATCATTGGCTTGGCTTCGTGGCTGACGTGGACTTTCAATAAGGAGCGTATACGTCCTACCCAGCCTCGTAAGACCGTCCCTTACCTCCCGGATCGACTTGCTGACTGACTGGACAGTGGATTCCTGTCTCCCTTTCATTCCTGCTTCACTCGGTCTCGGCGATCCGTTTTCTCCAACCGGCCGTCTCGCGTTTCGACATCTTTTGCTCGGTCGGACTCGAATACACCCTCAGAATCGTAGCTTCCTTTGGTGTGGACAGAACCAGGTCCGCCCCTTATACGTCATCAAAGCGTCCTCCCATTCACTCAATTTTCTGTCTTTCTTTGCGCTCTTAGATTCGGCAATTGGAAGAATAACATTGGACGCATCGCACTCCGATGATAAATGCTGGCCGCTACACACCGCGAGGCGGAGGCTGTTGGGGAGCTCGCGCGCGCAGAAGGAGCAGCAGCAGCAGCGCAGGAATATCGGGTTCGGGGAGGGCGGGGAGCTGCTGAATGGCACTACGACAGCGCATGGGAGTAGGAATGGGCTTGCGCAGAATGCGCTGGGGAATGGGCACGGGTCGACGTCAACAGTGCCGCAGAAGCGCAAGCACGGGATGAGCGCGGGGGTCGGCGGTAGCAAAGTGCGGCGCGACGGGGACGGAGGCGGTACGCGCGAGCGCCGGCGGAGGAAGGTGATGTCCCTCGACATGCTGATGAATTTCGCCGACCGCGCGGGCGGCGGTGGGTGGGCGAGCGACGAAATCCGCTGCTGCCGCGGGTCGAGCGTCGACGACCGGTTCTCCGTCGCGTGCGACGTCTGCGAGCGGTGGTGCCATGCCGCGTGTTTTGCGATTTCAAAGGACAGCGTGCCGGAGGAGTGGAAGTGCTGAATCTGCGCGCCGCAGAATCATCTTGGTGAGTTGTCTTTTCTATGTCTTACACTGTCCTTCTCTCTCCCCTTCTACTGTAATATTCGCCTTCGACTACCTCATCTCATACTTTTCTCCTATTTTCCCGCAATATTTTATCGACATCCATGCTAACCTCCTTCCAGACGCCTTCCCTGCTCATCCTAATTATACTTGTTCAGAAAACACACCGGCGAACGCCCCTTCACCTGCCACTGCTCCAAGCAGCTCTCGCGGCTCGATAATTTGAGGCAGCATGCGCAGGTGTGTACGCGTTCCGTTCTATGTATTCCGTTTTTTTGTGGGCAGGGGACTTGCGATCTTTGTGATATTTTATTTTTCGTGGGAGTCAAGTCCGCGCTGTGCGGGGATGTGGGCTTTCTCTGGTCTGGAGCTTTGCGGAGCGCGAGATGTGTGTCCGTTTGGTGGCGGCTTGAGCCCCTTCATTCGTTGGGCTAGTATCGATCCAGTGCAATGGGCAATGGTCACGACGCCGCTCGCTCGCTCGCTCACCGGACGCGCGTGCAGCTGCATCGACGGATGGCGTGGTGTCGCTGCGTCGGGAGGAGCCCTCTTCTATCCTTCGATTCGGCGTTATGAGTGGAGAGGTCTCGCGCGTCGACACCGCGATGACCGCTTGTCCTTGTCCTGCGCCTCACTTCCTTCTTTATCGCTCACTCTCCGTCGCCCCTTCTCGTTATACAAACAAATACTGACCCATGTTCCTCCCCTCGCACAGACCGTCCACGCAGACAAAGCCATCCTCAACAAAACCATGGATGCGCGAGCTCACGTCTCTGCACGCGAGCATGACGGGTGCTGTGCCCTCCGCCTCGCCTTCTGCTACTTCCCCTACTGCCCCTAAATCGCCTACCGACGGGAAGGACACGAAGGAGATGAAGGAGGGGAAGGAGAAGAGACCGACGACCAAGCGCGCGAGAGCGAGCGGGGCGGCGGTTAAGAGGGAGCCGGTGGACGAGAGTATAGGCGGAGGAAGTGGAGAACGGATGGGAGGTGCGATGGCGCAGTGCCCGGGGACGTTCACGGGGTACTAGGGCGCCGCAGGGGGTTATATGGATGTCGATATGGATATGGATGAGGTGCGATCCCTTCCCACTTTACCTACTTCGAATCCTGACAAGAAGCTGCAGCCCACCGGACGCCAGCGTCAACGCCAAAAACACGAGCCCTCCCCGTCACAGTCGCAGACCGTAGGCCTGGGGAGGGCTCGTTCCTTTCGGGGGGACGCGTCCGCTCGCCCATCCTCCCACTCGGGAAACAGCGCTGGAAGAGGGGAGTCCTTTCGAGGGGACTCGTTTCGCCACACCTCCGACGCCGGCGCCCGAGACTCCTTTCGGGGGGACAGCAACTCCACCTCCGCTTACTCCTTTCGGGGCGACGGGCCATTTCGTCCCGACGGATCGTTTCGCGACCCCCGCGACGCCGGCGGATTTCAAGAACGCGATCGTGAAGGAGGAGAAGAACGGCAGCAATCTTTTCTCGCCCCCACTGCCATCATCAATACCGGCCTCGGCGGCAGCACACACAGCGGTGAAAGGGGGGAGTCCTTTCGAGGTGTTGGGTGAGTGCTGTGTTTTTTATCTGTATTTCGTTTCATGGTGGATGGGAGGTGGCGATGTGCCTCGCGATACACGCGACCAGGCGGATGCGCGTTTGGGCGAATGCGGAGACGCCGATCTTCGTGATCTTTTGAAGAGCGGACGCGCTGTGGTGGTGCGCGCTGGGCGCATTCGTGTCTGGATTGTCTGGCGCGGAGACGCTCGCCGTCTTCTTCGTCTTCGATATGGCGGTAGTGGCTTTCCCGTGTCTTTATTTTTCTCTCGGGAGTTGGTGGAGTGCCGAGCGTGCGGTGCTGTAGTGATGTGTGGAACCTGAGGAGTGCGCGCTCGTCTCGATCCCTACTTTACTGGATGCGCACAGTGACACCAACTCTCGTCGGAGTGGACGGCGTTGTTGGTGCGCTCGACGCACAGCACGTACACTTTGCCGTCGCTGCATGCAAAGACATGCGTCTTATCATAGGGGAGAAGCTGTCCTCCCATCTTCGCCTCTATTTCTTTCTTACTTTTCGTGCTCCGTTGCGCGGGCGTACGCTTTTCTCTCACATATCATCTCCCTGTCTTCTTCCATTTCCTCCGTTCCTTTGTTGGTCGTCGTCAATTTGCCTGTGCGGCGATGATCTCCAATTTCCTTTTTGGGACGAAGACGACCTTGACGCCCATTCTTTCTTCCTCGTTCGTTTGGTCACTCGTGGCGCTCGGGGGCGTGTTATCGAACGCTTTTATGCTGTCCCGGCACCTCCGTTGATTTTACTTCGCTTCAATTTATCTTTATTATCTACCTCATGCCCGCCCACATTCCTGGGCTTTATCTTTCGTTCTTGCGGCTACGTCGCCTTCTGGTCACCGTCGGGTCGATCAGTGTCCAATACTGCGTCAGTCCATCGACTCCTCCGCTCTTTTATGCTTGCTTGATCGTTCCTGTCATCTATGTCATTGCTCGGTCCTCCGTGTCCTTCCTCATACTGATTATGCTTGTCTTTCAGACCCCATTACATCAGGTGTTCCCCTCGAGCACGCACCCCATCCCCTCGAGCGCCCTCCTTCAGTGGAAACGGCAACGGGATCCTCGCCCATCGCCTCTCCGGAGGCTTTTCGTCAAATGGCCGGCCCTTTTCATCAGGGAACGGCGCCTTTCCAGCTGCCAACGCCGACTCCATTCCCACCGGCAGCTCCTTTCCAGTCCTCAGCGGAGGCTCCGCCTTTCCAACAAGCTTTTCCTCCGGCGGCATGGGTCCCGCCCGTCCTGGACTACCCGGGGGATTCCGCACGCGCTGCATCCGCTGTAGCACCCGCACCCGCATCACCACGCAGCAGCACCTCGACCCGGGCAACTCCCCGGGGTCGCCTTAGTCGCTCGGGTACCCGTCGACGCCGCTGCCGTATCCCCACTACGCGGAGACGATGCACTCCTCGGCGTTCTGCGCTTCGACGATGGCGGGCCCGGGGGCGCCGGTGGGTTCCGTATGCGGGGGCCGGAGGACGCGCAGCTGAAGCACGAGAGTTCGCAGCTGGGCATGGGGCTGGACGCGGACCTGGGGCTGCTGGATATGAAGGGGTTGGGCCTGGGCATTGGGTTGGGGTTGGGCGGAGCGGTGGGATGAAGGTCTGAGTGGGGGCGCGGTGTGTTTTCTTTTTTTGGTCGTTTCGTTTCGTTTCGTTCCAATTCTCTCGTCTCCTTTCCTTGCGCACTATCACACGTATTTTATTCACTCTTATTTCACGCTGGTACATCACTGTGTGTGTTTCGCACCTACTTAATACCCTCCTTTTCTTGTTTTTATTTACACAAAATAGTTTATTTACACAAAATAGCTGACCCGTTTGGCGGCCGTATATATACCGTAGCGTCTCTTGTGCAATCGAAGTCTCTCATCCATTCGCATTTTCTTTCTGCAGCCTTGATTCTGCAGCGAACTATGTGCTGCCCTCGGAGGCAAAGCAGAAAGCGGTCATCTGGACGCTCGTGCAAGACTGGGGTATGCTTCGAATTCTCTCTTAGTAGGATGCTTCTGACTGAATCTGCAGAAATAATTGCGGGTTGTCGCATGGCTTTTCATTTGTCAGTAATGCAAGACTCCTGATTGTCTGGACGAACCGTTCAAGTCCCAAGTTTGCTATGATTTTTGCGCAGCCTTCAAACGAGATCCGGATTCCGCACCGATAGACCGCATGTCCACAGCTGTCCACCTCCGCGAACTTATCTCCCCACATACGCCCCGAGATTGTTCCTCGATTGTCCCTGAGATGGCTAATTAACGTTTCACGGGGAATCGCGATGGGGCATCAGGGTCTCGGAACAGCTCGACAGGTCAGACCAACCGGAAATTCCGCGGGAAGAAATTCTGTGTTTCAGTCTGACCCGTTAAGTGAGACATATATCGCGCTACCGCAATTTTCGGGCTCTCCCTTCCGGTTGCGGACGCTCATGGCCAGGTAATTTTGAAATCCTTTGCAGTTTAACTTGATACTCACTGTTTGTTTCGAGGGCAAAAACTGTGGGCCCCGACTGACACCGAAATTTACGCCGATCAGCTTCCATCTTCCTTCCCCAGTAATTATTTACTCACCAGCGATTCTTCAGAAACGGGCTGAAACTCTCTGGATCCAGACTCGCCAGCAACACCAGGTATTTGCCCGGTCTGCTTCGATGTGAAATACCTGAAAACATGACAAGGAGCATCGCCTCTGCAAGATTGCGCCAGGACCAAAGACATATTGCGGTGGATATCCGTTCGATCTTTCTTGCTAGTGATTTCAGCTGGATATCTTATTCGTATCCCTTCCGACCATTTTCGGCAGCAGTGTACCGTTTGTTCTTCTAGCGCGGATAGCATCTGCAATCTGAAATTCGAGGGTGAACACTGTTATCACCCCGAGTTCAGGCGCATACCGGATCTGTTCCTGGAGGAGGAAACACGTATGGCACTCGTGCCGGGAGGTTGTCGTCTCGTTTTCCCATGGTACGTCCACGAGGTTTGGAGTCAACTTCCCCAAGTGCGAGAGTTGCGATAAAGCAGAGCAGTGTTGTACTTAAGGGTCTTAATAAGGGTGTCTGCTGAAAATAAGGCCTTCATAACCATTAAGGGTTAATTAAGGGTGCGTTTTTAAGGGTGAAGATAAGGGTTAAAATCCCAAAATGGTAACAGATGCCTGAGGCGAGATTGACTCAAGTACAAGTGTAATCTACGCTTCAAAATCGTCTCCCGAACCCTCCTGCGCCCCTGCGTCGGGTTCCTCATCGCTGTACTCGGCTGCAAGAAGCTCCATATACAGGCTTTCCTCGGTCACTGACTCACAACCCGAGGGCGGCGCGCTGGCTTCCCAATTGGGCGCTCAATCGTACCACCAAAGAGGTTTGCGAGGGTGATAGGTAGCCAGCAGCGCGGGCGATGGGGACGCGACGCTCCAGACACGGGGATTGTGGCGGGTAAATCTTCCTCGTCTTCCTCATCGCTTCCCTCAGAGCCCGCTTCAGTGACTTCACCCTCAGCCTCTGCATCTCGCAATTCTTGCTCCCACTTTGCCAGCTGTCTCCGCCACGCCGCCTTACTTTTTAGGATGACTGAGACTTGCTCAGTCGCCTCCCCATCGCTGTCATCAGTATCACTGAGCAGCGCCGCTGCGTAGCGGGGAACAGCCAACAGCAGCTTTGTCTGTGCTTCAGAGTGGTTCTCGCGTCCCTCCCGTTTTTCCGCCAAACCTTCTGCAAATTGTTTCTCGCGAAGGTTTCGCATAACCTGACAAACGATTAGGACTGCGGTAGCGCTGTTTGAACTGCTCCGTTAAAATTTTACCTTGCTCTGCTGGCCCATTTTCGTGAGTCCAAGGCGGTTGCACTTCTTGTTTTTCTTGTTCGAAAAATCAGAAAACCAGCACTCAAGGCCAGCCTGGTTCATAACCAAGTATAGTAACCTCAGCGCGAATTTGGCCAGCTCCGCCACCTGACCGTTGGTGCGGAACGCCTCCCAGTACGGAATCGGATTATTTCCCTGTGCGTACACCAGTCAAATGGAGCAGAAACATGATGATAATTCAACCCACATGGAGCTTGCAGTACGTCTCCTGAATATGCGGCTTTTCCCAGTTTGCAAAAGGGCCAGTTCCAGACAAGTACTGCATTAAAGCAACACTTAGTGACCGAATGGCAAGCTTCTGTCTGGCGTCATGCTGCTGCTGTGCCTCCGGTGTTCGCGGCGTTGAAGGCGGACGAGAGTTGATGCGCTCCTAAAGCTGCCAACACATTAGGTTGAAAGCTGGAGGAGAGAAAATCTTAATGGTACCGTTACAATCTCAGTAGAGAGAACAAATTGGTCGATATTTGCCTTGTCTCCGAACCGCGACAACTTCTGGAATGGATTGAGCACAAGTGCAAGGATGAATACGGATTGGTCGAGCTCCTTGAACCGCTTTCGATGCGCACACACATGCGCTGCCCGAGCGTGCGATCTTCAGTGTGCAAGCGAGCTGAGAAACTGCGGAAATGAAGGAACAGGCCCGTGAGAGCAAGCAGAAACTGGTCGGGACGAACCTGGTCGCTCTGCGCAATGTTTGTGAGATAACAAATGTGTTCGAGGTCCGGAATAATTTTCTCCAAGTCATCCCACCATGCGTTCGGTTCGAGAGTTGCACACTGGGCCATGGCGTCTTCGCGCATCTCATCGCGTTTGCGGCGGCTGGATTCGGCACCTATGTGTGCCTCGACAATGGCATTACGTTTGTTGAGGATAGCATTCCGGATTGGCGCTTTGAGAATGGCAAATCGGAGGGCAGCCACAAGATGAGTTGTCCAGCGAGTGAGATTTGGTAAGATATAAGCCAAGATTTTGCCGTATTTGTCCATCTCGAGTTGTGTTTTATCGAAAATGTCGCGGACCTTGTCCTTGGAATTGATCCAGTTAACGCAGTCGATGAGCTCCTCGAAGATCTGTGCCGCCTTCGGATTCTCTCTCAAATACTTGGCGAGAATGAGCTGCCCCTGGTGTCCGCAGCAAGGGAAGAGCAACAGCCATGGGCTAACATCGCCAAGGACCTTCCGCCCTTTCTTGCTCCCACCGTCGTTGTCTGTGAGAAGGCCGAGGACATTGCATGCCCATTTTTTCTCTGCTTCGTCGATCATGTTGCCGAACCGGAGTCTCATCGACTCGCCGTCCTTTTTCCAGGCATTCGTGCGGATGATATCAATCAGAAGGCACTGACGGCCGCGGTTCAGCTATGGATGTGGTAAGGGATCGAACGCGTTGACTCACCTTGAATTTGTGACTCAAGCTCACACAGCCGACTGCATCCTTAGCGTTGCTCCTCCACCCATCCGTGCTTTCAGTTGGGTCAGTTTCTAGCCAACGAATGAGAACTTACGACTCACCACATCAGTGTCGGAAAAACCTTGTTTCGCTTACAAGGGATTGACCGGGCTCGAGACCTTACGAGGGCTTGAGGTGGCTTAAGAACCACTCAGTGTGCGGCCTGCAATCCCCATCAAGCAGTGGTAATTAAGCAAATGGCTTGAGGCGAATTTAGATGTATTACAAGCTACGTATTTTGCTATCTAACGCTAATCGATCCCATTTATCCGCAAAAACATATCCTCATCAATACAATCGATCACATAGAATGCTTCTCGCGAAGCCCCGAAGATGGGACACAATAAAGCACCACGTACAACATGTTCCAAGGCAACGAACATGGCGCTGGACTTCCGTTCACGTACGGGGCAGTCGGTGCGCGTCCTGGGCTGCCAGGATGAATTTCGAAACGGCCGTATCATAGCCAAGTCAACTTTGACTCCATGCGGAAGGAAACACCGAAATATCAGGGCAAGTTGCCCCATCGCTAACGGATCATCTTCTGCGGTGTAGATAATGGAGTCGTATCGGGGCTTGTCATGGAAAGTCGGGTTGCAGCGCAATATATCCCGTTCACCTTTCCATGTTACTGCCGACTGGAACTCAATGTAGAGAGCCTTGCACGGAAGAATCTGGATTATTGGTGTGAGCGCAAAGTGTGAACTGCGAAAGTCTAAAATACCTCGAGATCTTCTTCTACGCGCACGGGGTAGGATGGATGATGGCGCGCAAGATACTCCCGGAGTTGCATGTTGAAGTTTCGGAACAGCGGGTCATCATTCTTTGTCCGTTCGAGGCGGGTCGGGGAAACACGCGAATCAGGCGAGCCGAGGGTCCAATGAGCGCTGAGCTGGGGATCGGCAGAGGGAATGAGCTCATCCTCTTGCATCCCCTGGCTCTTCTGCCACATCTCCACTTGCATGTCCAGTCGTGCCATCGTTTCCTCGTTTTCATCTATGATAGTCATCTTTCACTCCATGTTAACAAGACGCGACCGTCAAATGAAGGGACATTGACTATACCTGGTGCTCCGCGTTCTTGCCATTAGTTATTTTATACATTGCACTGACCTCTTGCTGGAACCCCTCCCCAATACGAGTGTTCTGGTTTCGACTGGTGCCTTTGTTCACAAAGTTCTGCGCTGCATGACTGAGGAAGTGTTGCTTCAGAAAGTCCAGGGATTTGTCATGTTTCTCTGAAACTCGCTGCTCAGAAATGTTAGCATTGAATGACTTGTAAATAAAATGTTTCAACCTTGCAACACTTTTCATATTCGGCAATTAACCGCCCGAGATATTCAAGGCGACTGTTTGTGGTCACGTCGAGCCCGAGCATGGTTCGCACCTTCTGCATGACACGAATAAGCTGAACCAATCCCGAGTCCGATGGTACAAGTTGAACAAGACATGGAAGCGCACACTACAGCTGAGGTCAAGTCTAGAAATCAATTCTCTGAGAAGGTAATTTACCTTGAGAATGTCGAGAAAAGTTTGACCCTCGGAATAATCGATGGTGGTCGCTGAAGAAAGGTGTTTCAAGTTGCGCCATCGTGGGAATTGGTCCATTCTATAGGTATTTCATGAGGATTTCTGGTTTTAAAGATGTAGACGAGCGCACCGCTCGTTGAACGTAGAAGCAAGTCGATTTTCCTGGAGATATTCCTTGATGACAACCCACATATGACGCCCAAACACCCCGCCGTCCCAGAAATGGAGGGCGTCGTACCCAACCGCCTTATATGGGTCCGAGTTTGCAAACTCCCAGAGGAAATGCTGGTAGAACAAAGAGTTCAAAACAACGAAAGCAGCATAGACAAAAAAGTCTTACCGGGAAATCATGAAGCCCGTATTTTTTTAAATGTTCCTCCCGAGCTGTTTTTGAACCATCTGGTGCATCTCCGAGTGCTCTCGCCATAGATGCGGTTGTACGGTCAGGATATGTGCAGGTAAGTCGATGAAGATCATCTCGGTGAACCAGGCACTGGGGACAGGGATGTAACGCCTTTGAGTTGCGAAGAGCCAGCCAAGCAGCGATCTCCTCGAAGTCCATGGACTCGATGAGAACACCCGGATATGCGGTACGAGTAACGCCATCCCCAAATTTAAAGGCTTCCCCACTGTGTGAGCGCTCTCGCAAGGATGATAGGACCAGACAGCAAACACCGTGATAGATTTTACGCTTCAGCTGGTCATACTCTGTACGCATAGAGCTACTCAGAGTCTTGGGATCAATTTGGCGTAGCTCGGGAGGCTGGAACAATTACTTCAGTCCATGAAGTTCGCCGCTGCACTCGAGTAAGGAAGCGTACCATTACAACGAAACCAGCCAATGTTCCGCCCCCATTTCCAGAACCGTTACGTGTCGCAGATTCGATCCAGCAGCCTCGAAAAAGAATGGGGTGCATCTTAACCTTCGTAGACACCATTCCCTTGTCCAACCAGACGTGCAGTCCAACAAAGCAAGCCGGATATCTCGCCTTATCCGGGAGCTTGTTCTAGGTTTAGAAACATTAGCTTAAACACATTTGTGCCAACTTCGCAAGTTGACCACTCACATCAATTTCGCGCCATGTTTTTCCGCTCCAGGGTTCATCATACAAAGGAGTGGAGAAATCAATCTCCCCATTCAAGCACAAATACTTTTCCTGTGAGTACCAGGTGCTAACTGGAGCAAGAGTTTCGTCGCAAATCCAGCGCTTCATGATCTTCCAAGGATCGCGGAACTCAACATCTATTTTGTAGCGGTTCGCAAAATGGGAGCCCTTGAAGTCAACAAAAAATGATTTTGAATGGAACTGGTGCCAAGTCAACAGATGAACATGCTGCGAGTATTGCTTGAATAACCAACCGGAACATTGCTGACCCGCGCGGCGGCAAGAGACTGGTTGAGGTCGCGATGGTCGCGAAATGTGACGAAGCAGTCACTAGAATAGACGCTGTTGCGCATGTCCCGCAGATCTTCGTCGATGTCGGTATTTGGCATACGACGTTTGACACAGCGAGATGCAAATTTGTAGTCGGCGAAGGTGCGAAAAGGGGCATATGGGCGGTGTTCCGGGCGCGTATTAGACGCCCCAGGGTCCGATGCGGGGTGGTTTTGTGATGGTGAACTCTCCAGAGGAATAATCTCATTCGGTTTCTCTGCGATGGGATGATGTTTGATGAAAATGAATCGCGGAGGCAGAAGAACCGTGGACTCAGTGTGAGCAGTTTCCTCTGTGAGCTCTGGCAAGTCCAGCTGCCCGCGACTCGGAGGCTCGTAATCCTCGTCAACGTCCATTGGCGAATCGCAGGCAGGTAATACGGATCGGCCTTCAAGAGGCTATGAATTCCCCCTGTCAAGCCAAGGGTTCCGCGGTGTGGATTACACGCACCACACTTGGAGCTACAGTCGTAGCAGCCTTTCGCCGCCTCCGCTCTCGAGTGAGATATTCTATTGCCTGCTTCCGGTTAGCGGCATTGATCCTGCATATTTGCTCATGCTGAAGTAGATTGGCGACAAAGTCCTCGCAAAACTGGCACTTTTTGAGTGTGAGTTGGGACTGAGCCGGGTGCCGTTTGGCCCGTCTCTTTCTGGTTGCTTGTTCTTGTTCTCGAGCCATTTGATTGTGAGTGAGGGCGCGCGCAAAGAATAGATGCACGGGGTCGCGAACAGGCGTGATGTCATGCACTCCACACATTTTGTTTAGTAATAGAAGCGAAGCTCGGCGTAGAGTAGAAGCGTGTTTGTCACACAGTCACGAATAACTTGCTTTTGACCGCCATTCCCGACTGCAACACTCTTCCAGAGCCGACCTATCCCAAGACGGTGCCCGCCCTCCTCCCCGTCGACGACCCTTTCATTCGTGCTGCGAAAATACGAGGATGATGTCATTACGGGGATTGTACCATACGGAGCGTTGGTGTGGGGTGGGTGGAGCTGGTGTGCTATAACAAGGTGTGCGCACTTCTCTTCTCTTCTATCAACACCCACAACCTTTTTTCTATGTCTCGACGTCGCCGCATTGATAGCACGCCCAACACGCCCGAACGTTCTTCAACTGATGGACCTCTGGGCGATATTCTCAACTTATCTCAACAAATCACCCCGAGCAAGTCCCCGCGTCGGCTGCGCAAGGTATGCCATTAACATGTGTGACCGGGACTGAACTGGACATGTACTAGCTACGCGAGGACCTCCAGGCTCTGGCCAACGACGTTGGGGATGTGGTCAGTTCCAAGGACACCGAAATCGCTGACCTCACAAACCAAGCTGTCCCTTCTGGGTCTCGGAAACGTCGCAAGCGCTTCCACCGCGCTGAAGACGCAGACGACTCCGTTCCAAACCCCACGACCCTCGAAGACCGGGTTCGCCGAGCTGGCCGCCACTTCATCATTGACGAGGCCATCTTCTTCATCGACGAACAAGCCATCTGGACAGTCGAGGCAAAGGACGACTTCGACTATGCCACCGAGTTCGCTTCGAAGGACAGCCGCATCCAGGCTCAAATTCATGACCTTCTCCGTCTGCTCCCGAATGATGCCCGCTCATTGCGAAAGGAGGATTGGATTGCTGGTGCGGTGCGTGGTCTGTTTCTTCCTCCATCCCTTCTCATTGCCTAATAGTTCATGGACGGAATGGGGGGTCAGCGTTCCACGGAGAGCAACCGTTTACGTCACGCGAGTCTGCCACACCTCGCCAGGGCGGACGAGTTCGACCATTTCGCCTCCGCCAGCAGCCGCTTCGAGGCATTCAAGGAGCGCATCGGATACGTCACGGCCACCAATACCAGCAGCGCATATTATTCGGCTTTCAAGGCACCATTACTGTACGATGAGTTTGACGGAACCATCAACGTCGACCATATCTTTCGCAATCCTGTCTTACTCAAGGTATGTATTCCGGCCACTCCTCAAGACTGAACATTCTTTAATATGTGTGTGCGTGTGTGTGTATAGATCCAGGCGTGCATTCTACGCGGGCCCGACGGTGCGAAGGGCCTCTTCAGCAACCATCCCCACCGCCCGCAGGCCAAGTGCGTAGAGAAGATCCACCACATCCGCCGCACCTCTACCGGGGCGATCGCAAATGCCGCTACTCTGGTGAGTCGTTGTCCTCCTTCCCATACGAGGCTGATCGCGTTCAGGCGGTATGGCTATTCTCTGCAGACCTGAGGTTCGTCGAGCACGGTGAAGAGACTGGCATCAATTATGTCCAACGGTATTCCGACTATGTGCAACGACTTCGCGAGGGTGTTTCGAAGAACAAGCCATGGGCGATAGACCTCCTCAAATACTGGGATGATGTCTTGTTTCCGGATGCCGACAACTCCGTAGCCGCCGGTACTGGGGAAGGTGACGATGCGGAGATGCAATCGGTTGACGATGCATTTGGCAACGCGCCATCGGGTCGTAACTCACCGGTAAATATGTTTCATTCTCATTCATGTGCTTGGCACTGATGTGATCCAGGACTCGGATGCGCGCAACGGTCGGTCACCTTTGCCCGTACGTCTGGTCTTTCAATTATATTATAAGATCTGTTTTGAACATCTTATGTCAGGCTGGCAACACGACGCCTCACCACACACCTCACCGAAGTCACCAATCCACACCGACTCGCTCCCCGCGGGGCAGCGGCATCGCAGGTGATGGCGAGGAGGGTCAACATCCGGCTCGAACCAAAACACGACTTACGACAAGACGTTGATTACACTGCGTAGATACTAAATCAATTTATGTTGTTTGAACTGCAATACGAAATCGAAGTGAAGCTGGTTTTAATTGGATTGAAATGCGAGGTAATGGCTTGTATTGCCATAATCACGTGGGTCGCTTACGGTGGATTACATCGGCTTGAGAGGTTTACACCTATGCGCTGTAATCCCCTTAAGTATTATGGGCTTACAAAGGCTTGTACTGTAGTACAAACCGTTGAAAGCAATCTAGGATTTTTCCGACAAGGACATCTTCGCCCAGAATCGTTTCCACAATCTCTGCATCAATCCTCTCACTTGCATCCCTCAAGAGCGACCCTCCCAGCTGCCTGCGGGATGGAGTGACATCCGCGGCACGCGAGCGAAACATCATGAACAGCTTCAAAACCTCTGGGTCTTCCGTCCATCTCTCCGGGAGGTTTGCAGACTGTGTCGCGCGAAGAAACTGGACCATGACTGCGTCTCGCTCCGCAGCACTGAAGGGGATGTCAAGGCCCCGGAAAACCTCCAGCTTTGAGCTTGAAGGCTCGCTCAACTGCCTGCACCTTCTTGCGCTTCTTGCGAGTCTGCGAAGCACCGCCTTCATCGTCTGCCTCTGATGCAGAAGCATCTCGTGCCCGTTTTGCAGCTGCAACCTGCGCCGCTTTCTGCTCTGCCTTTGTTGGGCTCTCCTTCGCCGCCAGGGCTTTTTCTTCAGCTGTGGCGTGTGGGCATTTGCGAAGGTGTCCCGCCATTGCCTTTTTCTCGCCATTTACGGAGTAAATCCGCTTCGGTTGGGTTAGTCAAGGACACGCAGGAGGCGTACAAGAGCCGTGGGAATGCCGTGTGCGAGGACAGGCACTCCGATATCCTCCTGATATGGCGATAGATATACCTTCAATGAAGACAATGAGGTTACAGAAGGATCCGGTGGTGCGGGTCAACTCAACGTCGGGGCTGCGAGCCACGGGAATAAGACATGTGAGATGCTTGACTATGAGGCGACTTTTCGCGTATGAAATCCGCTTTCAGACATTCGCAACGGGAACTTGAAAGAACGAAATTGCGCTTTCGGACAAGGAAAAAAATTGTTCCTGATGAAAGTTGAACAACATTGGAAACAGGTCGTTGACGAGTTAACCTTCTCTAGTACAGAACGCCCAGTAGATGCAGAATAACTTCAATGCTCGCCCGGCAAGATAATCATCTGGCTATTTTCAGTGAGACTTTTTCTTTTTTTCTTTTTTTTTTCAAGCAGAACGTTGGGAAGGAACAATAAAAATGCCAGAGAGTTGTCTGGACGAGATAAGGACACCATAAGATATACGCGAAGAGTTGCCATGATGGTTCTGAGGAAAGCAATGCACTGTAGAGAGAGTCGGCAGTCGGATCAAATGTCCAAGCAATTGTTCGGTTTTATCGGCATTTGATCGGACTGCGTTCAAAATAAATGCATTTCAGCACATTTGAATCGACTGCGCTCGAGGCAATTGGCTTGAAGGCAGTCAATTCAAGTGTCCTTCCAAGCATTTTTATTAAATTCCTTCCCAGCACTCCCAAGCCTAATTTGGGTTGCTGGAAGGTGAAATCCGACGTCGGTTCGCAAATTTCCGTTGATCCCATGATGATCAGATGTAGCCGCCGCTTGTTGCTTCTCTACTCTCCACTCTCATTGCGCTGGCAGGCGACTGTTCACCGTGTGAGGCCTGAACGGTTCAGGCTCGAAGGCAGACAACAAATCTCCTCAAATAAGCGCTTTACAAGCTTTTCTTTGGAACTACACCACCAACCCACATAGAAATCATTCAGATGTCTTTAGTATATATAAAATCAATGACTGGGTGTTACATCAGGTTGATGTTGAAGTTGAGTCTGAATGATGTTCGGCGAGAGTAGTCAGTGAGATGTCTATTGTTCTTCAGTCTGATGTCAGCCTCAACACATTTCGATATCGCACCTCAGACGTTGATACCATGTTTAACCCAGATAGGGAAATTTGACACTAACGAGTTCAAGAGTTGCCCGTCCTCGGCGAAACCGATACTTACATGATTATCAGTTTCAAGATCAGGCCTGCGAACTCAGCTCCCATTTTTGACGTGGGAAATCTTTCACTCTTCTTCTCAAACTATCATGTGCGGTAAAATACTTACGAGCTGTCGGACCTCTCGGGGCACGCCGGGCTCAAGATGTTCACAGCGCCAACGTGTGGCCCTTACGGTCCCAATAATGACGCAAAGCTTTGGTTATTATTATTACAAGTCCAGACGGTTGGGTGCCCTTCTTTGGCGAGTACTCTGGCGACGGGTTTCTAAAATTACTGCCTGGGTTTCAATCTCAGAATCCTCCGAGTCTGAGTCATCCAACCTCCTTCTCTTGCGCGCGCTCCGAGTCCGGCGAGGAACAACAGCAAAATCCTCGATGTCCTCTGCTTCCTTGTCGCCTGTGGCTTGGCCACTGTTCTCATCCCCTTCCTCTGCTTGTTGTGCTGCCGCTTCGGCTTCCTCCGCTTCTCTCTTCTTTGCTGCAGCTTTCTCGCGCTTCTTCGCAGCTGTCTGCTGCCTCTTGGTCATCCGGGCAGCCTGGGCCTTCAACGAGGCCTCCTTGTGAAATTTGACACGATCTTGAATGAGAGGTTCAAGTGCCGTCATATGTCGAGGAAGCGCGCGGCAGACGCGAACAAAATTGTGAAGTGCGGAGAGATTGAGGACAAAGTGATCGTCGTCAGCGTGCTTGATCAAGCTGGTTTCCCGGTCGGTGGCTTCTCGTTCCTGGAACTCTCTGGATTTCAGAGTTGGCTGACAGTCCCCCTTCCGGCAATCATGCTCAACGCAGCACAAGTGCTGCACCGACGTCGTGGGCAGAACAACAAAAGATGGGATCCCTTGCTCGGTGATTACCGTTCCATGCGGACATTGCAAGATTGGCCAGCCAAAGTTGGGGTGCGGCTGAGAGCTGAGGACAAATCGCTCTATAGTAACCAGTGAGCTCTGGCCTAGCAAAAGCTCGTGGATGCACCCAATGATTGTCTGACCCGTAGAATCCAGGGAAAAGACCCAAGACCCCAGTGGAGCTTTGTCTCCGCTCTGTGTGATAACAGACGAGCCAATTTTCCACAAACTTTCTGGGGAAGGTGGGTCATTCTCTCTCCAATGGCCCGATGCTCCTGTAACCTTCCATTCCACCTCCGGTTTTTTGTGCGCAGGAAGCGGCTTGATTTTCCTGGGATCAACCTGCGCCTGTGGTAGATAGAGAGCGTGGATTCTCAACACCCTTAAGTAAGCCACTTAGTCATACTTTCCCACGTTCAAATCTCGAGATCGGAAAAAAAATTAAATCAATAAAACCCCATCTAACAGAGTACAGTGAAAGAAAGAAAGAAATTATCTATTTCTTGGCTGAGAACTGTGCAATTGAAGCCTTTACCTCTGCAATCATGCTGGCAGGTAAAATTCGATGACCCCGATAAGGTTTATTCACCCAATTCAAGTCAGCACCTGTCAAACCTCCATGATAGGCCGAGATAAAATGTGCAGCACGATTTGCATATCTACATAAGTTCATTAACAATAGAAACTGATTGAAAATTGGACATACCGCATAATCTGAACAAGTGGAACATCATCAAGACATGCCTTCACATTCGCTTCCATCTCATCAATGTTTGAAGTTTTTGCTGTGATGCGATATCGGAATTTTGCTGCACCCCAGTACATCTCAATGAAATTGAGTTCACAGTGATATTTGGGACAAAAATCACAGATGTGACCCCGCGACTCTACTAGCTCGTCTAGTGCAGACTTCTGGTTCGCAAAGTCTGGCTGCAAGAAGAGAATGCGGCGACAGCAGCGCTTCACATTTGAACCCAGGACACTGAGCCAGAAGACCATCCCGCCATAATCCTTGCTCCCGGAGGATCTGTTCCATTCCCTTGAACCAGCCTGGCATGGTTGAATGGTCATCCAGATAGTAAAGCTCTTGAGTGTCCCCACTTGGGAGCTTCATTCAGTGTCCAAGTTCTGATGGCTGTCATCTTCATCAGGAACCCCCTCCACAGTGGTTTTCCGAGACTGTCGAGCTTTTTGCAGGTTGTTCTGACAAGACTTTGTGTGGTTGGAAGATCTAGGTATAGTGGAAGTAGCAGAGAAAGTGCAGAAACTGAAGAGAGAGCCTCAAGGAAGCCTCAAGGCAGCCTCATTGAAGCCTGAAGGAAGCGGCACTTTATCAGTGGCTGTACAGATGCCGAGACGTGCCGAGGCTTGCTGATGTGGCTGTGCCATTCAAATTTTCAGAGAGAATTTCCCGAATGTGCTCCATTCAATGAGAAAAGCACATAGAAACACTCAAAAAAAATGTCACATGATTTTTTGTAGGGCCTTATTTACTCTTGACCTAAAAGCTTTCTCATGAATATGCTTAATACAAACTGTTCCTAAAACTTATCTCTAACATTTGTATTAGCCAAAATATTTTTTTTAGTGTGGTGAGTGAGCCATTTCACTCGCCATTGAGCATGACATTGTGACACTGTGACTGCTTACATAAGGGTGTCGAGAATCCACCTAATCTTACCCATCCGAGATGATGTTGGAAGATCGGATCACTGTGCAGCACCTTTTGCACTGCACCGCCAGCCTGAATCCATCGCTTCGAGGTATAATGTTTCCAGTATCCACCAGATAGAATATGTTTAACCCAACTCATTGAAGCAAATTTCTGGGATATATCGCGACTCGGGGCGAGACGGTTGCTGTAGATGGAGCAGAGACGGAATACACCATTGTAGGCCTCGTAAATCTCTGTTGCAAAGCGGATTGCCGGTCCAAATCAGCGGATATCGTCCGGTATGTGTGCAAGCAAATGGAGCCAACAGTCCATGTGCCTGCATTATAATGTGCCCTGGCCGGGCCACAGGGGCATATTACAAAGTGCCCTTTCGCCTGCCAGGCCTGGGGCACATTATAATGTGCACCTCCTAGGCACATGGCTGCCCGTGCGGCTTGGTCCTCGGCATCACTGGCATTGCTAGCCTTATTTGCCGCTGCTTACACCTCTCCTTATTGGGCCCGAAAATGTGCTACGCCCGCCGCATCGGTTATTTTGACCGCATCCTGTATTGATTGACAGCTTCTGTCATTGATTGACGCTGCTCCGCCACCTGATCGGCCCGCTTGCCTTCTGTTTATTTTCATGCCAAATGTGACCCCACACCCTCAAATGCGCCGTTGAACAGCACTGAAATATTAATTAGGTCCACTAGGGGATCCAACAACAAATTCCATCCAAAACAATTCAAAATAACAAATTACAAAAGCTCTTCATCGTCGAATTCCTCAAATGCCTCCTCCTCCTCCTCCTCCTCCAGTTCAACTTCCAAAGGAACAAGCTCTGTCACATCCACGACGGTATTCTGCATCACCATCTGTGCACGCTCCCGCACCGCCGCCCACTTGTTGCGCCAATCTAATTCCCAGGCCCTCTCGCGTGCAGCCTGTGCCAGCGCGTATGCCCGAAGTCCCTCGGCGAGTTCGGGCGTAACATTGCTTCGTGCCTCGGCTCTGTCATCCCACCAGTGAGCCTTCCATGCACAGAATTCCAGGACACGCTGCATCTCCTCCTCCAACAAGATCAATTCCTCCCTCCATCGCTCGGCGCGTGCGTGCGCCTTGGCCCATTCCACTCGAATATCTATAATGTGGTGTTAGCTGGATGGCCCACAAATCAGAAACACGTACCTTCGTGAAGTGAGCCATCAGCCTTCACGTCAGAATCCCTGATACCGCCGCTATACCAAATCCAGGAAAGATTCCGTCGGCCTTCACCTGTTTCCAGATTAAAAAGGGTGGTTAGCTCCACCGGTTCACCATACTCGTTGATTTCCTCCCCAGTCGAATGGTCTGGCAGCCCTGCCAACAAATGGGCCTTGCGATTGTCCTCCTTCTCTTCGTCGTTCAACGCGCGCTCGTTCATCCCGCGAATATCGGTCGGTTTTAGGTCCTGTAGCACCTGTTCCCATGGGCCTGGGCCACGCAATGCCAAGAGCGCAGCCCGCGCTGCCCGGTAGCGCACTGCAGCCGAGCAGATGCGATTTTCAATGCCGTCAACCAGCTCGCGGGTTTTCGTATACGTGCCCTGCCTGCCTAGATGTTTGCGCTTGAACTTATGAGCAAAAACCCGAGTTCGCAATCCTGCGCGAAGCTATAGCTATTCCGGGTGCCAGCTCGACACTCGTTATCAAAAAATCATGTTCTCCAAAAACTGTTCCCGTAATGATGCGGGAACGCACCGCCACCCAAACAAAACCCTTTCCCAAAACCGTTCCCACATCGTTGTGATGAGGTTTTTTTTCGGGTGGCAGTGCGTTCCCACCCGATGAAGCATTCTGGAAAAAGAAACCAGATGTTTCCACGCTTCAGGAATTCGGCTCACCATGCTGGGTTCTTAAGCAGGATGGAAAACCAGGAAAACTCTTCCTTAAAATCTGTCCGTTCATCTTCACAGGTTAACAGATGAATCACGGGCATGAGATATTATAATCCTGATGCACACACCATACAAACAAGCCTTAACATCACCTTTGCTCCCGACGCACCCGCGGAATCCTCAGAAATTCCTGATCTTCCGTCATCTCAGCTCGAGGGGGAGAAGGTCTCTGATTCCGATCTTTCAATGCCGAGCAATCTGACCCAACTCCGGATGAGCCGCAACTAGCTCCCGATCAGCCAGCTCAGCCGCCGGCACCCCAGCCAGCTCCTACCCGTCGAGAGCCCATTCCTCGCACCTCCAAATTGCCTGTTGATTATCAGCTACTTAATAACCCCGATTCTCGTTCACCCAAGAAACCGGACGCTTGGAAGCACCGTGTTGCATCAGATCTACCTCCATCTGTCCACGTCGCGCTTACCGCCAACTCTGACCCCATCGCGGATGACCCTTTCACGGTTGCAGACGCCAAATCCCGCACGCAAAAAGCTATGGATGAAGAAATGGCCCAACTCCGCACACTTGGCACATTCAGACTTGAACCATTGCCCGCGGCTCGTTCTGCCATCGCTTCCAAATGGGTCTTCCGCATTAAACGAGATGATAGCGGCATTATTTCTCGCTACAAAGCACGCCCTGTCGCAAAGGGTTTTTCTCAGATCCCTGGTGTGGATTTTGACGAAACTTTAGCACCTGTTGTTCGCATGGAGACCATCCGTCTTCTCCTTGCTCTTGCGGCTCGCTACAACCTCCAAATCCATGTTGTTGACGCCGTTGGAGCTTATCTCAACGGAAAACTGGATGAGGAAATTTATATGCAGCAGCCAGAACTTTATGACGATGGCACCACCCGAGTCTGCCGCCTCCACCGCACACTTTACGGGCTGAAACAGTCCGGCAGAGTCTGGAATCTCCAGCTCAATTCCTCCTTCCTTAAACTCGGCTATATGCGACTCATCTCGGATCGATGTGTGTACATTAGACGCCACAACTCTGACATTGCGATTGTAGCTGTCCATGTTGATGACATGACAGTTCTCACCTCTTCCCTCGCGCTTATGGAACAGGTTGAATCGGAACTTAACTCCGAATTTTCCATCAAGAAACTCGGAGAGATCCGACAGCTTCTTGGGATGGAAATCACTCACACCAAAAAATCCATCCGCCTCACACAAGTCCAGTACAGCACAAAAATTCTCGAGAAGTATCAAATGGACAAGTGTAATCCTGTTAGCACCCCCATTGACCCCAATGTCAAACTCACCAGACTCCCTGATCATAAATCCTACCCCGAGATCAGCCGTGTTCATCAACACATGGTCGGCTCACTCCTCTATGCCGCAATCACCACCCGGCCCGATATTTCCTACGCAGTTCAGTCACTGAGCCAATTCAACACAAATCCTGGCCCAGAACACCTCACTGCAGTCAAACGGGTATTCCAGTATCTTCGTGGCACCACCAACCTTGGTATTCAGTACAGTTCAACTCCCATCACAACACTTGAACTATTTTCTGATGCCGACTGGGGCAATGATCCAATTAGCCGTCGTTCAATTACTGGTTACATATCCACCTATGCAGGGGGAGCTATCACATTGAACTCCAAGAAGCAGCCTACTGTACCACTCTCGAGCATGGAAGCCGAGTACATGGCTTTATCCAGTGCCACACGGGAAGCTCTTTGGCTTTGCACATTCCTCTCGGAACTTAGACTTGACATTTCCATTCCCATTCATATCAATGTCGACAATCACGGCACTATCCTTTTTGCCTCGAACTCCGGATATCACGCTCGATCCAAGCATATTGACATCCGGTATCATTTCATTCGAGAGAACATTGCCTTTAACAAGGTTTCAGTTTCATACATCCCCACAGATGAAAATGCTGCCGACATTTTTACAAAGGGACTTACTCGCAGCAAGCACGAATATCTTACTTCCCTTCTTGGGATGATTCGCGCTTGAGGGGGAGTGTTGGGAACACGATCACATGACCGCGTTCTACCGCGTTCCACGGACTTCTCGACTTGCTTATTAATTCCTTACCCATCCTTTATTCAGCCTAAGTAGACGAGTCTACCGAAGACAAACATGTACGAATATACGGGTGGTTATCCATACATAAACCTACAAGATGCCAACGGAGCACACATCCATTCCAGGGGGGTGATCGCTACTAGACGCTGAGCAACTGTGGACTGGCCGGCCTTCGAGTAGGCCGGACCACCAGTTAAAACCCTGTGGGACCTGGTTGGAGTTCTCCCCTCCCAGGTGTAAATCCCCGGTGTCCACCAGTACACGAGAAGCTTGTCGTAGGTCTTCCCTTTGCAGGATGCATGCAAAGAACCACAGCGTGTTGACCTTCCTAGGAATGTCCACAGCCAAACAGTTCAGCATGTTCAACCGAAGGAAGCCAACAGCCAAACATCTGACACGGGATGTAGTCGAGTTTCTTGCAGGGAGAATAAAGGTATGAATTGTAAACCGAAATTGAAGTTCTTAAAAGTTGCGATTGCACCTCAGATATACGTTCCAATAAATCACATTGGGAGAATTGTACTTGTAATTCAACCGCTTGATTTAACGCCTTGCCGGCTCCGAATTGCGAGGCCGGCCGCCCCCAGGGGTGCGCGCATGCTGGCGAAAGTTCGCATCTCCTCTGTTCGCCGATTGCGGCTGTGCGGGGCTATTTCTGGCGATGTCCGTTCCATGCGCAGCAGCCATTTCAACCATCCGAACACCCGCATACCCTGCAACCGTCTGCTTCCCCCACGCATCCACCAGGGCCCGCGCAGCAGCCCTCGACTTCACAGTGACGCGTAAATGGCTGGGATAGTTCGGATCCTGGTATGCTGCGTAAGGCGCTTCCAAACGGAACCCGGGGATCGCCGTTCTGAGATAGAGCTCCCACAGTTTCTGTGGCGGTTCCGCGGAGTCGTTCACAGGCCCGAAGGCGACGAATCCGTTCAAATCATCCAGGCGTGCGCGTTTGGCATTGGCGGCAGGTAAGGGAGAGCGCGAGCGGGGACGAGAGGGCTGGAAATTTTGTGGATAGTGAGGGGTAGGGGAACTAGGGCGCCGCGGAAGTGATGCAGATGCACCTTGAGCGGCGTTGGTGCGCAGAACAAGCGGAGGCGCCGACGTTATCTCGAGGCGTGCTAAATACTGGGTGAAAACCCGTACAATACATTGTCTTATTCTCTTCTGTATCTCAATAGGTTCCCTTGTATACTGGCGTAAAACTCTGATCAGGTGAGCAACCGCGAAAGATAATTTCGGGGCTGTAAGATGCTACACTAGGTCGAAAGCAGGGTTGATGCATGGCTGTCTCAGTGTTGTATTGCTGTTAAGGTTTCTGTCGAGCTGTTAGTGCGAGATGCTGATCGTAACTAGCCGCCACGCCTCACTACGCTAACACGATGAACGGTTGTGCGGTTGAATTCATGGCCCGGCCAAATTCGACGCAGTGTGCACCATCCGTTTAGCCGTTCAGACGAGATCCAGATGGGCTAGGTTAAACCTCACATGAGGTACTGCTGAGCACATATGAATACTGTTCCAAATCAAAGGTAAACTGTATGGTTAAACCGATTAACATAGTTAACAGTTCACCTGTAAGAGTGTGGTTTAACTAAACAGTTTAATGACTTAACATGGTTAACGGTTTTCAACCCGTGAGGTTTAACGTGGGCCATCTGTGTTACTGTGCACATGCTGTTAATAGTGGTCAGATTAACGAGATCGCGTGCCTCTTAAGGCATCTGCTTCATGTACGAGATATCACTGGCAGACACAGCTTGACACAGCCGACTGTCCATTGTTCCATCAAAACGTCTGAAACTATAGCGTGACCAGACAACGTGATTTCAAGTCCATATCCATCGTGAATTGCCTTTTCTGTTTTTCTTTCCGTTCATTCTGAAACGCATAACCTCAACGTTGATCTTGACCATTTTCCTCATTAAAGGGACCGTGCCGTGTAATCTACCTACCTACGGAATTTGGAAACCTGAAGAAGCTGTCAAGACTCGATAATCATCGTGATTCTGTGCGCAGCATCAGTCCGGAGCCTGAGTCATGATCATCTTCTCCCACCCCCGGAACTACTGCTCTTGCTTCTTACCACCACCAGTACCTGCTGCAAACGAATGCTGCTGCCGGAAACGCTTCCTCTGGGTCTCTGGGTCTTAGGTTCTACTGGATCTTGTTCTAAACAAAGTCTTCGGAGTGATCTCCCCTCCCAATATCGGCTTGAGGCCCAAAGTCTGGGCGTAGGCTGCAAAGCCGTCCTACATGGAGTAAACACCTGTGGCCCAATTCTCTCTTCAGTTGTGATGCTTCTCCGTGGGTCGCTCCACTTCGCGGTTGACGTTCCACTTGCCAATCGAGACACTCGTCAAGTCTGCGGCTCTGCCGATAATTCTTTGGTGCTACTTCTCTGTGTATACTACCCTAATGCCCGTTGGGCTGCCGGAATCACCCTGAGTGGCGGCTCAAACAATACCATAGTCGCAAAAGTTAAAGCTCATTGGGCTGCCGATGAGTTCGGCTTGTGTGACACCTGTTTGGCCGCTGTCTCCATCCAAGACGAGTTGAATGTCCGAGGTCTGATGGCTGACCGCTTTTGGCTGGTCCGCCTCCCTTGGCTGGTGCTTGCTGCGGCGGCAGCAGATTTTCTTTACGTATATTTCTTTCAGTTCCCTTCAGTTATTGCCAGAGACCAGCCCGATGTAGCTCTTGTTGATCACGGACCTAGTCAGCCTCTCGTCGGAGGTGGTCCCCGAATCAATGGTAAATTTGCAGCTGAAGCTGTTGTTCCTCGTGTTGTCGACAAGCATGGGATTAATATATGTAACCTTCACGAGGGTTCTTTCATGTTTGAATGCCGGTGCCTATTAGACGACGTCAAAAGACTCCTTAGAAAAGTGACGCTTTCGTTGCAGTGGACATGCCTTTGCCGGGAATGTTGTCCTCATTAACAACGTACGAATTGCGCCACACAGCAAAACTACATAGCGTTAGATTAACCACGAGCAGTACTGTTGCACAGTTCCGAGAGGTCTTGACAAACAATTCCTGCGCTTCTTGCCCACCATTGGTCAGTATAATGCAATAGTTGCCCCCTGTGGCCAAGAAAACTCGAAAAGTTCGGAGCACTTCCAATGTCCGAGTCATTTAAACAGCATGAAGAAAACAAGATTTCCAAAGTTGCGCAAAAGCTGAAACATGCGAGGAAATTTGCGACAGGTGATTTACCGCCCGCTCCGTTTCCACCTAAGCAAAAGATTTACATGGAATTTTGACTGGCAGCTGCGACACATTTGCACCAAAACATTTTGTTGAAGCCTGATGCGCGGTATGCGGAATATTCTATCTCTCAACAAAGCTGTCATTGCTCAGTGATTTCAAGGGATCATTTGATAATTTGTGCGCCAGAGGATACACGACCCCGAATCTTTATATCGAAATTGACCAAGATGGATCTCACACCTGTCGTCAAGCGAGGCTTGACACCGAAGTGGACGAGCAGAAAGGATTGACCGCCACGAATCCTTTTTTGCTTTGTGTGCTGGGTTCTTGAATAAAGGTGCAGGCATATTTAAGCACCGCAACTGTTGCCCATATTGTGAGCATCCCCGGCTACGCACAGCTTTTGACTCTCTAATGTGACGTCTGATTTAACGCCGACTGATCCCCCTCTGTGGCAGCTGCTAAGGATCGGCGGTGCCGATCTTACTCACAGCGGTTCCGGACTGTAACATGGGGCTGACTCCGACGCTGCTATAAATCATCATACTTTCGGGTGTGTGCACCAAGTCCCAAAATCCCACCAGTCATGCACCAGAGCCACAATATCGCCTGGGAATCTCTGTTATCGAACCTGGTCATCATTCGCGAAAATCCCGCGGTCACTCCCCGGCGCACAGACCTCTTCCCCCGCAATCTTCCGTCCCAGGCGAAATCCCTCACCCATGTCTCCCGCACATTCGCGACTGCCATAAAGACATTCTCCGCGACCGAGTGCACAAAATACGCGTCCTCGGCCGATGCCGCCCTGTATCCGCCGACGCAGGCCAATTGGGGTTGGGCGCTCTACATGTACCTCTTCTACAATGTGCTGCTCGCGTACCCAGAGCTTCATGCAGACGACCAATACCAGTCCCTGGGCTGTTTCAAGAAGCTGCTCGGGATGCAGATGGCGTTCGAGCACTGGGAACAAAAGCGCCGGATCGAATGGGGGCCGTACCAGACCCAGGAGCCCGGCGCCACTATCAGACCCCTCAGCGACATAAATGCGCTCCACGCGCACCTGAAGAAGTGGTTCTGTGTGCTGTATAGCCATGACATGATGGAACGGATGCTGGGGCGGAGTGTCGACTGGGAGGCCGAGGTCGTTTCAACCGTGAGCTTTTTGTGGCGATTTGAAAGCGAGATCGGTATCACGGACGGACAAGGCGATTGCACTGCTCGCTTCGTATGATATTTTGGTTGTACTTCTGGCGAAGCTCGATATCTTCGTCACAATGATTGAGGGAAACATCCGCCAGAAAGTGAAGTGCTCTGTAAATTCCAAGCCTTCGTTTCAAACTTGAGTGAATGAACCAGCAATACTGTCGGCCACTTTAACCTAGTATATCTTGGCCTCTGAGTTTGAGAGCCTGTAAAAATAGTTCAGTTCTTGCTCAATTCTTATCCAAAATTTTCGTTTTCACACTCAAAATGTAGGTCTCTATTTCCATACACGGCCACCATATGGGCCATATATATTCCCTTATTATTCTCTCCCGATTTCGTGCTGGCCCCGCAGCCCCAAAACAGCGTTTTTCGTGGCCTCTTCCCCTCCTGGCATCCTCTATTGGACTTTTGCACCACAAAATGACCACGGTTAGAATCTCCCACGTCCCCCTCAACGTAAATATTTTTTCATCTTTTTCCGACCAGAATTCAGAGAGCAATGGATCCCGAACCGTCAGCACCCATTTCCGCATCAAAACGCGCAAGTTCTTCCCACGCTTCCAATTTGGTGTCCGGGGCCGTCGTGCTGATGGTACATCAAAAATTGTTTCGGGCCGATCGCACCACGATGGTTCCACAAGTAACTTGTGAAAAACTAACTTGCTCTGCCACAAGTAACTTACAGTAACTTATAGTTTTTCCCAGGTAAGTTCCACACAAGTTAGCACAAGTAACTTGCAAGGTGATGGCAAGTTAGATCAAAGTAAGTTTGGTTGTGTTTGGCCCAACTAACTGGTAGTTAACTTGGGGTGATTGAAGGGGTATTTATATATCTCAGGCTGGGATCTGCATTCAGATCCTTGCTGTGCAGTCCGGAGAGAGCGGAGTGGCTGTACGGTTTCAAGTGTGGGAAGCCACTCCGCTCTCTCTGGACTGCACAGCAAGAATCTGAATGCAGATCCCAGCCTGAGATATATAGGTGGGCTGGAACGTCAAAGTGGTCATGGATTAACACCGTCTTTTTGTTTGGACTCGAGCCAATTCGACCGCGGATCGCAGGCTGCAAGGTAGCGTCTGCCCATAACATGAGTACCTAGATTCTCCAAGAGTGTCTTGCACTGACGGCCCCGCGCAATTGGGCGTTGAGCCAGTTAAACATCACAATTACTTTGGGGCGGAAGCCAGGGCCCAGGGATAGCAACAGCTTCACCGAGGCGCGAGATGAAGGCGTCGGTGAGGGCATCGATGTACGAAAGAAGTCTTGCGGAGGCGGGCATGATGGTGGCGATAACGAAGGGTGGCCCGGGCCAGATTGGGATACGAGAACTGATGGCATTTTTCGCACAATGTCAGACGCCCGTAAGTGCAGTGATGGCCCTAAGGCCTTAGAAATCGACCTCCAGAATTTCTAAGGCCTTGGGGCTTAGGTTAAGGCCATAGGCCTTAGGTGGCCTTAGGCCTTAATTTCCTAAAAGGGAAGGTGGTTCCCAGCTATAGGCACATTAGCTACTTTGACTCCCAGCACTGTGGATATGCTTCTTCTCTGTCTCTATTGCCTCTAGGTGCATGTTAAAAGCACTCTTGGTGTCCTTGTGGCCAGTTTGGGTGGTATAACCGCTAATCCAGCATAAAAATTAATTTAAATTGAATAAAAATCATTGGCACACGTGATGCCTAATGCCTTAGATGGAAACCGGGCCTCAACCTCAGGCTTAACCTAAGACCTTATTTAAGGCCTAAGGCCTTAGGTTCAAGCTAAGACCTTAGGTCTTAGGGCCAACACTGCGTAAGTGCAAGCAGTTTTGCAGATTGCAGCAGTTTGCCAGGGAATTCAAGTCTGCAACATTTTCAGCTGCAGTGTCATGAGCTAGTCTATCCCTTCTAGACTCGGAGGCCAGTCGATGTCCACTCAGTTACAAGACAGAACAGGTGGGAACGAGTGACACATTGGGGTTGAGAGCAATAGACACAACATCAGAGCAAATAATGATGGGAACGTCAAAACAGGGTAACCTTGTGGACGGACTGGGCCGGGACATCTCCTGTTTCAGTGATGGTCGGTTCCCCCGCCATTCATTGATTCAAGAGGGTACGACTTGCAAAAACGTCAAAATTGCAAAATTTCAGTCAACTCGAAGTTCCCGAGACCCAAATTTCAGAATTGGGTCTTTTTCGTTGTTTCTCGGAGTCGTACCCTCTCATTTGGCGGGGGAGATGATCATCACCAAAACACGCGACGTGGGGGCCCAGCCGGTCCCGGTAGTTGCTGAGTTCCGCGATGCGATCAATTTCACCGGGCTGGCTGGTCACAAGCCTATATCCCTTCGTACAAAAAAAGTATCTGATAAGCCTTCAACCTTTCGCTATGGAACAGAGTCTAGACTTCTTCTAAGGTGATATTTCAAAATACATCTCTCATAAGAGTCCTAAATGTTGATCATATATTACTCCCCCTAAATCTGGTCAAAGCTGCAACAGAAAAGGAAAGTGAAGTGCCAATATCTGGGCAGTCCATAACGTCGCTGGCAGCCCTCGCCTTCATCTTGGACCGCAACTACCCTACTTGACGATTGACATCAGAACGTCTATCGAAATTAGAATGCAAAGTGGTAAGCAAGAGAATCTAATTGTTGCGCTGCGGTAGCGTTAACCAGTGTAGAGAAAGAAGGGAATAGCCTCAAAAGCTCAAGTCGTCTCGTATGCGAATTTTGCGACCAGCAAAGGTGGGCATGCAAGCTATCCTGGGAGTGAAGAATTACCGGCTCCAAGGTTGGAATTCTGCCGGTACTTATGTCCTTTCTCATTCGGCTCAAGTGGGAAGCTTTGTTAATTAATTCGCGGACGATCAAAATTCTGTTAGAATTTGGGAAAGCTGTGCAAGCTGTTGCGAGCTTACAGCTAACAGCACCCAAGTCTGTGTAATACTTAACAGCTTTATTTCGGGTTCTGCACAGCCTATGTCGCAAAAATCCTGCTCGGAATTCAACGGCTTATGTCCGGTCGTAAGCCGGTACACGGTCGTAAGGTTTTCACCGGCTTGAAACAGATAGTTTGGGTCCGTATAATCCACCAAAAGACCTAAAAGCTGCTGTAATCCAAGCCGTGACGTCAAAGCTCCTACAAGCCATTGAGGTAGTCTCAAGACATTACGGGCTTGCATGTACCTTTATACACCAAAACTCTAGCTTAACAACAGGTTTAAAATGTATAATTGAATTTATTGCGTATATAATGATACAAGTATTTAGCACTGCTGCTTAACAGCCTGCTTCGGAGGGGAACACGAACGTGTATCTGCTGTACACGCATAAATCTAAGAAAAGGTGAGTGATGAGATTGAAAAGAAACAAGGCATACCTTGAGCAAGAGTGAGTGGCGAAAGATTTTGTCCACATTGATGGTGCCGTCGTAGTCATCGTACAAGATCTCGGCGTCGAATGCCGAGTAATGCGCCGCCATTGCATCCGTGGCGGGTGTGTCCCCGATGAGGGCTGCGACCTTCAAAGCGAGAGTTGGAAGACCGGAAATGCTTGAGTTGATCGGCTCCCATAAGGACTTGAAGGTTTGCGCGGCGTAACCGGTTGCTAATGGTCGAGCGCTGGCAAGACATGCCGTCTTCGAACTAGAGGGAAATCAGCACCAAAACTAAGAAGACATTCAAACACACACCACGCCTGCCATCCACGGCTCAGTTGGACCTCAGCACGAAGCTAAAATCGTCAGTACCGAACATATCAAACAATAATGGGCATACGCACCTGACACAGGCGACCCGGAGACTTGCTTGGAGTCAGCTGCTGGGACAGATTGAGAATATCTGCCAGAGCCCACTCGGTACCCTCTGGGGTGCTTTGGTTCGCTGTCGACTCGTCGACGTGGGGGCATGGGAAGAGAAGAGAAGTTGATGCGAGATACTCACACGTCCGTCTTTTACATAGCTGCTGCCCCACTCCGCTCCACACCTAGCCGAGGTTGGCCCCACTCCGCCCCACAGGTGCCGGCAACTGCGAGCATTCTGAAAGGGGGCGCAAGAAGATTGCAGCTACGGCAGAAAGCGGTACACATTGGGAAAGACTGAGAGATTGGCCTCGCGAAGCAAGGGAGAGAAATGGACGGAAGCGGGAGACGAAGTCAAACTGGAAGTATGTCACACCACACTCTCGTTATCCGTTATCTTCTCGACACTGCGACAACTCTTCCAAAGAGTACGTGCTGTTTACAATATAGTACTATAGGATTGCAATGAACTACTTGGGACCCAACAACTCCTCTGTGCGCTTAAAATATGCTGCATATGTCCGAAGAGCCGCGAAAAGCCCTCACGAGCCACCCTCTACCTTGCACGGAATTGAAACGGCTTACAGTGGATTGTAGGCCTCCCCGTGTGCGGCTTGTAATCCCCGTCAAGTCGCTTCAAGGTCTCAAGCCGCGTCAATCCCTTGCAAGCTGAACAGGGTTTTTGCGACATAGATAGAGTAGAGTAGTATAAAGTAGAGTACTTACCACCATGTACTCTACCGGATTGCAACGAGGTTCCCCAGTTGCAATCGTCCGGGGCTTACTTCAACAAATTCAACCCAGTCCAAGACTACATTTCACTACGTAATTCTTCGTGTGAACAAAGAAGACCAACCCTATCATGGAGTCAATGGCATACTGATAGTGTGTACCGCAGTAAGGAACGATCTGGAACTGCAACCCAAAAAACGTTAACGGTCCACAAATCATCAAATTTTTAAAACATACCCATCAAATTGATCGGGCAGAAAAGTAATCCGGCGGTGAAGTTTCCCCTTCTGTCCATCGACGATTCTGCAACCTTTCATTCAATAATTGTACTAGTTGCTCTGTGGGAAGGGCGGAAGCTGGGGTATCGTCCACATTGCCATGGCCTGTGGTTTGCGAATTGACTGCTGATGAACTTTCACCTTCTGACGCAAACCTCTGGATAGGCTGGCTAGGAGACCACAGCACATTCCCGTGGTGATCGCCATGCTTCTCTCCATGACGTGCTCCAGGAGGAAGAGAGCTATGTGAAGTCGCTTCTGAGGTGAATGGCCCGGTGACGGACGCAAGGAACGGTTCGGGTATAATGCTTGGGGAGAAAGAATCTTCGTTACTGCGGGGACGTTTCCGGCGTAGAAACCAGAGAGTCATCATGCCGAGGACCAGGATCGCCAGCCCCCCAGATGTGCCACCCAAAATGGCGGCAAGGTTGTTAGACTTGGGGTGGCTCGGTGGGGGAGCTAGAGATGGAGACGGAGAAGGAGATGGAGGAGGAGACGAGGAAGGAAATGGAGAAGTCGCTGGCGATGCGGAGGAAACAGTAGTCTCAAGCCCTATTGCACCGATCAAAGCAGCAAGAGCGACGGTCTGGTTTGTGCCTGAAAAAATTGCACTCGGCGGACCTGTCCAGGAGCTCCCGTAAATATTGGTACCATCCGTAGTGGCCAGATTGGTGACGGCATTAAACTACAACCACATAGTCAGCGGATGCGCTGTATGCGTTTTTTCGTGTACCTGGACCGCGATATACTCGCTAACATATTGGCGCAAGGTAGCGTCTGTTGAGTTACGTGCATAAACTGTGTTGAGACCTCGGAGTAAGGTAAGTCCTCCATCTATCCCTATGATTGCGGATGTGTTAGAATAAACGAGGGTACAGATTTACACAATGGATCTACCTTGGACAGCGACAATTCCATTATTGCCTTGCCATGCGGAGTTGGGAATCACGGCTACAAGTAGGTCACTGAGGCTGTATCCAACTTGATCAGTATGTCCGACAGGAAAAAAAACGCGACCTCACAGTTTCTGCGTCGAAGCATCGTTCGTGATTGAAAAGAGGATAGAAAGCCCTTCAATCATCAGTCCTGAGCTACTTGGGTCGGAAGAAGCTTGGACTCCACAACCACCGTTCATGGCATCGGCGGAGATGTCGTCCTGAACAATGTTTTGGACGTTGAACAGATGTGAATGGATGAAGCTGGCCGATTCATTCGCTGCTTGGAGATACAGAGGATCAGCTGTTGCTTCGGCCAACAGAGCAGATAACCTAGTCAGAACAAATGAGGTGCGTATCACGTAAATGCGAAATACCCACGCGACGAAATAGCTGGTGATAGAGCTGAGTATTATGGATAGAAGTCAAACGTGTCGGACATACCCAGTAGCAACACCTGCGACACGGGGCTCCGCTGGGTCGTTAACCTTGATCAAAGACCTCCAGCATGAGTTGTAACCAGAAGTCGATTCCTTGGACATACATACCCAGAATGCGCCCCCGACCATCGTAGCTGGCACAATGATTTGATTAGTATCCTTGAGCTAGAGTCCAAACGCAACTCACCACTTTGGCAATTTTTCGTGATAGTAAAATTCTTGCCGGCAATATTCCCGGCCGAGACGTCACTTTGAGACAGCGTGCGGCTTCTGCCGAACCACCAAGACTCAACAGCATACTGAAGAAATACGCTGTTCTTGTACGCTGCATAAGCCTTGACTGCAGCGTGTCCGAACGCCCTTGAAAACAAGGTCTACAGTGAGTAGATAGGCGATGTATACGGTGTAGTGGTCTCACAGCCCATAATTCGTCTGCGCAATTGGTCAATTCCGACTTAAATTAACGCTAAATATTGTGACTGGATAAAAGTATGACTGACACTGGGTGAAGGTCTGACTAGTGCTCGGACAATCAGTTATTCAACAAACTTACTAGGGATCCGAAAAATTGGCGCGTTTCGTCTCCTGGAGCTGGAAATACTGTTCGAGCACGTTCTGATACTTTGTCTGATTGGTAGCGATATCGAAGTCGACCATTTGGGAGTACAGGTTCCCGGTTATTCCGTACCCCTCATCTAGGAAGAGAGGACATGGTCAGTTAGACTCTGCATCTGGTAGAAACGGCCGCCGCACCGTCGAATAGGCCATCTGCGCTCAACTTGTCGATTGCGACATCTAGGGCTGCTCCAGCGAGCCTAACTCGCTCCTCTGTGGATATCGAAATGGTCGAGTTCTAGCAGTGCTGTTAAACTGCGTAGATCGGGAGAGTGGCAGACAAGAGGACCGCACCCAAGACAGAGGGGCGACTTGGGATGCAACAGGTCCGACTGTGAGGAGGAGAACACCTAAAAAGAGGGGAAACGAGACCATGGGCGAGTGTGCGACAGGTCAATCAGGATGTGGAAGGAAACTCTTTCCGTCCCTCAAGGACCCAGCAGTTCGGAACATCAAGATGCCAAAGAAATTACGGTAACTTGAGTTGTAAAAAAAGAGGATAGAAGCTGTTGCGCCGCAGACCCGAACACCTCGAATCAGATATACATTTTTGTATAGCCGAAAATTTCCCATTCGTTATCCCAGCTGACCCCCTCTATCACTATAAGATGTTCCGCAGGAGAATCGATCACTCGATGCGTGGGACCATCTTTATGGGATACAGAAATCTGATCTTTGATGGCGGAGATTGAAAAGGCTTCGGACAGACAGACGGACAGACACACGCAATCTTATAAATAGGGTGACAAGGGACTGGTCAGCCGCTTCGCGGCCTCCCATTCCCTTCCTTTTTGCAACTCAATAAGGTAGTGGGTGACTGGGAGTGGTGGGCTAACATTCAAAAGCATCATGCACTTTGTTGAATGGCACTGAGTTGAGCCGACACTTGATTCCCTTTCATTTCCCCTCTGGTGAGTTCGAGGTTTCTAGACCGTTCTTATTGTATGCGCTGCGTTTGCTCAACGTTCGCCTACTTGTTCGCCGCGGCAGCCTTTGTTTCCATATGGTGAGAGCCATCTGTTAACTTTAGCACCAGGGCAGTGTCTGACGCCAAGTGCCGTGAATGCCAAATGATGATTGCCTGTGGGCCGGTGAGAAAGAAAGGCGAGTCCTAGATGATCTACTAGTAGATGATTACGTAGTAAATGCGATCGAGGCGTCCGTCAAATGGAAGGGAGAAGCGGGGAAATGAGAAAAAGCAGAAAGTTAGATTGCCAGCAGCAGACCACTAGCACGCCGGACACTTGCAGACTTTGAGACGAACGACATGATGGTGGAAAGGAGGAAACGGAGCAGGCGGTCCGGTCGTTTCCGGGCACTGCCACAGCACCCTCGTCTTAACTTCCACCTCGTCGACGTGCCAAGATCTACTCGCTCGCACCGATAACCGTTTCACAACGTAGCGCCTTCACCACAGGCACCGATACTCTCTTGGATGCTGCACGGAGATCCGACGGCTTCGAGCAGGGATGCCCGCACCAGCCCTCTGCGTCGCTGCTTTGCAGAGCGTGACGCGAGGTGCTCAACATCGTAAGGACAATGGTGGTTGCTCGCCCACCAAGTGTACAACCACCGCGTCTCATCGCCTGCTCCGTTTGCATCGACGCTCGCGTACCGTTCGCGCAACGTCGTGTAACGAACGCGACCAGTTCCCCGCTCGCTGCCACCCCAGTGCACAGCACCCACTACCCGCACGACGGGGGATGACGCTCTCCGAGCAGTGGCCGCGGGAACGATTACGATTTGGGAATCGGGTACGTTTCCGTTTGCTTTACCTCTTTTCTTTTCTGCTTCCTCGTTTCGTCTATGTTTCTCTCCTTCGGTGGCGGAAGGGACTAAGAGCCGGACGGATGCACTAGAAGGTGCATGGACGTTTTTTACTTCACCTTTCTTGCTCGTTTTCCCGTCCCCGTTTTCGGCCGGCGCGATCCATTTTGAGTCGGGCCTCCGTCTTCTCCCCTTCTTCTATCCTCCTTTTATTATTTCCTAGTCCTGGGCGTTTTGCCGATGCTAACCATCTTACGCTGCGCAGACACCACCGCCCACATCGACGTCCGCGCGGGCGCGGGTCGCCTCCATCGCCATCTCCGCTGCCGCGCCGCCCTTGTCAGCCACTTTGTCTGCATATGCGAGCGATGGGGCCGTGCCTGCGGACTCCGTTTGGCTAGAGTGGGACTTGACACACACTCACTCGGACAGTGTGTAGGACTCCGCTGCCTGCCGCGATTAGCAGCCTGGCGATAGTGGATGCGGCCTGACACGGCCTCCAACCTCACCCCAACCTAATACGCACCGTGCTTCGTGTCTCGGTAGGGGCACGACAGGACGCCCGCACACCCGCACGACCAGGTCGCAAGCGGGGCTGATCTAATTCGCCTGCGTCTTCGCCTTCGCCGCAGGGGAAGACACTGCTGTATTCCTTGTACGAAGCTCCTTGTCCACCTCCTCCCCCTTCTGTTGCACTTTTTTGTTGCCGATAATGTTGTCCTTGCGGTGCGCGTATTGCGCGGCAGTGTTGCTTCTCCGCGCTGGACTCTTCCCCGCGTCGGTATCCGCACTGCCCTTGGGTCTTCGACGCCCCGCTCAGCTGCACCCTCCTGCACTCGCGCATCTGCATCCTTGGTGGCGGGCGTCCGCGCGACCTGACGCCGTCCTCTTCCTGCCCGCCCTTCCGCCCCATGTGCCACCTCCCATTCCGCGGTGCGGCATACTTCCGCGCCGACTGGAATCATGTATTTTCGCGCGCCTATGACGGACTGCGCGCGCATGGTGATTGACTCCGACAGTGGGGAGTGGCGGAGAAGGCGGAGGTGAGGTGGACGTATGTGCGGGTGCGGGTGCGGGTTTACGTTCCGTGGAAAGGAATACACGAGAACGGAGGAAGGGCGGAGAGATGGAACGAGGAGGACGACGCAGAACGCATTGTGACGCGGGCGGTCTGCCAGTGGGTGGGATGATGCAATTGCGAGACACCCTGCGCGTGGAGAGTCGCCGCCCGGGTAATTGATCCATTCCTTCCTCTCTAGAAGGTCCGTATGCTCGCACACTCCTCGTTTGTGGCCCCCAACTGACGCAATCGCCAGTGCGTGGGAGCTTCCTGCGGTAGTCGAGGAGGCACCCCCAGCTACTCGGACGGCGCCCGTCGGAGAATATGCAGCAAGCGGCGCGTATGCCACTACCTGCTCCCCGATTTCCTCCGATGCGTCCCGTTCTGCGCGAACACGACCGCAGGACGATCCTATACTCATTCGTCGAGGATGCGGGAGGCCCGATTTCCTTTTGGGGATATCCCCCCCAAGTGCGAAATTTGGAATCCGCGTTTAGTTCTCCAGCGCAACGAGCTGCCCGCGGTAGCAGATTGCTTGCCGATTCTCTGCGCCGATTGCCTCCGCCTTGTGGGATTCTCTTCTCTATTGCGCCATCGGCGTAGCTTGTGCTGGGCTTCCCCCCCTTCCCCGCCTCGTGCTCCATTTTCGCTTGGGCGGGCTCCCCATCTCTGACGCGTCGTGAGCATGCATCCGGGGCGTCTGCGGCTTTTGGCTCCGTGTGTGTATCGACAATATGTGGACTGGTGGGATCCTCACGAAGCGAGGCGGGAGGGACGGGTGCACCCCAGGGTTTGAGGATGGCATCCGCGGGTAACCCTAGCCGCTCGACGCCTGCTTCTGTGGCGCTCCTCGCCGTCATGAGCACCATCTCCCCCACCCTCAGCTGCTGTGGCCATCGTTCCCCATCGCCGACGCCGCCTTTCCCCCTCTTTGCGCCCACCGATTATCTTCGGCGCAGCACTGGCCTCTCTGTCAACGCGCATGCTCGGACGCACCCCCAGCACCACACATAGCGCCCCCGGCTTGCGCATTACCTGCCCCTGCTATCGACTACCGCACGCACCGTGTTCGTTGCCTGTCTTACCGCTTGATGCGTGTGGCTGGGCTCATCCCCAACACTATTCACGGCACCCCAGGCATGCCCTGCATCCGGTGCAGCCTTTCCCATCGCGTGCGCCGCGTTTAGTACCTCTCCACGCACTTCATCCTTGGTAGCGTCTCACCCTCTTATTGTTGGAAGGAGAGCCTGGTGCACATCATCGCAAATCGGTCAGAAGACCGATTAAACCGAAGGTGCCGACCGGCGAAACCCTCGGCAATCTGAGGCCATTTCCGGCCACTTGAAACCCTTGGAATGACCGATTTTTTGGAAAGCTCTAAATACAATCATGGATATCGTGAGGCATAGTTGATGAACCGGATACGACCACAAAGTTGACTCCCTCGGCAGAAACATCGGGGAACCCACGTCCCGTGGTATTGAAGAGGCCACTGTATGTGTCACCAAGGCTCGAAATATACGCGTCCACGTCGCCCTTTTGATATGCAGGCGCCTCAAAGTAGTTGGAGAAACCTACCAAAGCAGATAAATCACAGTGAAGGAGGAAGAGGGAGAGAAAACAGACCTCCCGAAGAAAATGCCGCGCTGATTTCGGAAAAGTTGTTCTTGGTAAAGTTTTCCAAAATCGTTGTGAAGAGCCGATGGAGGTAACCGAGGTACACGTCGAAGGGGCAGTGGGAACGAAGGTCGTGCACTCAAACTCGTTGCCGGCGACACCGCCGTCACCCGATGCGAAGAGGATAGACGTGCCGAGGGCGCCTAGCTGGGCATACGCATTGCACAGTCCTTGCGCAACGGGCAGTGTCATGTCTTCCTCATCGGCACCATACGAGGTCGTGAGGACGGTAGGCCGGGAGGGATCGCTGATGAGCGCGTTGATTTGATCCAGGAAGCCACTGACGGTGTCATTGTTCAGCGGGCCTACGGAGATGAACTTTACGGGGACGCCACTCGCGGCACCAACCGTATAGTCGATGTCGAGGCTGGCCTCAACGCCAGCGAATCCGGTGATCTGAGTGTTAGATCCCCCATCAAGCAACTCAACGTCGAACTTGGTTGTCGCAGGAAGGTCGGGCCGGTACTCTGCGAGGAATTGCTAGAGGGAAATTCAGAATTCAGTAGGTATATAAAAAGCCATCAACGTCACCTTGAGGTCGTTGAAATTGGCAAACTCATTGTCATATGCAGAGACACCCAGGACGTTATTGGTCTGCGTAGCGGACGTTGTGGGGATCCCGTATTCCACCTGCAGACACGAAATTGTAGTGATATCCGCGCACGTAGGGTCAATGTCCCGTTTGCTGTTGCTGGGAAGCGGCTGCGACTTTGGCGCTGCGAACGGGCGAGAGAAAGTCGTTGTGGGGTGAATGTACGCAACTGCCGCAGAAAGTTCGACTGGGAGCGAATACTGCAGGGTGCGGATGGTGGTCTCGTCGGTGGTCGAATGGGTGAAGACAGAGAACTCGAGTTTGCCCGGGAACCAGGTATCTTGAACTGCAAGACGTCGCCGGCCGGGGAGATTGTAGTCGCAGAGATCTTGTTTTTCTGGAGCCAGGAAGTGACAGCGGAGAGCGCGTCGGAAGTGGGCTTGACGTATTCAGCAACCTGCGCGGCGCGGCGCGTCAGAATGTGAACCGGAAGAATATATGTATGGACATGCATCTTCTGGGGTCAAGTACTGACCGTAGCGAGAGCTGCTGGGGTCAGACACCGCGTACAGCTCGCTCTCGAGCCCAGCAATATTGTTCGGGTTGAGCGCAATCCGGAGGGTGAGCTCCGCATCAGAGGGTGCAGGGCCAGTGCTCACGAAACCTCGAGCAGGTTGAGCCCGATGCTCATGAACGAGGAGGGCCGAGCGGTCTGTCGGGGTGGCGATTGAGAGCGTCACGAGGGCCGCAATAAAGGAGAAGCGCAGAGAAACCATGGGCTGGAGGTGGTCTGAATCAGTGTGAAGACCTGGATCGAGTACTTAGTACTTATCCACGCGCTTGGATCATGGCTGTGGATCTGAATCACACGCCGGGGTGCTTTTGCCTTGTATCTGCATTCGATTTCGTGAGGAAGGAAGGAAGGAAGGAAGGATGTATTACTGCGGTGGTTCCAATAAGGAACTAGCAGGTGCTGCGGATACGGGCGCGGGCGGCCGTGAATGTGCCGAGAAGACATCTCTGATCTGCAACCGCTATTTGATTGTTCGAAGAAGAACTTTTCAATGAGAACATCACCAGATTCCGATATCCGTCAAGACATGTGGTCTCAACTTCATGCCAGCCACGTTCGGCGGAACAGGTTCACTTAGTTGAGCAAAGGTCGAGCTCACACAGAACTTTCTATGGCCGAACTTGCTGTGGAGCACCCGCCAATTCAAGATCTCCGGTGGGTCAAGCACCCACACAGGGGTAACACGGCCGAACTTGCTGCCGGAGGATGCGCCATGTCAACGCGATTCTGAGAGAGCGAGTAGAGTTCTTCGTCAAATTCAAGAATAACACGGTCAGTCCATTCCTTCAATTTATTTGGCCATGAGTTCATTTCTCGACCTCGTACACGTTCGGATTCACCCTCTTTATGAAATTGAGCTGTCTGTCGGAAGCTTTGTTAAGCTCCGCTTCCACCCTGCGGCATCACGAAGGAGGCCGAGCATGCCGGATTGCAGGCCGATACTTGCCGTCCACAGAATATCAACTTAACAGCTTTTATTTTTGGCTCGAGATGGTGGTGAAACGCAAGGTCGAAGGATCAGCGATCCCGGATTGATCCGTGCCACGTACGGCAACGCCTCTTGCTTCTCGCCTCCATCTTTGCGCACGATTTTCTTTGGATTCACAGCGCTCCTACAGCTTACGAACCGCGCCGTCGGAGGACACGTATTCTCATTCTGCCTCGGAACACCTGCGCTCCATCGCCGATAACACCGACAGCTTCACAATCTCGGTGCCACATCGTGCGACGTGCTGGCTCTGCGAACGGGACTGCGGTCGTATTCTCGATCGCGACGCCTACTCAACGCCCGACCCTTTTACTGCGTTCCCTTTTAGGAGGAAATCTGAGGTTCAGGACACGGTTTGCAACTCGTTCTGTACTATCCAACGCGCTGCTCCGTCGGAGCATATCCTGCTCCGTCTTGGGAGCATTTCGCGCTACGCGAGCGCGTTGCGCCGCCGACGCGTGGTTTGTTTGTGCGCGTCTGGCGGTCAGCACAGTCTCCTAACGCGAGACGACTCTATTGACCACCTCCATCCTAGCCTAACGCCTGCTCGCCGTTAACGGTGCGCGTTTACGGTGCGTATACGCCAGTATCTAGTTAGCTCTGCTACACGTCCCGCATAGGCCATCTCCCGCTTCCCGCGGCTCTCCTTGACGCCCCAGCGCCTGCGCTAACTGCCACTTCGTCCGCGTACACTGCTTGTGTCTGCAGAAACCCATGGATGTAGCAGAAAACCGCGCATACTGCTTTCCCTCGGTGGCAAGACCGTGAACGCTGGTCGCTCTCTGTCCCAAGTATGTTCCCTTTCCGTTCTTTTCATATTTCTCGAACGAAAAATCTTTTTCCTGCTCACATTTCGCCCATAAAACTCTACTCGCCGTATTCTGCCCGTTTATTCCGCGCCGAGGTGGAGCGCATCTGCCCCTCCCAGCGGCTTCAGCGTGCATATTGGGGGACCGCGAGCGTGTCTAAAGATCAGGTGCGTATACCGACTTTTATTCCTTCTAAATCTCCCCTCTCCACTTCTCGTTTCTTCCGCGTTCTGACGAGTAATTCCAGCGCCTCGCCATGTTCTCGCCATCGTTCCCCCTCGCACGCGCACCACCGTCCCTGCAAGAACGCGCGCTCAACGGACTTGCGTATATATGCTCACAATCACAATACCGTACCTCCTTCACCGTGCGAGCGTGGGAGCCGCTAGGTATTGGCCTCTCCAATCATTCACAGCGTCGAGAGATGTATGTGCATTGCTTTCCTCCACCCCATTCCATACCGTCCTGATTCAACATAATATTTCGTTTCTAGCTATCGCACAAAGGAGTTAGGTACTCGTTTCCCTCCTTCCCGCGCCTTTTTAATTCGATAGTTTGTTCCGCCATGCTAAATGTTTCCAGTATCTCGTCGTCGCGCTGGTATAGGATTAATCACACGGCTTCGCGCCGCCGCTCGACGTACGCAATTTCTCCGCTGCAACCTAGCAGCAACACTCAGTAAAGCGCAGTCTCGCGCGGCATCTTCGATAGATGCAGGCGGACTACTAATCGTGGTATCTTCGCGCGCGAGGGCTTCGTCCCAGGTCTTGGAGTCTTGTACTGGGATTCGGCCAGCTACCGCACAAAGACGTTCGATATTTCGCAACGTCCACGAGATATATGAACGCTCTCGCTCCACCCTTTCCCCCTCCCGTTCCAAATTCGATAACTCGACGCTCTAAACGACTGGTCCTCGCGACGCTGCACGCGATGCTTGGTGTCTCGGCGAGTCGGCCCCTCGCGCTGACTCTGCTGGATGCGTCGACGCCCATGTCTCGCGAACGGCGCATCCACCGCGCCGTCGCCGTCGCCGTTGCTCGCCGCCGCACCACTGCTCGTTGTATTTTAGAAGCGCGAACTCTCGGGTCTCGGAGCGTACGCCTTGGGAAGTCACGCATCTAGGTCTCGCGCGAACGGCTCGGTCGCGATCGGCCTCGTTTTCCGGAAGCCAGAGATGTCCAACTCCCAGCTCATGCGCTATCCTCCGCTTCCTATGCGCTCTCCTTGGTATCCTGGGCAACTCAATATACTTGTACTTATGTCGCGATGCTATGTCTTTCTGTGAAGCTTCGATCTCCTTCTGGCCTGCGTCTCTAATGGGCTTTTTCTGGCGTGCTCCCACGAATTCAGGACTTGCTAAGACCGTAAATCTGGGCCGTTTTCGGTACTCACCGTCGCCTCGCAGTCGGTTCATGTTATTATTCAATATCATCTCGAGTTTGGCTGGTGCCTTCTACTGGGGGCGTTAATCGCCGATGCGTGTTGGTGCTTCCTTCAACCTACGAATTACTTCGTTCAGTCTCGTCGCCGCCGTTCCTCGTGTGGCCTGCTGCTCGGCGGAATATTCACACTCTGCCCTGAAATCTTGAAGATACCTCGGCGGTTTGGAGAGTGAACACCGCTGAAAACCCATTTCAGGATGCCGCCGGTAAGTTATTTTCGTTCGATCGTTTGCCTCGTGGGTGATGAAGAACCCATCTCTAACCTTGTCCACCACCATCATGTCCTCTTCCTACGACGCAGACAATGCCCGCTATGGCCACATACTTTCCAGGAAGTCGATAAGTCTCAAACGAGACACATTCTTCTTCGCAAATCACCAGTTCATGGTGGAGCTTTTGCTTGGTATGTATTTGCTCCATGACGAGTTTGTACATCGTGTGAATATTGCGCAGGAGTTAACCAGAAGCTGACGCCCATGACATGCGCACGATTAAACCGCTGGCTCAATGTTCTCTCCGCTTGCAATGAGACTCTCGAGGTCGTTGTCTGTGCAGTCGAAGTTGAAGTTGCAGGTGTTATGGGATACATTATGAAGCCCAGTGGTGCTTTTTTCAACCATAAATCAACGGAACCCTTCCTCCTGGCAACTATGGAATCTATTTCAATTGTATGTTTTCTTCGGAGTTGTATGTGTTTTTTCCCTCGTGTTGATAATTGCATAGGTATCCGCACTGTCTCACCTCATTTGACATATGCTCGCCACCATTGGTGCAATTTCTGGGTGCGCTTTTCGACAGATTGGCCGGAAATTACCTGAGAAATCATGGTACCGGAATGTTGTTGCTACGGCAATTTCCCTCTAATGCACTTCAACGGACCCCATTCCCCAGAGGGTAGAGCATACGGTAAACGGTCGAGACAGCCGCCGTTGTTTCATTACTGGTGCGGTAGAAGATGTTTCCTTGGTCTTTGTAGTTCCTCCTGTACTGGCCTGGGAGGTTTGTCATCTCTATGTTCATCTTCTTTGTCGGGTCTAAATCTGTTGTACAGACTGATGATTATTCTCACCCTGAAACCTTCGACCGTATGTCATGAATCGTCTTTTCGTTTTACTTCCAGAATCCGAACAACCCGAACAACCCAGTCATTGATCGGATCAACTATCTGATCAATCGAACCAGAATACCGTTTTAGGATCTCTAACGGTTTCGCGGTTTCAATCGGTTCCCCGACCTTCGGGTTCCCGATCGCCCCTCTATATTAGGTGCTGTTGAACACTGTACCTTAATTTACAACCCCTAGGGACTTGAGTATATAAGCTGTAGTTAATTCCCTGTACTTTACACTGTTCTAGTCTAAACTCCAGGCTTATTTGTTTGGAACTCTTCGTGCTTCAGTTGCCCTTGTCACCTCAGAACCCGGAATCTGCTCTGTGCTGACAAAAGAATGGTCTCTCTACACGGCGTACCCAACTGGACATAACACGATGAGCAACAACTATGTGCTCCCCTCAATGGAGAGCTTTGGCACCCTAACCGGTGAAGAAAGGGACAGCATCCTGCTGCAGGCCCTACAACACGCAGGAGGGAAATTCAGAGTAATGCAGGAGGAACTGGGGAACTTGCGTGGAGAGAATAGTCTGCTCTGCAAGGACCAACACCCATTCGCAGCAACTCTTGCGCGATGCCCTCGTATCCTTGGGAAGGGCCTCTACGGGAGGGCCCAGGGAAACCAAACAGGTGAAGACGGCCTGTGTCGCCGCCCCTACCCTGTTTAAAGGAGACTCCGAATTGGTGGACTCCGATCTGGCGGAGTGCTGGTTGCACTTCCTGGACAACCCGACGTACGAGAGAGACAGCGCGAAGATTGCCTTCGTCCTGTCCTACATGAAGGAAGGATCGGCAGCGGCATGGGCCAACAATGTTGTGCAGGCCATGCGCAACCCGAGGGACCCCGATACCCTGCTGTATCAGAGTTACGAGGTCTTCGAGAAGAACCTCATTGATGCCTTTAAAGGAGGGGCACAGGTGGAAATTGCGCAGGCTGAAATCAAGAAGCTGCGCCAGGGTGCGGGAGCTGCCATGGGGTACTTCACGCTCCTGGACACATACAACAACACCGCGGGTTACAACGAAACCACACTTATCCGGCTTCTCAAGCAGGGGATCCTGAAGCTGGTTCTGCAGTCCGTCTACAGACAAACTGCACTACCGATCACCTATGCCGACTGGAAGGCGGCGGTCATCAAGCACAACGGGTTGCATCGCACCTTCCACATTATGGATGGTGCGCTTCGCGATCGCCCTGTCAGGGTGCCCAAGGTGCAACAGAACCAGAACCCGGGGAACTTCTTCCGCAGAAATGAGCAGTGTGCTCCCACGAATCCCCCGGTTGCCATCGTCCCGCCCCCGGTTGTCACTGGCGGGGCTCCTAACACAGGACCCGCACCTATGGACATAGACCGGGCAGTCAGCAAGAAGCCGGTTCCCCGATGCTACCAGTGCGGGGAGGTCGGGCACATGGCCCGTAACTGCACTACCCGAGGACCCACCAACCCCCAATTCCGAGCTTTGATCTCGGAAATGATGGAGGAACACCTCGGGAAGGAGGATTTTCCCGAAGAATCCGGGTGAAGACTGTGCCCTCGGATTCTCGTATACCCCCCTCACCTGTAACAACTTCGAACAATTCATTCTCTGTTTTGACTATCAAAGAACCCGGTGTGGAGGAAGACACAGTGGATATGGAAGGAGAGGGAGCGAGGACTCCCTCTGAGTTTGAAGAGAGTGAGGGAGCCGTTTCTCCCTCTGACTCTAAGTGAAGGGGCAAGAAACCCCGGAAGCCTGAGCGGGAGAAAGCGGAATGGCGCAGACTCCCCCTCGGAAGCGTGCACCGGGTTGCAACCCGGGCGCGGGCCCAAGAATGGAAGGTGCGCTCACTGTCCCCTACCTATCCTGGGAATGATTTACCATTCTGAGCCAGCCACAAAATGCACAATGTCGACAAGGTAGTGACACCAATAGGGGCAAATAGCGATGCCTTGTAACACCGTGACCTAATCTTATGGGAACCAACAGAAGAGACAGCAACTACAGAGGATGCAGGACATAGTGTGCACAGCATGTTACATCAATATAGCGGTACCGGCAACCAGTATTCAAACATGACATGCAGGACACAGCATGCACAACACATTGCATTGACAGGGCGGCACCGGCAACCACCCTTCAAACATGACATGCAGACAGACAAAACACTGGCAACCCACAACATGGCACCCGACAATTGACATCATGACCGAACCTGTGCCCACAATCTATGCTTGACACAATATGTCAATCCAAGGCTGTACAGGCCCTACACAAGATGACAGATTGGCAAAGATAACCGGTGTTTTACATAGCATGTTGACATGAGGCTGTACAAAACGGTAAAGTAAAACAGCAGACTGACAGCAGAAGCCATTGACCTACGTAGCATCCAGCTCAGGATAGAACAAAGTATGCCAAACACTCCGTATGTGATAAACTTATGGGTTAGAAAACAAACATGGGTCTCACAGTATTCAAAGTGTAGGAATTTGGACAATGATACAATTCAAACAATGCTCTAAATGATAGGGACCTGAAGGATTCAAGAAACTGCAGGAGCTCTTTTGAATGTGCTGGTGAACATATTGCCCACTGTGCACGAACTGTTCATAGCTGTACTTTCATAGAAGTGGTTGCTCAGCCTCCTTGTGGCAATTAATTGCTGATCATCACACGGTTCCCAAAAAAATTATTGGGTAGGAGAGTGCAACTGTGATCTGGACAGCACTCCAAAAACTGTTGTGGGCCTTACCAAATTGTGTTCAGTCTCCTCACTATGCTACAGCATACCATGCTGTGAACAGTACTTCTCTCAAATTCTGCCCACTCTCCAGCTCCTTCCCATTGTCTGATAGCACCATTATCTACCAAACACTGCTAGATTCCTATTCCCGGAGTGTGTACCTCTCTGTTAAGTTTTGGTGCACTTGAGGTGCAAGTTGAAACCAAAAGGATTGAATTAGGGAAAGCTGAGCTCAATCAGATGCCAGTTCAGTGCAAACACCAGATATAATAGAGAGCTTGAGCCCAAGCGGCATGCCGCTTTTTAGGTTGTGCAAAAAGCGGCATGCCGCTTTTTTACAACTTTTGTGTGCACCTCAAATTCACACACCCTGATGCTATTGCACCTCTTTAATGCCCTTTAGAGGAAAAAAAGAAAAAAGCAGCATGCCGCTTTTTGCACAACCTAAAAAGCGGCATGCCGCTTGGGCTCAAGCTCTCTAATTCTGAAGCAGAGTATCAGATTAGGAAAATATTCAACTTAAACCCCACTAGCACTAGTTTCCATGCCCTGCACCAAGCTTAAGGTTGCCCTTACAGTTTGAGGTGGGTGAAGGTGAAGACTAAATGTGGACGTGGCCACAGGCTAACATAGAAGACTATGGGGGGCATGTGACACAGGGGGCAAAGCCAAAAGCACTTGTCATAGCAGCATCGGACAGGCATGCCACACATCTTCGCACAGTCTTTGGCAGTACCTTGCTGCAGCATTGCCCTGCCTCATTATGATATTTAAATATAATTTGACACTGATATCTTGGTGATAGCCACAGCAGCGCACTTGTGTCTCACCAGCACCCTCATCTCTCTACCTCACCTTTTCTTACCCTGTCCCTCCCATTCTATAGCCCATTGGGTTTCTTATGGGCCCTACAGGCTGCATTCAATCCCAGATACATAGCTATGGAGCTTGAAAGATTTTATAGGTCTCATTGGTGCCTTGTACTACAAACTGTGGCACACCATTCAGTAGCACTGACACATTTCCGACTCCCCCCCATTCAAGGAGCATATATTTGGAGACATCATATGCTTACCTCCCTTGAATGCGACTCTTTCTTCAGCTGTAGCTGCAACTACTCTGGTTGTTGCGAGTGTGTATGGTATGTCTGGCCACATTCGCAGCCCAGTACTAATGGGTGCTGGTGCAGTATGCATGACTAGGTCTATCCAAACACATATCCTTGGATGAAGACGTCTCTGGTTGAGGTTGAACCTTACAAGAATTTGATGGTAATTGAACCTAAGAATGCTATTACTCATTTATCTGCATGGACAAGACCTTCACAGACTTATCTGGGAATCAGTAAATGATTCATTGTAGTTGCACTCAATCAACGTCGTAAATAATCATTGTATATTTAATCCAGTATTTCCTTGATCTCTATACTGAAAAGGACACATTTTTAAGGACTGATTACAAATATTTCACATACTTATGAAGCTGAGTCTGTTGAATGTCTTAGCCTAGTTTGGCAGTGGGCAGCACCGCAGAGATCATGCTGCCAAACCGGGCTGACAATTTTGCGAAACAAAGCAATTCCATCACAGCATGCCATGTCAAGCCTGGGATGAGGACACAGCAAGTGCCATTAGGTTGCTGTTATGACAGGTGCCCAGTCTTTTGCCCCCTGTGTGAGTGTAATATCCTCATCACTCACTACATTCTTTTCGTCTCTAATGTCCATTCACACCATTCATTATGTTCAACACTCCTTCAATATGTTTCTGCTTGTGGCAGCCTGATACTTGATTGGATCATTATCAGAACCACCCCCCTCCTAGTATATAAACTGCTGTTGTATTTATCTTGCTTTGGGGTGAATCCTACACTTGAAACAGTCACCTTGTGTTCAGTCTACTCAATCTCTTGTGTGGCAGATCTCACTCCTCGTACATCACACTGTCAGTATGGGAACTGAGTATAAGCCAGAAGGGAGTGGCAGATAAAATTAGGCCAGTGAATTTTGATAGTGGAGTGGACTGATGAATTCTGGCACAAGGTTATGGGAAATTGAGGGTTCTGAATCTGGGACTGCAACCATTACCTGAAGAGCCACACTTGATCAAGAGGAAGCTTTTTGGAGTGTTTTTATAAAAGGGTGGGATGGGAAATGTCACAGATTTTTTTACCTGTTAATTTGAGTGAGGTTTGAAGACACTCAAAGCATGTCACCAGCACAGGCACATGGATTGACTGAATAAGATGTTGTGAAAAGCAAAATAGGAGATTTTTGATGAAGGAGAGGACAAGAACCCATCTGGGTTCCAGGATCTCCCTAAGCAAGGCGCAGGAAAGTCAGCACACTGTAATAACATCTAATGATGATCTTCTCCAGAACTTATTGAATATTTAAACATACCAGTGTTACTAGTGAGCAGAAATTAAAGTTCATACACTTTGAATACTGTAAGACCCATATTTGTTTTCTGATTTATAAGTTTATCATAGTGAACTTGCACCAGTAAAATGGGGATCTCAGTGATCCCCCTCACTTATTTGGATGTACCAGTGTTATGAGTGAGCAGAAAAATGAAAGTGGAGAGCAAAAAGTTCTTGTCTGTGTTGTGAGTTGGTTGCAAAAAGTGTAAGTCCAAAATGTTAATTAGTATCTAGTTTGTTTCAAACTGGTAGACAGTTTGCAATGGCTGCATGGCCTAGTGGTTATGATGCTTTCTCTCCAATTTCCTCAGTTTTGGAGAGGTCACTTGTTTGAGTCCCCTGGTTGGCACATTTCCACCTTTGAGCCTTGGTGAATACTGTTTTTGTTTGTGTTCATGTTTAAATATGAACCGTGATTATCCATGATTAACAACCCTTGATTAAACAGAATCACCGTACCTCACCAATGTCCCTGACCCTCCCTGTCCCCTTTCATGTGACTAAACAATCAAGGATCAAACCTGATTTTCCGTTGTGACGTGGATTGTTTAATCAAACTTCATATGGTTACTGAAGATCAGGGACATCCAACCACAGAGCGGGATCTGATGTGCCCACACAGCCATCAGCGTGATCCCCGGAATGCTCGCGGTCCGATTTAATAGTTAACCAAAGTGCAACTCGGCTAACTTAACTGAGTTGCACGGTCTATGCATCCCAGGTGGAACTCACTTACACCCAGTGGAACTCGCTTGAATTAACCGAGTTACACTTCCACCCTTCTCGTATATACTCGGGGAAGAGAATGTAAAATATTTGTTCAGTCATGGCGTGTTTGATTGCCTACTCTTGCATTCACATCATCGGCGCACTTCTGCCTCTGAGGCTTTTGGAAGTGTGCCACATCTGATCAGCGTGTGCCGCATCTGTGGCGTGTCCACTCGCTGCATTTAATGCATCCTCGGTTGTAACTCATGTCTTAACGCTGCGCGGCGCGATTGACGAATTCACACCATGCTTGATGCTCCAGGATGTATTGAGTCCCTGAGCGTGCATCTGGGTCATTAGGATAGTACTGTAGTCACACCAAATAAAGCAAAATTTCAGTCTGGACTGAAATGTGAATTTATTTGGTAAGAATCAATGCACATATCAGCCGCATCGGATTTGGCCTGTATCTGAGGTGGCTGATTCTCAGATTTATTTTGTAAGAATCAATACACATATCAGCCGCATCAGATACGGGCCGTATCTGATACAGCTGATGCTCATAAAGAAGCTCAAAGAATCAATGTGAGTTTCTGCCGGGCTGAAATTCTTGAGCAAATTTTGCTATTTGTTGATAAAAATAGCTTTCTGTACCGCTGAAATCCCTGAGCTATTTGTGCTATTTATTGGCTGCTATTTTTATCAACAAATAGCAAAATTTGCTCAAGAATTTCAGCCTGGCAGAAACTCACATTGATTCTTTGAGTTTCTTTATGAGAATGAGCTGCATCAGATACAGCCCGTATCTGATGCGGCTGATATGTGTATTGATTCTTACAAAATAAATCTGAGAATCAGCCGCCTCAGATATGAGCCAAATCCGATGCGGCTAATATGTATATTGATTCTTACCAAATAAATTTACATTTCAGTCCAGACTGAAATTTTGCTTTATTTGGTGTGAGTATTACATTCAATTTGTAAGGCCATTTTTGGCCTTTTCGCTGTGACCACCGGAACTTTTCTTAACCGAGCCCCTTTAGGCAGTTTGATCCGCCGGCAGGGCTCGGCTAAGCTCGGCTAGCTCGGCTAAGGTCAAAATTGGCTCAGTGACACTGTGACTTACAAAAATTTTCATAGGTTTTTGGCTGTGTGACGCGTAACTATACAAATTGAACATAATACTACAGTATCAAGAACACCATGCTTGAGGTGAGTTGAACATGTGCCACAATTTTGAATAAGGCCAGTAAGGCCGACAAGCGGCAGAGCCCGCTACCCGGAAATATACAGGCCTTTTGAACTACAGTTAATCAATTCAGAACATTACTAGTCTAGTAGTACCTGAGGCGGCCCAACAGAAAAAACACCTAAGGTATCAGGTATCTTTCATTCCGTATACCAGTGGCCTAATTAGGACGGCGACATTTAGAAACCTCTTTCTTGATTGAGAACCAACACTGGTAGTAACAGTTCAACTTCGATTCCATGTTCAGTATTGAACCTGCATGTATGATGTCCAGCTCGAAATCTGAGAGAACTGATCAAACCCTGCTGCGAAAATTCGTTATAACTAAAGGGACAGAGATCATACTATGCTGGACATGAATCAATCTTACAAGGACCATTTGAACTTGAAGCGAGTTGTGTTCCCCTCTCGAATAAGCAGAATTACGAGCTCCTGAACGGCAACCATCGGCAAGCAGAACGGCTTTGCAGCAGCCGAAGTAATTTGGCGGGGAGAAGATATGCTTACGCGAAACCTGCTGACGAAAATGTGATGAACACTCACAAGGATTTTGATCGCGACGTATATAAGAACCCGTATCTAAAGGTAGCGGGAATACCGGTCACTGCTGCTGAGACTGCCGCTGCATACGGCAGCAGCGCCAAAATCCCTTTGCTCCGCAGAAGCTGTATCTCGTGTCAAAATAATCAATATTGAATCGTCTACTAGTTACATCTTTGCTCTGGTGGTCATAACATCCCGCTTCACAGCATCTGCACCGCTATAGAGAGGGAGGCTTCTGACAAATTTATCCCACTGCATGCCCGTCACTATTGGCGCAATGGCGTAGTCCTGTGCACCAGTCCACTGCAGCCACCGCTCCAAGTGTGACATTGCTGCGGTGATGGCGGCATCTTCGAGTGCTGCTTGCGCAGACGCATCCATCCCTGCATGGATGGCAAACCAACCTGGACTGTGCTTCACGATTCCTGCCTGATAAACATCCAGCACAGCCTGCTCAAGGTCGGCTTCCTTCGCAGCCTCGTAGAACAATCACTGGCCGATCGCCTCAACGAGCCTCTTACATCGCGGGAGAATCAACCGATTGAAGGCGTCCGAGCGGTGCTGGCCCCCCATCTTCGCGAGCTTGTCCTGGCACTCCTTGAAAAGGCCAGCTTCACATCACGCGGCGAGGCAATTTGGCCATTTTGGGGGAGGCAATGCGTATCTGCCGATGAGCAGCTCCGTAGCCAGCAGGATAGAAAGGACTAGCGTGTCACCCTCCGAGATGGACGCACCGCGCATCTCCATCTGATTTAAGGATGAGTTTACATTTCGCACCCATTCACGGGAGGGCGCACCTGGATATTTATGATCTGATTGTGTCTGTAGTGACCCTGCGCGCCGGCCCGGTCCGACAGTTGGGTACAGCTCTCTGCAAACAAAAAAATTCAGTTCCGGTAGGAGGTCGGACGAAATACGGGAACAGAAATTCTTACCTTGAATGTGCATCATCATCACCACCTTCGCAGCCGCCGCAATACCCGCTCGTACCCGGGCGTCCACCGTAAAATCAGTGTACGTCTTGAGAGTGCTGGATGCCCTCATAAATGCCTGCATCACGAACGACTGTGCCAGAGCATGCAGTATTGGAATTTGCTGGGTGCGGAAGTTGATGATTCGCATGGCTTTACCGTTGCTGATGACATGTCGACGCAGACTGTATCGCACAAGGATGTGGGCGGAAACGCCAACGCAGGGAATACCCATAGCCCCGAGCACTAGGCCACCGACACCGATACGCCAGATGGCGGCTCGGAAAGCAGCCTTAAAGTTATTAGGCTTGCTGAGCGGGCCCAAACAGGCCCAGGGAGCGAGCTTGACATGGTCGAACCAAGTGATGGAGTGACTGAGGGGGGCAGCTCCCACGCGCCCGGGGAGCATCCTAGACGTCCAGTATGTTGGAGGTGAGTGAGAAACTTCGAACAACCTTACCGAGTGCGAATACCCGGTTTGAGGACTTCGGCGGTAGAAAGCTGTACCACAAATGGTCTGATGCCGCGATCTTCCTCCTTGACCTATGATAGATTCAGGATATCACTGACGTTAGAACTTGGAATATCCTACAAACAGCCTGGCGAACACCACAGCATACTTGGGCAGGGAAATCTCGGGCAAGGGGACTGTGGGCAGCATGAATCTGAATGAAAGCTATTGGATCCTTCTCTCATGCAGTCAAACAGGAAAACAAACTTAGCCGCCCCATCATGAGGCGTATTCAAGATGAAGCTCCCATCATCTTGAATGTCCGTGCGGCTCTCTAAGCTGAATGCGTCGAGTCTAGTAGCTTGAATCAATTGTCGTCAAAAATCAGATACCAAGAACGGATATCTCACCCGTGTGCTTGCTCCGTCAGCACCCTGTAATACTGGGTAAGTAGTTGAGGTAACAGCATATTGAGCCACGCACGAAATTTCGAAATCCACAATTTGTTGGAGAATCGGTTGAAGTTCTGGCCGCTTTTCTGTTCAGGGGGCGATGGTCCCCACCGTCAAGTTGTACTGGATAACGAGGAGTGCCATTGGAGCGATGTCGACGGCAACTATATTGTCCGTATACATGGCCCAGAATTTTGGGGAGAGCGAAGTCACATCGTGGGCCGTTAACTCTAATAGAATATTGAAATGGGAAGTGGGCATGGAGGGAAATATGCACTGTAGGTCCGCGCGATGGCTTGTGCACGCAAGTACGAGATATCCATCCGTTGAGCCATGGACAAGTCATCTCGTTGAGGTGAAAACAATCTATTCTTGGCAAGAAGAGCGGTCTTCGAAGTAGAGGGCCGTCTGTCCATTAAGGGGATCCAGTCTAAGCGGAATGGGGGGTCTTTTAAATATGAGGCCCATCCATGTGAATCAAGCTATGTCAGACGAGCGAATCGGATATGACGAGGATCTTGCTTGCCTGGTCAATCCAAGATCTCTCATACTCATCACCGTTGCCCATGGTTTATTTATCAACTCTATCAGACACTTACAGGTGCCAAGCAATGCTGTTGCATCCGTCATAATCGCACTCCGTGAGGTCTTCAGTGGCGTTTAGATGTGACGAATGAATTATGAAGCCGGAGGTAATAGTCCAAGGCGCGGCGATCTGAACACCTCGGAAATGAAAACCTTATACTTAGTCACTGCATTCAGGCCCCAGGGCCCCTGTTTGCGGACATCCCCGGATCCGTGTGGACCATGGGACGCACACGGTGCGGACGTCCGGTCTGCCGAAATGTGCCGACATCCACCGACGTAGTGGAAGACATGCGTCGACACAACTTGTCGACGCAGGCCCCCACACGTCGGTCTGCAGCAGCTGGCACCCTCTGGCCTCCTGCCCCCACTGCAGGGGCTGCAGGACCACCGTGCCTGCTTCAATATCTCACTGCCCATATTACTTCCTCTGCTCGTCCTCACGCTTGACTTGGGACGTGATTGCACAGCCCACTAAAGCACCAATCGAAGCCTAAACTAAGCCTAAAATGGACAGGCGCTCGGGGGACCGCTCCGCGGTCCCCCTCCCCCTTTACTCCATTGATCACAGAAATTCGTAAAAACCCTCTGTTTGCATAAGGAAACAAAATAACAAGATCAGTCGGACGAACAGAGAGATATAACTTGCTATGCAAAGGAGATGTAAAGTGATATCGATGAGGTTTAGTGCTACAATCTGCAGTCCATTTTTGTAGATGCCCCAACATGGTTAAAATGAAAATTAACTGTTATTTAACAATTACCTTCGCGATTCTTTCTGTCTCTTTGGTATCATCCCATCCGACCTAACCCCTGGTGTTTTTCTCTATTCTTGCGCCGTATTTCAACACTTAAAGAACCTACGAACAGCTGTGCCACAATGCAACAGCTTGCCCACAGCATTCTAAGACTTTTATCTCACTCTTTTTGTCATTGATATTCTCACCATACCCGAATTAACAGTCTTCTAACTGCGCCCCAATGTTCCCCTTCCCGCTTTCGCTCTCCTGCTCCTCGTCCCGGCGCCTCTTGGCGTCCAGTCTCCTATGCACCGCTTAATCTTACAGCTGAGAACCCCATGTGGCTCAAAAGCTGGTCAACGCCCAGTTCGGTCCCCAGCCCATCCTTCAAAGCAAGGGCGAAGTTGATGAAGCTCCAAGTAAGTTCAAGTCACTGGCGCCGGTTTGGCGCTGGAATTAGCGCCTGCGAGTGAAAAGTGAGTTTGGCATTGTGGACACTTTTATAGGTGCGCGTGCGCTTGACGTTGATCATGGGGCCAAAAGCCGGGAGGAAGCACAGTTTATTGAGCGCTTCCAAAGGTCTGGACCCAGGCCCGATCTCCCAAAAGCGGAGTTTGAAATGGCTTCAGACAAGCGGGAAAGTTCGTTGGAGTAAAAGGTAAGTGAGACGAAAGAAAATACGCGCCTTTCAGCTGGACAACCATGAGAGATGAGATGGAATGCACCCAGAGTCCGGTCCCAGACTGAGGGCGCCTATTTAAATACCGATAATCGGGGGAAGATGGGGTCTCGGTGCTTTCGAAGAATAGAGAAGAGCTCGTAGTCCATACTGCCACCGCTGATGTTCCAGAAATTGACCACGCGGATGCGAACACCGCAAAGTCCGAGTCAATGAGGGGCCGTTTCAGGATGTACTCGTCGCTCTCGAATTAACATGCATCCCCAGGCAGAAGGCATAGAGTTGGGGGTGGGTGACGCAGTTCGCCACAGAGTGTGGAGCGTGAGGTCAGATGTAGCTTAAGTGCGGGCCAGAGCGGCCAGCATGTGGTGCTCATCAGCGAGAAAGCCCACGCAAATCTCATACAGCTCGAATGAACTCGTTCGCCGCTGTCTGGTTTTCCGAGTGTTAGGGAAATTTCGGAATTCAGCAAAGGCTATTTTGCCCACCAGGCTGCAATAAGGCTCGAACAATACCTCCGAGGCTACAGATGTCAAGTCCACACTTGGAGTCTCTAAGTAGGGTTCCGCACGGGTATCGGGTCCACCCGCGGGTCTGGACCCGAGGGTCGGCCGGGTCCGGGTACGGGTTGATATTTTCAACCCGTCCCAATACCGCAGACCTGCGCGGGTTAACCCGCGGGTATTCGGCAAACTTTATCCGAGACTCGGCCGACATTTTCCCGATGATTGAGTAATATGCTCGCAACTAGGAAGTCCACTGTCGGCCGCCACTGGGCACCGGTGGTTATTGGCAGCCGTTGGTGGACACTGCTGGACAATATTTGGCACTGTCCATCATTGTGTGCACCAACATCCACCGAGAGCCACCGGAACTCGCTGGCCTATCACTATTGTATCCATATATTTGCCAGTGGAATCCATCAGATTCCATGTAGCAATCTGCATTTATATTAACATGTTTTGCTGATTCCTCAATTATCGGTGGACCTGCATTTTCCATTGCATGATAAGTAGCACCAACTCCATAAGTATTAATTCCAGCAGTTTAACCGGTTGAAAACTCAAATGGTATATTCCGCAGTCACATCAAGATGCAAATATCCAACAAATCATGTGGGTTGAATTTCCCGTGAGCAAGTTATAACTTTGATTGTTCATAATTGAAGGGTGCCATCGCATTGGCAATGACTGGGTCCTTGGTTCATGGCAATGGGTCATTCACTCAGACCACATTTGCTTACCGTAATAACTACGGAAAGCATTGGAACATTTTGCACACCGAAAGGTGGTCCAAGTTCGGGCCCTCAGTATTGATCGAGAGGAATCAATCAGAAACATGTATATGTATAAGAACTAAGAACAGAACTGGAAGCTTTGGAAACTTGAATATCAGATTTTGACCCGGGTTCCTTGTGAGCACTGGCTCAAGGGCCAGTCACCCAGATCCCATTGAAGTCCGCTGGCACCCTGTGGAAACCACTGGCTTGGTCGGCATGAATTCCAGTGGAAGCCAGTGGACTGGGCAGGTCTCTCACACCACTGGCTTCCAGTGGAATCCAGCAGGGGCAGAACAGAACCTACTGGATTCCACTGGCATCACAATGCCCGGCACTGGCGGCCGCTATCAGCCAATGCCGACCAATGCCGATCAGCCGGTTGCTAGCTCCGCGTGTATTACTGCGATGATTTGACACCGACTGCACTCCATGCCGCGTCGCTCCGAAGCCCGAGACATCCGGGCCGCACTTGATCTGTGCCAAAGTTGTGATGTGATCCCTACGGAACAAGGCACGGATCACATTTTGTCCATTATTTCTGTGATTGGTGATGGACCCGCATGCAACCCGTAAGGTACCGCGGGTCCGTACATACCCGCGGGTGACCCGCACGGGTTTGAAGCCCGCGGGTCTGTCTGGTACGGTATTGGCGGGTCCGGGTCCCTGGTACTCGCAGGTGGACCCGTGCGGAACCCTACTCGGCTTCCTGGCCAGTAGCGGAATCTACATTCCAGAAGGAAGATTGGAGGTGAGCACCGGTGAGCAGCAGTGCACATCTCACTATACACTAGCAGTTACCCGTGTCTTCACCACAGAAGATCTGGATGCCGCTCGTCGCCAACCTGCGATTGGCTCCTCGCAGCCTAATAAGCTGTTAACAAATTGAATGGGATTGTGAATCTGATGGTGATATCTTGGCTGTCGACTCCTGTTTGTTTCTCTCTCTCTCTCTCTTTCCCTTCCCACTGTCAGGTCTTTCTCCGTCTTTGCATTATGCAAGTCGTTTGTTTCATTTCCGTGAAAATTCTATACAAACAGGAACAAGAATCACTCGGACAGGTAAATCATTTCTAATTATGCTAGGCTTCCTGGCGTTCACATTTGGATTGCTTTGCCACGGATAACAGTCGGTGATATTCCTCCGATCCTAAGATCTGTTCTCGGCGACTTGGCCTGTACCTGTTTTCACGTCTGGGATTGTTTATTTCGAACTCCTTGTCCAATACTTGGTTGAGAGCCTCAGTTGGATCTACTCGTCATGTTTGTATCTCAAAGCACTGGGTGCTGTAACTTCACCTACCACAAACTCCATCAAATTCAAGTCGTCGTTCTGCTTCCTCTACCCTCCTCCGCAAGGTTTGCGCTCGAGATCGGACATTGTCGGGGCTTTTTGTTTGCAGCAACCCTTGAATTTGTTTTGCAAGCTCTCGCTGCCGTTGTCCCCGCTGAGCAGCAGATCTACGCGGATTGCCCAACGTGGGGCCATCAAGCAGCGCTGACTGTGATTGAAAAATATCATTAATGAGGTGAAGAATGCTCAAACTGCAACTTGTACATGTTTCCGATTCTCTTTTTCTCTGTGTCGGCGCTTCTTTTGGTCAGTGAGCGTCGATCAAATTCCTGCTTAGCCTAACCGTGTGAAATGAAGAAGGACAACGGATACACAGAAGCGTACCTTTTCAGATATTCCCAGTGGACCACGGAGGTTAACGGGTGGCTTATCTTCAAATGTTCACTGAGAACCATATGGAGTTGATTATTGAGCAGTTTCATCAAATTCAGACTTTCACCTCAATTTGGAACGGCTCTGGCCTCATCTGTGAGACAGTTTTGGGAATGAGAGGACACAGTTGGGCACTATGGTACATCTTGGTTGAGGGACAGCGAGGAATTGAACCCTGCGGTGGAGTACTTGTGGAGCGTTCAACATCTGGGCGAAAACTGGGGAAAATTCCATCATTGTGAAGACTCTGGGGCCGTCTTATAGACAAAGAAGGTAATCCGAGGACTACGTGTGTGCAAGAACGAAGATCCGAGGCCGAAACTTACTTTTGAATTCGCCAGGCATCTATGCGCGAAAGAAGAGCTCATGTAGTACGCTTACCCCACTGAATCATTTTCAACGTGTCTGAGTGTCTGGGCGACCGGCGAACTTCGAATCGGGGATGATGGTGGTCCGGAGCAGGCAGAAGGTTGAATCCGCTGGGTCCGGCCTGTCTCCAGAGAATCGCGTAGAAAGTGATATCGGCTGGGCCTCAAAGTTTGAGCCAAACTGGAGAATAGCGCCGGGCCCTTGGAGCGACTGCCAACTTGGAGAGCATCTGCTGTGTGCCGCACCGCCCCTTCCTCTTGCGAGACACCTTGTGCGGTCTCCTGCGCTTCTGGACCTCTTGTTCAAATTCCGGGCTTCATCAATTTTTTTCTGACCCAATAACGAAAATATGGGGTGGTCAGAATGTCGTACAGCATTATAGCTTGATCGGCGGAAACTCGTTGTTTTTTTTGCGAGTGACACATAACTTACGAACAGATTGAAGCCATGGAAGCCTCAGGCAAGCGCCGGGTAGTTCTGGATGGCAGGTGGGATATGTCGGGCTCTTGTTGAAAAGAAAATTCACCGGGACAACCGGGGCCACGGGAGGCAAAGCGCGTCGAGCCGAGCCGGTAGTGTTCCGCATCAATTCGATGCGCCGTTTCGTCAATTATTGATTGATTCCACAACGCATCACGTTGATCAATTCTACGCGCCTGTCCGCTTTTATCAAGCCTTGATTGAAGTCTCTGGAGACCTCTGGAGACGTCTCTAGAGACTTTGATCCCAACGGATCCGACGTTCTCGGAGCAGGGAAACGGGCTTATATTGCCGACAGGCAATATCTCTATGAATTCTTCATGATGTTCCTCTCTGTTGCGGCACAGGGCGTCTGGCGAGTCCGGTGAAACGCTGACTATGGGGCAAGCGGTGAAATAACCACAACACAAACCTTGTAAATGAATACGCGGTTCGATAATGCAACTACAACTCAAACACTATAGTCTTCGTGCAAGTTCGGGGTTCCAATCCAGTATAGATTGTGGCAATTTGAACTTTAGTTCTCTTTGATAAGCAAGACTTTACAGGTCTACAAGTTGTATAGATAAAACTTGCTCGAATCCGTTCTAGGCGCAATCGCGATAGACAGACGAGATTTTATGTTCAACGGTTTTGTATGATGTGGGTCTAGGTTTGGAGATGATACTCCGATGCGTAAAGCAAGTGATTCTTATGAATCCCGATTCCAAATAGTATCCGCGATTGCTAATCCTTGCGAGATTACAACCAATTGTCAAGTCTGATCCGTTTCCTTATATTCCACGCGTCCGTTCCGTTAATCCAATATGTCCACGCGTCGTTTATAAAGATCCAAATCCAACACAGATAATATTCAAACAGGGAAAACAAACGAAACTTGGTATAGCTTCTGGGTGTCTCCGAATGAATGACTACTCTACCGGTTAAGCGTGAAGTCTACACTTAAATACGTTACAGGATTCTAAATATAAACGAGACAGATACAAACATGCAATAGGGTTCAGGGTATATGACTAGTGGTATAGCAGCTAGCCGATGAACTCCTGTCGGATATCAAGCGATTAGTAAAATTGAGAGAGATTTGTAAGAAACATCAACGAGCCGAGCTTAGCGATGAGTCAAGATCTACATCGCTTAGAACGATCGTGATGGGATATTGTTGATATGTCAACTTTTAGCCGACCTCCTCGTCAGCACTCTGTTACCCTCCTTGGTAACCGTCCGCCCAAATGGTTCCGCCTTGAACCGCTTAAGTGATTTGTCTGAAAATCGTGATAGCCGCCGCTTCCTAGTACCCGAGTACAGTTCCTTAGTCATTTGTTAGATCGACCAGGTCCAGTCCTCTCTTGGCAGTTCTGGAGACGTCAGATGATGCCCAAAATGATCCCTCTGGTTCAGAAGGATGTTCCCTCGTAATAGGCCCTTAGTCAGGGATGTGCAGTAGGGCACTTTCCGCGATTGCTCCATTAGCGACTTCCCACTTCAACCCTTTACCAGGATTGTTGTCCAGCGCCTTTCTAATGGTTCGAGACACATTATATCCCTCTTAGCTAACTGCTCAGGCCAGCATTAGCTCTTGTGAGATGACGTCGTAATGTAGTGAAGTACATTATAGTATGTTGCAACGCGAGCAGATTTGAATAAATGCCCGGGTGCCCCAATACCAGGTCTGTCACCGGAACCCGTCGACGGCGTGGACTTCCTTGTTCATACTCACGACGCTGACGCTGATCTTCTCGGATGCGTTGCTGTTGCGAATGCGGGCTATTGGGCGGTGTCAGAAGGTCTCTGCGGATAGTAAGCAACCGTCTGCAACCGTCTTAATGAAAGCGAGGATTGCGCACATTCTTTCCATTGCTGACAGGTGAACTTGAAGGCAAAGCAGAAGTTTGTGGAGGTAAGAGATTCTGACTCAGTTGACTGATGATAGTGAAAAACTGTGAAATGTATGTGCATTCAAGTCTAGCTAGATACATCGGTGGAGTCGGTCGGTCGAGGCGACGGAGTAGTGGAGTGTGGTAAGAAGCGACGATCAAGTCGCCAGGCGGTCAATCAAATGGGAATCTCGGACTGTACGTACCGGTGGAGTTGGGTAGTGGAGTGAGGTGAGAAGCGATGAGAAGCGACGATCATGGCGGTACAGTCGGTTAATCAAATGTAACCGGGGGAATCTCGGACCGTGGAGCCTGCCAGCCAATCAGCTTTATCGAAAGCTAAGCTGTTCCTTTCTTATATAGATGCATTCAGCACCTAGTTAGCTCACGGGTTTTGGAGGTGTTGCGAGGCGCCGTTTCGGTGGGAAAAGGTATGCGCTTGGCCAATAGGGCTCTTTGGCAGCCAATGAAAGATGTATCAAGTGGAGCATCGTTTTTCATGATGCCAGCCTTTGCTCCACAGTATGATAACCAAGCCATTTTTTAACTAGGATGCTTAATGGGACCGCCTTGAGCTGCCTGCGCAAGTGGCGGGCTTTCGACCCAGAGAGAGGATTACGAGAGACACAATACCGGTGGAATGTGAAGGGAAAGTGTAGCCAGCTTTTTTTTTGCATTTTTCTAGCCGTTTTTCAGCATAAATTCCTTTTTCATTGATTGCTCAATGTATATACAGCAAGAATAATGTGGAGGATGATCTAGTACTACCGTGGCATAAATCACCGCCGACTAACGCTGAAGTTTGACGTATCATCTCCATCAGCTTCCTGGCGGCAGTAGCGGAATCCATCAGGAAAAACCTCCTTTGGAAAGTTACCTCCAATTTCCTTCTGCGAAACCAAATTGGTCCAATTGGGGTAAATTTCCGCCAATCTTCTTCATTGCCCACATACCTTTGGTACCAGTGTATATATGTTGGCAAAAAAACACATACTGTGATAGATACCTCTACTGGGAGTCTTTGAAATGAATGTGCATGTGGCCAGGCAGCCATTCCAAGATGGGGTTGAGATGGCCGGGAGAGCAAGGCGAAGAAATAAGTCAGATCCACCCGGCCCTAATGCCCACGTAAACCGGACTTGCAGCTCCGATCGGCCGAAGGGCATGAAACACGGAGTTCTGACCCCGTGACCTGTCAAGGTGGTTTGTTTTGATCGCACCTCTCTTCCTCTCCTTCCATCGCCCCCTTCCCTTCCTTCTCCACCAGTTCACCTACAGTGCACAATCCTGGTCATGCATTACGGCCCCCGTCTCCCGGCATCCCTCCTGTCAGGCTTAAGGTCTCACCGGCGCAGCAACACCAATACCATCGTAATGGCTGTGTCTTCATCCCCAAGTCCAATCTCTCTTGCGCCACATGCAATTTGTGATCTAGCAACAGCTAAGTGGCTACCAGCCTATGCATACAGGATACTTACTGCTCTGTTCTTTCATAGCATTCAATCTGTCTGGGATTCGCGCTCTATCGTTCCGAGCATGAAAAGAAAGATTCTATTAGGTTTGATCCCGCTGTTCATTACATTCGACAAACTCTGACTTTGATTGTTGTAGCATCATGCTTGCCTGCCGTACCAAACTCCCTCGCACTGCCTGTGGCGTCCAGCTTCGACAGCATCTTTTGATCGACCGAGCTTTCGTAAGTTCATTCAATGTGTCGAATACATCCACCGACATTCACCTCATTTTGCCGTAGCATTGCCTCCACAACCTTTCGACCGTTACATGCTCCCCCGGCACCTCAGGAACTCCGATTCCGCCGCACGAGGGGTGGGTTCAGAGGTAAGTGATGATTGCCATGCTGTGCTTGTTAGATGTGCTGATGGAACGACTCTACGTCGAGGCTGGTGTACCACTGCCGACATTCATCTCACAAGACCCGCTTTTTCCTGTTTATTTGGATCTGTTCTTGCGTGCTAAAATATCTTCGGAATTCTGGACTAATGTTTCAATTCGTGCACTCTGTGTTCAGGCGGCGCGGGAGTAGATGAGGCGTATTGTGGGCTATCTTCGTTTACTGTGTACTGTACATACACTGCTTGAATCAACATGTTTTGCAGCTTCTAATGTGAAATTGGTCAAAATTTGGATACCAAGCTGCGAGGAATTGGTGGTAAGTGGAAGGTAACTGAAGGTAATTTTCCTCCAAATTGGAGGTAGCTAGATGGGTCTGTTACTAGGAAGGTAATCCAGGAAATGAAAAAAAATTGGTCCAATTTGGACCAACTTGGAGGCAATATTGGGATATTGCCAAAGGAGGCTTTTCCTGATGTCTGCATTCCAGAAGGAAAATTGGAGGTGAACAGCAGTACACATCTCAATGCATTCAGCGCCTAGTTAGCCGATGGGTTTTGGAGCTGTTACGAGGCGTCGACTAGCTGTTGGCACCCGAGGCTATGTCTCAGCGAGCTCACAGATTACAGCTCTTTGCGGAACTTAGGGCACAGCCCATTTTTTTTTTTTGCAACAAATTTGTGTCGGATGGTTCTCTTGAGATTAATTCTCAACCGTTTGCCTTGAGAATATGCTCATTTTGTTGGCATTGAAAATCCGGAGGGCATGGTATCTTAGGATTTTTAGTTAGTCACTTCAGATGACCTAATAGCTCAGATTCGACTGTTTTTCAGTAGGATGGTTCGCGTGCTAGATATAATAGTTGAAATCATCTAAATTTTTGATATGCTGTATCTGAGAGTATTCCGGAGGGTAGGACATACCGGCATTTTTTATATGACTTGTATTTCTCCTGAAGATGTGGTGGGACGGAATTGTGTTTGTCATAATGAACAATAGATCAAAATTATAAGTCATACAAAAAATACCGGCATGTCCTGCCCTCTGGAATACTCTCAGATACAACATATCAAAAATTTAGATGATTTCAAGTATTATATCTAGCACGTGAACCATCCTACTGAAAAACGGTCGAATCTGAGCTATTAGGTCATCTGAAGTGACTAATCAAAAATCCTAAGATACCATGCCCTCCGGATTTCCAATGCCAACACGATGAGCATATTCTCAAGGCAAACGGTTGAGAATTGATCTCAGGAGAACCATCCGATGCAAATTCATTGTAAAAAAAAAAAAAAAGGGCCGCGCCCTAAGTTCCGCAAAGAGCTGTAACACGTAGACGCCGTGACGTAACCCCGCGGCCTTGGAGCTCTTGGGCACTCTGTCCGAACCGCCATTAACCGGAATCTGCATTTCACAAGGAAGATTAGAGGTGAGCAGCAGTACACATCTCACTGTACATGCATTCAGCGCCTAATTATCCGATGGGTTTTGGAGCTGTTGCGGGGCGTCAGCCAGCTATTGGCACGTGAGGCTATGTCTATTTGAATGGTACAACACCTTCTCCGGCTGGCAGAGTCTGGAGGTTCCAAATAGGTACCTAAGGTCACTGTTGTAGACTCGGGGCTCTTTAGGGTTTGCCACTGTTCGCTGTTCGCATCTGCAAGCACACGACCGTCGTGGGATTCTGCTGTGCGAACGTATATAGGTGAGCATCGTCCGGTCTTCTTCTCTGACAAACCATCTTCTCCTCCCCCTGCCGGATCCATCTCTATTCTTTTCTGCCTTGCTGTTGAATTATGGCTGGAGTTGGCCTCCTGTGTGCACTCTAGCCAATCTTTCTAAATTCCTCACTGGCTCTTCTCAGTTTCGGTCCCATGCTCGTCGGTGTGTTCCAACACCTGAGAAACTTATCCATCTCATGAGATAATAGGTGTACTGCTGAATATGATATTGTACGGGGTGAGCCAAGGTTGTCACGGTTGGCTGTTAATGTAACGAGATTACAGGCTGTGGTCACACAGGTGGATTGTGGTGTTCGACCGATTCCCTACTACCCTGATTCTATTTTCTCCGCCAAGATGTACGCTTATTATCAGCGGTTCGCCGAGTGCATTGCATCGTCTGTCGCGAAATCGTCAATGTTTAAAACATTTGAAGCGACCCTACCTGGATTCGCTACTTCGTTTGTGCCTTCCTTTGCATTGATATCCTGGTTCGAACCCATCCAGATGCTATATTTATTCATCGTCGGATTTGGCAACGTAGTGGTCAAGTGTGGCATCATCTTTGAGCCTTTGGTTATTCAATATGGTCAGTGAGAGGGTCGAGTCGCATTCCGAACATTTCAAAGTTGCTCAAGCGTATAGCAGGGACAGTGGCTGCGGTTACGATGTCGCCAAAGCGGGAGTGTTCTCGGTTCTGACTTCGCGTCTTGATAATAAACTGTATCCCAGTACTGCATGGAGGTAAGTGTCTTTCATTTGAACGGCCAACAACATATTTACACGCCATAGATTCGATTATTATAGTCTGTTGATAGCTTTCCCATCACTTTACACGCTTATCTTCCTCGCAGTCAATCGTCTCAACACCGATTCAACTTTTTGCTACGTGACGAATCAGTGGTATGTGCGAGTTTTTATTGGGTGATCGTTCTCGACGCGTGGTCGTATAGTTCTCAGTCGGTCATTCATCTTCCCGGGGCTCATTACATCGATCTCCCTGTTGTCTTTTGGTATCACTGCATTTTGATGGCTTCTCGACCCAAGCCTGCGCCGAGGTTGCTCAGCACACCTGGACACACTTGGACCTCGGCAGACCCTGCTGAGGTTTGCTCAAGGTATGCACTTGGGTTCTAGCTGGACTCGACCATGCTATACGCAAGTTGTAAGTGATCACAACATGTCTCAAGTTGTCGTTGACGTGGGAAGGACCTGACCGTGACATCACGGTGACAAAATAGTTCGAATCTTTCAGTGAGCCGATGCTCATGTGAAATACCTCTCATTTTTAGGCAAAGCGGATGCATCCTCAAGTATTAGGTCCCATATCTCCCATGTAATCCTCTGACAGAAACTACGAGGACACTGGATCATGTCGAGCCCTACTCGGATCCGTGGGAAACCCGCGGGTCGCGGGTTTCCGGGCACTAGCCTTTTGATCCGATTGATGCAGACAAAATGGGCAACGGGGGCTTGTGTTGGAGTCAAGTCCTGAGGAAGGTGGCTACAGAAGGACCCGGTCTGCTGAGGGACTCGGCGCACCTCGAGAGAGGTGGTGCTAGGTGGTTCGAGGCCGCCTCGCACGCACCTCGTCATCCCTGGGCACAGCGTTGCCGGGCAGACCACGGGCAGACCCTGCCGAGGCGTCTCGGCCGATCTCGGCTAAGGCTCGCCAAAGCTGGACTCACGTGGCTCCAGGAGCCGTCAAAATGCAGTGTATGTTATCAAGGGAAAATCGTTGGAACTTGGATTAACTTGATGTTTTAGCTAGCAGAATCAATATGTCTGTCAAAGTGTTTCAGAACCCAGAATACCGCGAATTCCACAGCTTCAAAACAGCGGCTACCGTCTGGTTGGCATCAAGCGCGGTTTGCGATGTTGTCATTGCAGTTGGAATGACCCATGCTCTAGTTTGTTTTTCTCAGCTGCTGGTTCTTTTATGCCCTGAACGAAAATGTATATTCTGATAGTACACGCGCAAGATGGGTTTCGGTTTTGTCAACGGACAGATTAACCGTATCATACGGCGTAAGTGATGGTTTCTGTCCCCCGTACTGTATTTGATAGCCAGCAGTGTCGCTGGAAACTGGCGCCCTGACGGCTATAACGGCTCTGATGGATATCTTTCTTTTCCTTGGGTTCCCCGTGCGTAAATTCTTCCCTAGTATTGAAAGGATTCCAATCAACTCCCTCTCAGAGAACCTCGATGAATTTCACCGTTAACTTTCCGCTTTCGTCTCTGTATATTTGTTCGGTCCTCGTAATGTTTGTTCTCATGTTATACCCGCGTCAGACCACAACTAAACTTGTTTCTACCTAGGCTGAATTCTCGCGATCGGAAAAAGACCACGGATGTAGAGGAAGGGCATACTATGCCTACTGAGATCAGATTTCAGTCGCACAGTTCCAACCAGGTGCGGCATAACGTCACTTTGCTTCCAGGTACTGAACTTTTCCATCCAATTTGACAGACACGGGTCACGGACCCCTCTGTCGATGTCGAACTTCGGTCGATGCCGCGGGTCACAGAGCCGTTTGCCAAACCACCCGGCTGTGACGAATGGCTCCCCCTCCCGCCCCCCCCACCCCCAGTGGCAAAAAAATTAAAATTTGACGGGTCTGTCGAAATTTTTGAGGGTGTCATGGAAGATTTCGGCCAGGAAATTTGGCGGGCGGTTGGAAAGTCCGGCATCATGGCCGCCATCAAGACCGACGGCAAACCGGCATCTCAGATCGGACTTTGATTGTATTGAAGGTATCCGGACAAGTCCGCGTGTCCCCGTTGTCCTCCTCCACTAGTTTCCTCCGCCTGTATTGGTTTCAATGAGACAAATGGCATTCATTATTAGCTGTTTCACAATACACAAAGCTACTAGCAACAAAACTGGCAAAAGGCGCAGCAGTCAAACTACAAGTTCGTCTTGGGTGTCTTTTGGAACGTGAGCGGCGACAGCGCTTAAGACTAACGACCTACCTGGCGAGCTCCGAGTTCCTGGGAAGCCCATGAAATAGAAGTTCACGCCGATAACTGAATTATTCAGAATTCCCGATATCTTCCCCTAGTTCGCATTGATAACATCTTTTATGCGAGACATGCGGATCAGCATTTAGGCGCTCACCGAAGTCAAGCCTACCTACAGCTGTCACGAGAACGACGTTCCGGCGTTTCGGCAAGGCGAGCCTGGGCACTGGTGAAGTCAGAAATGTCAGATGCAACAGAAACACTGGGAAACAAAAACCAAAACTCGCGGCCAGTCCACCCTTAGGTATACCAAGGGCCTGTCTACAAAGGTAGACCAAAAGTAGGTAGTACATATTTCCTCTGGATCCTCCCTGCCGCCGTTTGAACCAAAAACATATAGCGAGCACCGTGGCTCGGCGGTGGGGCCATCCATCTCCGAATCTGCTTCTCATTTTTTTTCCGGGTCGATCGAGCTGCTTACATATATTTGCGGTGATACTATATCCGAGTCCCGACTGCCTTCCGGGCCAGTCGGGCTAACTGGCCACTTGACCAATATAAGAGCATGGAACATATATTTTACAGACGTTTGTGGCACATTGACAGTCAGCTGAAATTTCCGCGGAGCCGATAAGACGTAAGGGAACTCGGCGGCAGAATTTGAAATGTATTAGACATGGGCGGCTATTTGGGCGCCTGTCGAAGTATGCTCGCACTAGTGCTGTGTGAATATCTTGAACACCTTGCGAGCATACTTCGACAGGCGCCCAAATAGCCGCCTATATCTAATTGAATAGTGAAGCCCCTTCAAAAGCCTCAATTGAAATTTTATGGAGTATTTTGGCATGCTGGGATTCTTCAGGCTTGAATTCTTACTCGGACAAGGAATCTGAGTCTGATTCGGAAGGGGGCGAAGACGAATCGGTTGGGGTATGCTCTGCTTCCTCTCCGCGCCTGGGACTGGGGCTGGAACTGCGAGGTAGAGGGGGCACGGGCGGTACCGGAGGCGCACCAGGCACTGGGAGACAATTTGAAAGCCTGCCCAGTGTGAACTCCATTTGCGTGTTCGCGGCTCCACTAACTGTCATTTCCGACTCATAAGCCCTGTCTCCCTCGTCTTTGCACTACACTCCTTAGTAATACTCTTCCCCTAGTCCGTTCTACTAGTAGTTCACACGCATCGCGAGCTGGATCGAGGCCTTGATCAAGTGCCCGGACACGTCCCGTAGCACATCGGAGCTCGCAAACTCATCTCGGTTGACTTGTCCCACATTCTGATTTGAACTAACACCTCCCGGGGTTCTTCCTGGCTTTGGGGGTAACACGAGTTCCATCCATTGACGTGTCGGAATGTGTAGAGGTGCGGTTGATACACTACATGTTGTCCCACTTCCCTGCTAATTCTCTTTTGAGATAGCCAGGATGTATACCCTCAGTCATATTCCATAGTTTCTAGGCTGTTTCTCCGCCGCGCGCTTGTTATCGGCGTCAAGTGTTCACATCGCCATCTACGTCATCTCTAGCTCCTTCCATAGGACACTGTATTCTCTCTTGTTGCTGCTGCGTCCCTGCGCTCGAATCCTCTCCTCGCCGCCGCTTATAATCCACATTCAATTAATATGCGGCATCGTGAGGAATCACTCAAGCCTTTCATGTCCCGCACGGCTAGCACCCTCTTTTTGTCCTTTTCTTGGCAGAATTGTGGGACTTCTGGGGGCCGTTTTTCTCTCCTTTGTTTTGATTTTTTTTAAAGAAATCCTTGCTATTAGATCCTTGGCGCGATCAAATAGCTTGCAAGAGCGGAGCTATGGTTATTGAATTCTTGGTGCGTCATTAACCGTTCTTTAACGAAATCCCTCGTAACCTGTGCTAAAGCCCCATTTAGCGTTGCTCGTTCGCTCTTCCTCTGGCTTTCTGCCATTCTTAACTCCTTTGGTCCATCATATTCTTCCACGCTTTTTAACCCATGATGAATGTCGCACCTAATTTCGGTTCTTTCCGCGCTGCGGCACAACTGTGAACCGTCAAAGACAACCCCAATTGGGACCCTTGAGCAGTAAAGACGAGTCTCGTGAATTACCGGCTCTCCCAAACAACTCAATTCGGACACGACCTTCTCACTGCGGCCTGTGTTTGTCAAACTACGGCTGCATAGGATTTCTCATATAAAAAGTGAGTATCTTCTGTTCCATACCACGTCGCTTCACGCTTCCTTTCATATCCGACTGTGATGCTCAACAGATTCCGAGTTCCAACAGATTCTTAGAGTTCGTAACAGTTCCCAGGCAGCGCCGAAGTGTGTTTCCAGAATAATATATGATTCAGAAACAAATAAGATTTCGACTGATAATGCTAATCTATAAAAGTGCGTCTGCCGAGGATCCCAGATCAACCCAATGCGCAAGCATATAGCCTACTAGTTCGGGGGATGATGCTGTGTCCACCACAGGAACACCTCCAGATACTTATACAACTGCCAAGACACAATTACAAAGCCCAAAACACAATCCCAGTGAGTCAAATGTTTATTCACCTCCTTAACCGTGTTTCCATCGGTTGTTCTTCCGAGTGTTGCCTCCCATTGGTTCCCAAGTGTGAGCATGCCATGTTCCCTTGCCAATTATGAGGCAGGAACCTGTCAGCAGCACCCCTGTATGATTCAGAGAGTGTGTCGATCACCGATAGATCGGCACTGTATTCGTTCAACCTGTTTCTGCCTCAACTCAACTCTCCCCTCTGCTACAAGTGCGGAACTTGATAATACTCCCTTGTAGGTGTTGGGAGATACCCATTTCTGAGGTGTTTCCCAGAAAGGGTTCTTGAGAAAGACCCTTAGAATGTCTCTAGAGTTGTGATCCAGATCCTTGCAATGGTCAACCACCTGTTTCGGTGTATCCACATTCAATGGAAGCCGGCAACTCTAGCAACCGAAACACTCATGACCTGGCGCGTCTCCATAGCTTCTCAACACAGCATGACACAATGCCCAACTCCCATTCCTTTGGCCTGTTTTCATTGTTTAAGTGGAGGTTGGAAAAAAGTCAAACAAAGTTCCTTGAATTATTAATTGGCTACACGTTCGCTTACGGTTTTTCAGGGTGAGACTTGTCAATGGGCATTCTAATTCCTTAGAACACCCACCCATTTCTCTGTTGTTCGTTCAACAGCTACCAGGAACCAGTACTGTTGCATAGAAACAACAGTTTCAGCAATGAGCACAATCAGAAACACGCAAAATCACATGTATCTAACTATGGCTCAATTACTGGCTTTTCATCGTGATGGTAAGTGGCCATTCCAGTGGAATATTTCGCAAGTGTCTGGCAATTTTGAATTGGTTGATCCCTTCTGCAGAACGTTTGGCACTGGGCTCAGGGCCTCGAATTGGGATCAGACATGGTTCGCCACACTGATCTGACTCAGTTGGGACAAGACATGCCGCCGCTTTGCTCCGGCAACCGGAATGTATGAGCAGGTACGAACAGGCATTAACCGGGGTGCATTCCAGAAATACAGGGGCAGTACATAGACTAAATTCAACCTGCTCTGAGGCTCATCAACTCAGAAGGGCAACACCGCCGCACACCTTCAATTCAGCTAATGTGAAAGAAATACAGGCTCACTGGGCAGCACTCAACCTGTGACACCAAATCCACGATTAAGGACCACAGAGGCCAGGTGTCAGCAACGGCCCTTAGGTCAGCTGGACCACGTCCACACCAGACACAACAGCAGCCATCCCTAGGTGTTGAGAGAGAATCTGTCACCGCTCAAATAGCGCATGACCGTACGTCGAGGATCCAAGGGGAGGATGTGGCCAATCAGGCCAACATCCATAGGTGGTGAGCAACCCGTGCTGAAGAACCCGAAGATATTGCAGTGAGAGTACTGCAACTATGCACCAGACCCTAGTGAGAGGAACCCGCTCCGGGTGTCTCAAATAGGGGCTTCGGGTTCTGGATAGGGGGTTGGGGTTGCGTCCCAAGAACCCGAGAGGAAGAACCCGACTCAGGGGTATTCCGAACAGGGGTTCCAACTGGATCCAAGACTGAGGGGTGCCTGAGGGAACTCAGGCGAACCAGTCTCTGTACAACCCTGCCAGGGAACTAGTGTGATGTTCTCTTCCCCTTGCTAGGTAGCGTCTCTCCTTGCCGCTACCTAACGGGCCAGATCCAACAACTGCTAGGTCGAGATCCCCAGGCAAGAGACAGAGAGTAGGAGTTCTGGTGTCGCCGAGTGAAAGGGGAGCGAAGGCAAGACCAGAACAACGAGATGAGGACAAGAGCACTCCAGGCTCAAGTCCAAGAACCAAGCACTCCAGCCAAAGTAAGGCCTGTGAATAGACGAGGTAGAATCTACTGTACAGGGGAGATTCTACCGAGTTTATATACCTTTCTACATAAATTAAATACAATCGCGATCGGTTACTGTATCCAGCATTAAGGAACATTAATGCTGATGCTCCTAGTCCCTATGTGTTATCACCACAGCATCTAGGGGTCACCAAGGAGTCATGAGCATAAAGGAGTCGACAGGTGGCACCCAGGGGACACCTGTCGCCATCCAGGAGTGTAGTCGTCTTGGCAGGGATGTTAGGAGTGAATATCCACCAACATAAAGGAGTGTAGTCATGACCCATTGGATATGGTCATCGGCACAAAGGAGTCCGGGTTGCTAGTGCACAGAACCCGGGTTGCATGTGTATGGTGTCATGCCATCGTCATATAGAGTCCCGGGTTGCTGCAATAAGAACCCGGGTGGTAAAGTGGTGAGGAATCCATGTCTGTATGGATTCCGAATAAAGATCCAAGGGATGTTCATGTCCCTGAGGGTCGAGTGAGTGCTGTGGGCCAGGGAATAACCCGATCAAGGACGGGTTATTCCCGAAAAGGAATGTGGTAGAACCCGAAAAAGGATATCTGCGATGCTGAATCAGGGTGATTCATGACAGAGTGCCGCAGTTGATAAAAATCTGTTCTGTGGCACAGCAAGGTCGAAAAACCGGTAAAATCATGGGGCCTACTTGTTCACCTAGAATGTATCAATCGAGGTGATATTGCGCAGGTCGGAGTCCGCGGTTCGAAATTGCGGACACTTTGCTGCGAGAACTGTATTTGGTTGCGGATCGCAGGATAGAGGTGTCAGCTGCATGATTTTTATCTGTTAGAGGCTCAATGGAGGAATCGCGGGTCAGTTGATTTCAAAGGCCGTGCACACAAGCATGGTTCGTAGGTGCACAAACGGGGTGTCAACAAATTGTTTGGTATAAATGGGGATAGTAATTGAACATGAGATGGGCAGCGGTGTCAAGAAAGCACAGCAAAAATTGGTACAAAAGGAATTAAGTGCAGACGATGCAGAGAGGAGGAGCAAAGGAGCATGGTCATCTGGGGAAATAACACAGCCGAGGAGCCATTTCGTTAAAGAACGGTTAATCACATTTTATGTCATGATGGCATGTGGCCATTGCTGCAAAATGTTTTGCAAGGGTCCAGCAACTTTGAATTGGTTGATTCCTTCCACAGAACATTTGGCGCTGGGCTCAGGGGCTCAAATTGAGATCAGACATGGTTCACCACACTGATCTGACTCAATCTGGGTCACACACTGTGTTGTGATGGCATGTGGCGATTGCCGCGAAATATTTCGCAAGAGTCTGGGAATTCCAACCTGGCTGAGGCTTCACCACTGGGCTCAAGGCCTCAAATTGAAATTGTGTCGTGATGGCAAGTCACTATTCCGGTGAAATATTTCAAGTGTCTGGCAATTTTGAATTGGTCGATTCCTTCTGTTGAGGCTTCAGCACTGGGCTCAAGGCCTCAAATTGAGATCAGACATGCTCCACCACACACATCTGACTCAATTTGGTTCACACATTGTGTCGTGATGGCAAGTGGCCATTCCGGTGAAATATTTTGCAAGGGTCTGGCAACTTCGACTTGGTCGATTCCTTCCACTGAGGCTTCACCACTGGGCTCAAGGCCTCAAAGTGATCAGACATGCTCCACTACACTGATCTGACTCAGTTAGGGTCACACATTGTGTCGTGATGGCATATGGCCATTGCTGTCAACTATTTCGCAAGTGTCTGGCAATTTCAAATTGGTCAAATCCTTCTGCAGAACCTTTGGTGCTGGACTCAGGGGCTCAAATTGTGATCAGACATGGTCCACCACACTGTCTTGACTCAGTTTAGGTCACAAATTGTGCTGTGGAGGCATTTGGCAATTGCTGTGCAATATTTCGCAAGAGTCTGGCAATTTTGGATTGGTGGATTCCTTCCGCAGAACCTTTGGCACTGGACTCAGGGGCTCAAATCGGGATAACACATGCTCCACCCCAATGATCTGACTCAATCTGGGTCACACACTGTGTTGTGATCCCATGTGGCTATTGCTGCGAAATATTTTGCAAGAGTCTGGCAATTTCAACCTGGTCGATTCCTTCTGCTGAGGCTTTAGCACTAGGCTCAAGGCCTCAAATCGAGATCAGACATGCTCCACCACACACATCTGACTCAATTTGGTTCACACATTGTGTCGTGATGGCAAGTGGCCATTCCGGTGAAATATTTCGCAAGAGTCTGGCAATTTTGAATTGGTTGATTCCTTCCACGGAACGTTTGGTGCTGTTCTCAGGGCCTCAAATTGGAATCATATATGCTCTGCAACACTGATCTGATTCAGTTTGCATCACACATTGTGCCCTGATGGCATTTGGCCATTCTGGTCAAATATATCGCAAGTGTTTGGCAATTTGGAATGGGTTCATTCCTTGCACGGAACGTTTGGCTCAGGCCTGAGCCTCAAATTGGGATCAGACATGCTCAATCACTCAGATCTGACTCATTTTGGGTCACACATTGTGCTGTTATGGCATTTGGCCATGCCGGTCAAATATTTCGCCAGAGTCTGGCAATTTTGAATTAGGTGATTCCTTGCACAGAACATTGATCCCAATTTGAGGCCCTGAGCTCAGTGCCAAATGTTCTGTGCAAGGAATCACCTAATTCAAAATTGCCAGACTCTGGCGAAATATTTGACCGGCATGGCCAAATGCCATAACGGCACAATGTGTGACCCAAAATGAGTCAGATCTGAGTGATTGAGCATGTCTGATCCCAATTTGAGGCTCAGGCCTGAGCCAAACGTTCCGTGCAAGGAATGAACCCATTCCAAATTGCCAGACACTTGCGAAATATTTGACCAGAATGGCCAAATGCTATAACGGCACAGTGTGTGACCCAAACTGAGTCAGAGCATGTCTGATCCCAGTTTGAGGCCCTGAGCCCAGTGCTGCAGCCTCAGTGGAAGGAATCAACCAATTCAAAATTGTACTTGCGAAATATTTGACCGGCATGGCCAAATGCCATCACGGCACAATCTGTGACCCAAACTAAGTCAGATCAGAGTGGTTGAGCATCTCTGATCGAAGCCTCAGTGGAAGGAATCAACCAATTCCAAATTGCCAGACTCTTGCAAAATATTTGAACAGAATGGCCACATGCCATCGCGGCTCAATGTGTGACCCAAACTGAGTCAGATCAGAATGGTCGAGCATGTCTGATCCCAATTTGAGCCCCTGAGCCCGGCACCAAACGTTCTGCGCAAGAAATGAACCCATTCGAAATTGCCAGACACTTACAAAATATTTGACTGGAATGGCCAAATGCCATAACAGCACAGTGTGTGACCCAAACTGAGTCAGATCAGTGTGGCTGAGCATGTCTGATCCCAGTTTGAGGCCCTGAGCCCACTGCTGAAGCCTCAGTGGAAGGAATCAACCAATTCAAAATTGTACTTGCGAAATATTTGACCGGAATGGCCAAATGCCATAATGGCACAGTGTGAGCCCAGTGCTGAAGCCTCAGTGGAGGGAATCAACCCATTTGATCAGGGATGCTCCACCACACTGATCTGACTTATTTGTGTCACACATTGCGCTGTGATGGCATGTGGCCATTTTGGCGAAATATTTCGCAAGAGTCTGGCAATTTTGAATTGGACGATTCCTCTCCAGGAACCTGTGGTGCTGGACTCAGGGTCTCAGATTGGGATCCAACATGCTCCAATACACTGCTCTGACTCAATTTGAGCTGCACATTGACCCAAACCACTGTCAAAAAGATTTTCACAATGATACAAGACAATGAGTTCTCCTGACACCCAACAAGAGTGATCTTTGGTGACCTGCCAATCAGGATGGATCCTATACAAAGGGACGTCACTTTAAAATCCCTAATCATTACTGAAAAGCAAACTAAATGTGGGAAGCAGAATTTCCAAACCGGGCTGATTTGCAACTGATTACCATAGTGCAAGTTCCTCTTGCAGGAGATGGCACGAGGAGGAGGAGCAGCCGACAACAACAACAACAAATTCTGTCTGCGGAGCGTAAGAGTTACAATCGGAGAGGCGGGGCCAACACGACGCTGGTAGCGAGTGTTTCGTCTTGTAAAGACTCGTCAGGTGGCTATGTCCCCCAAATATACCACACGCTGTTGATTGACGCCTTGGGCGTCTAACAACTAAAGCCATCACGTGAGTCGCGGAGATCTTTCACTCAACGTGCTTTCCTCAGCATTGACACGTCATTTTCTCAAGTACTCTGAGCTGCAAAGAGGCGTTACGCTGTCGCCGATTTGCGTTGCTATGGCGAATACAAGAGGATCGGTTCCCTCCCGGATTACGAACAAGCGAGCCTATTGCCCATTGCTGGTGCGTAAAAAGGCTCGCATGCACGATGCCGGTGGTCTGTCAGCAGAGACTCTGTCAGAGCAGGCATGCTGATGTACCCCGAAGGGCCAACAACCCAAGGTAAGAACCAATGTAAATAACGGACCAATTAATATAGAACTCATGTTTTTTTCGAAATCAGTGGATATGCGCCGCCGCAAGCGCGACCCGAAGGGAGCGCGCGGCGCATATCGAGGATTGAGAAAAAAGAGGACTAAACGTTGGCCGCAAGCTGACTGTGGTATTCTTCGAGCGTGTTACGATTGGTTGTATTCAATCGGTCACCCAACGCGACTGGTTTTTTGTACGATGCCATGAATCTAAGCTCAGGGTACCCGGCCCCAAACTCATTCCAGGCATCGGCCAAGTCGTGCCAGACAGGACTCAAAATAATGTCGTCCCAGACTGGGTTATGGGTGAGCTTGAGGACATGAACTTCTTGGCAGTCGACTGTTTTCACAGCCGGCTTGAGCGCTGAAGGGTGCTCTGCCGCATAGTTAACTTCCTCAAAAACATCTCGAAGCCAGCGCCCCGGATATCCGCGCGCTCTGAGGCGCTTCACAAATTCTGTACGGATAGAAGTGAAGTCCGACTCCTTGGAGCATAAACACACATAGCGAATAAGTTCTCCTTTGACCCAAGCGCGCTTCGAGTCGGTGGAGTGGCACGAATTCCAGGGAATGTAGAGGTGAGCATTTAAAGCTTTCTGGAAGACTTTGGTAGTGAACCGCTTATGCGGATTAAAACCAGGACTACTCGGGTCATGCTCGAGCAGAACGTGTACATCCAGGAAAGGGACGGAGTACTGAGACTCTGTCCATTCCATCCTCATGTTAGGATGCAGAGATCCAAACCGTCTCTGAAACTTCCGGATGTCTTCAAGCGTACCCTTGACGATAGCAAAAACATCGTCAATGAAGTGTTTATAGAAGAGAATGATGTCCTTCAGCTCTTTGAGAGCGGCACCCTCAAATGAGGCCAGGAATAGGTTTGCGTAAGTGGGGGCACAAGAAGTCCCCATAGCTGTGCCTATAACCTGCAGGAAAGTCTTACCCCCAAAACCGACATAATTGAACTTTAGTACAAGATGCAGGAGTAGGATAACTAGCTCCTTGCGACTACTAAAGCCCATGCCGGCGGCTTCCGTGAGAGTCCAAAACTCCATGGCAGAAGCACCGAGGATATCAGCAATGCAAGAAATCCCCTCATCTGTAGGAATGTTGGGGTACATCGCGACAATGTCTCCAGTAACGATCCAAAAGTCTTCTCCCGGAGGCAATTTTAAACCCAGGAGTTCGTGGCAGAATGACTTCGAGTCATGAAGGATCCAAGGGAAATTGTCCAGGAGCGGTTTCAATTGGTAGCCGACCCAGACTGACGCATTAGCCAGCAGTGTACCAAAGGTAGGGACTATTGGACGGCCAGAAGCTGGGGTTTTGTGGATTTTGGGTAACACCTTTAAGATCGGGACCTTCTCAAGCTCCTCGATAACGGGGAGCATGAGCCAATGGTACTGCTGCTGCGTCACAAAAGGTTTCGCTCGAAGCACAATAGCTTCCAGGGTTTTGCGGAGAGCGTAATGGTCCGGTTCTTCCTCCACGTAGGAGTTGTTAACCAGCAGCTTCATACCCGTCATATGATACCATTCCGACGTAACAAGACAGAGCCCTAAATTCTTATCGGCTGGAACAGCGAGAACACTGTTATCAGACAGAATATCGAGCAGAGTTTTGAGGTCATCATGATTAATGTTGGGCAGGATGCGCAAAGATTGATGATTTAGCACTTCGACTTCAATCTTACTGTGAACTCTGGACAGAGCAGCTTCGATTTTATCGATTAGGGGTGGCCCTTGGGTAAAGGGACTGAGGATGTGGAACCGAGAAACATAGCGTGGCTGCCCTCGTTCCATTGCCTCCCCCCAGTGCTTATCGAGGGTGCGGGCGTTGACCTCATGATCGACTCTCAGGCGCAGACGACGTGAGAAGTCATCTACAGCCTCGAGAGTGGGTTCTATCCTTGTAACCGAGGGCTTGGGGACGAACTTGGGGTTCAGAGCCAGCAATTTGACTTGTTCGTTACTTAGTTTGATGGACGTGTGGTTATGAAAAGCGCGGTTGCGAAGCCAAGTATCATAGAACAGGTCTGACATAATGTGGGAAGCAGAATTTCCAAACCGGGCTGATTTGCAGGAGATGTGTTCAGCAGGTGTACACATAAGCATAGTGAACATTTGAAATGTATTCTCCCTCTTGTTCAATCCATTACTTGTTGTACATTATGTACATCGCTCGAAGCATATTATGTGACATGGTCACAATATCTTTTCAATATTCTGCTGTCCTCCATGTTGAATGCATTTAACATGCATCTTCCGTCTTTCCCAGCTACATATTCAACATACATATAGAAACACATCTAACACACATGCATCACCCCTCGAATGCCCATTCAAAATCTTTTTTGCGTTTTGCATGACTACACATTCAAAAAATATTTTGAACCCTCTTCAGATCTTTCGTATCCTTTTCCAGTGCAAAAATCCTGAATATTTGCAAAACATCTATGAAACACAGACAAGACCTACACGGCTCACATGTGGTTCTAACCAGAAACACATTTTAGATGTTCCCCATATGTATGATCACCACATATCCTAAACAAAATATTAAATGTTATTCAAGAGTTTTCACAATATAGCTCTGTCACAAATGATGAATAAATGCCGTACACACCTTGAAACATATGAGAGACACATGCAAATTATATGCAGCTCTTTTTTTGAATGTTTTTTGTGTTTAGGCTTGCCCAGCACTCAGCACACATTTTGAATCTTCATCTGATGTCATCTGGCCACGCATGGAGAACATATGTGAAACCCTTGCTAAATGACATCCAACACATAGTAATAACATATTTTACAGCTCTTTGCGGAACTTAGGGCGCGGCCCATTTTTTTTTTTTTCAACAAATTTGTGTCGGATGGTTCTCTTGAGATTAATTCTCAACCGTTTGCCTTGAGAATATGCTCATTTTGTTGGCATTGAAAATCCGGAGGGCATGGTATCTTAGGATTTTTAATTAGTCACTTTAGATGACCTAATAGCTCAGATTCGACTGTTTTTCAGTAGGATGGTTCGCGTGCTAGATATAATAGTTGAAATCATCTAAATTTTTGATATGCTGTATCTGAGAGTATTCCGAAGGGTAGGACATACCGGCATTTTTTATATGACTTGTATTTCTCCCGAAGATGTGGTGGGACGGAATTGTGTTTGTCATAATGAACAATAGATCAAAATTATAAGTCATACAAAAAATATCGGCATGTCCTGCCCTCTGGAATACTCTCAGATACAACATATCAAAAATTTAGATGATTTCAAGTATTATATCTAGCACGCGAACCATCCTACTGAAAAACAGTCGAATCTGAGCTATTAGGTCATCTGAAGTGACTAATTAAAAACCCTAAGATACCATGCCCTCCGGATTTTCAATGCCAACACGATGAGCATATTCTCAAGGCAAACGGTTGAGAATTGATCTCAGGAGAACCATCCGATGCAAATTCATTGTAAAAATAAAATAAAAAAAGGGCCGCACCCTAAGTTCCGCAAAGAGCTGTAATCGTGTTCATGATGCCACACTGATCATCATGTGAAAGACATTTTAAAAGTTTTTCAGAATGTGGCCCCCTTAAACATGTGGAGGGAATTGCAAATTGGTTCTCGATGTTTTTCACATGTTTGGCCAGTAAATAATTGGCTATCCTCCCTGTGCTATCTTATCCAGCTGACTCCCAGGCACAAGCCACGCATAAGTGGCGTATAAGCCACTGCGGCTTATTTGGTGATCAGCCACGGGCTTTGTTGCCTGTGCAAAAATCTCTGGGTCTTCATTTGATCTGGCCATGCGAGTTTGATGTGATCCGACCTTGGCACAATATTTCTGCAGCAGTCACAACTGCAGAATAACAAGCCGTTATGAGAACATTGGACTGCAAAAGTATATGGTGCGAAGTCTCCATGCACATTTCGGATGTGGCTGCACTGTGCCGCCTCAGAGGCTGGGGCAGTGTCGACACTTGCTGCCGAAGTAAGATTCCCTTATTTGGTGCTCCATACCCCGTGGGAACGTTTGACAAGATCCAGAGTCGGCTGGATCCGGATTTCTAATAATGTCATCACCGGGCCGGGATCGGATAGGGCAGAGGGTTCTTGGCATGACTGTGCGAAGTAGGACAACAGCCCGACTCGCCGCATGGTCTCTTCTCTTTAAGTCTCATTCAATCCCATCTGCAATGGCAGAAGTCGTAGCAGGCTTTGTTGGGGCGGGTACGACTCTCGCAGCGGCAGGGGCCGCTACATCCGCGGGATTCACGGGACGCCACGAGTCCAGCCATCGTTCCGAGCTGGCGGAAATGGACCGCAACCTACGTCGATATCGGAGCGCGTCACAGAGCGGGAGTGCGATCTCCTTTCACGAGGAGGATCCCTTCCACAAGGCCTTGAATGCGTATGTACACCGTCGACTTTCACCCGGTCTGTTTGATCTGTGCTGAATCGCCGTATGTAGGTCCCAGGAGAGCCTGAACAAATACTACCGGAGCCTCAACGAGTACAAGGATGAATCGTGGTTCCACTTGCCGTTGAAGCTCAAGAAGCGCCAGGCGGTTCGGAAGCTGAAGCGGGCCACGCGGGATGCGAATCAGGGCCTGCGCGAGTGTGTTGATGTGCGTATGTAAGCGCCCGCGGATTGTTCGCGCACCTCACAGACAGTTTGGCAGAGCCTATCGGAATCGGGGTCAGACGTTTCTTCCGTGTATGCCGAATCTGGGTCCCCGCCTGGGTCGGCGCTGGGGCGGGAGCGCATTGCGGATTGGGTCGGCGATCTTGGCGACCAATCTGAGGCGGAGGAGGGGGGGCCCGCCCCCGACGCGCGGGGCAGCAAAAAGATGTGCTCCCACTGCCACGCGACGAGCACACCGCTGTGGCGGCGCGACCCTGTGTCGCAGCGCCCGCTATGCAACGCGTGCGGGCTGTACCTGCAGCAGCGCAACAAGCTGCGCCCGCAGGAGCTCATCGAAGCGGACGACGACGACGCGGACGGCGACTACTCGGACGACGGGGCCCCCGACGCGGAATATACGGGGCCCAAATGCAGCCATTGCCTCACACTCAAGACGAGCGTGTGGCGGAGGAGCAAGACGGGGGCGCAGGTGTGTTTTGTTTCTTGTGTTCTCGTGGGAAAGGTGGGCTGACGGCTCAAAGGTGTGCAACGCGTGCGGGGTGTACGAACGGCTGAGGGGGAAGGAGCGCCCACTATCGTTGCGGCGGAATAGGATCAAGCCGTACACGAAGCATTTGGCGATGACGAGTCGGATGCGGGGCCTGCAATGAGGGAAGGTGGCGATTTCGTTCGTTCATATTATCACTCGTATCTTAAGCAGTTACTCGTATCTTAAGCAGATGCACTGATTTCGTATGTACGTGTTTACATTCTTCTTTCTCCCACATCGCGCCAATTCCCGAGCATACAGCTATTTTTTCTCGACCGAGCGCTCACCTAGCGCTCAGATTTAACCCTCGGCATCGTATTTTAGCTTTGGAGCCTGTCCGCTATCAATCACGCGGCCAAGTTTCAACTTCCTTGGCCAACTTTCTCGCGCTCAAGGTCCACTCAAAAGGAATAAAGCCGTAGGGCCGACAAGCGGCAGAGCCCGGTAACGGGCTGAGTTCAACGAGTGATTGACAACTGGCAGAGTGTTGAAAGGAGAGTCATTCATGCCTGTGGAGGGCCAAAATTCATTCTCGCTGGAACCCCGCCAAGGCTTGAACTCCTGGACTCTTTTTTCACCCTCTGCTCATCGAGGAATTTCGACTCTTTAGTTTAGTCCAAGCTGTAACAACAGGCTCGGGACCCTTTTCCGACCTCCAGAATAACTATGAGAAGAGATCATAACCAATTAAGCGGAAACAGGCAGGTTGCATAGCAGTCACCAGCCACATCCGGTTGCTCACAAACTGCCCCGTCTTTTACAATGGGTGTTTCTTTGAGGTATGTTGTGTGGTGACCCTCTTTCACTCTGGTAAATGATCCGGATCCGAGTGAACCCCAGCAGGGGGATCAACTGCTCTGGCGGCTACTGTGCACCATCTAATACTAGTGATGGACAACAAGCAGAGGAGCAATAAATATGACAGCATGTGTGATGAATAGGCCCGTGAGCCAGAGCACAAAGCCAGTTAACTATTCAGCGAGAATCAACACATTAGTGATCGATGACCGACTTTTTCTACTCTCCCGATAGATTTTGCTGCCCACCCACCATACCCGAGTGTTGGTTTTCAGATGAGCACAATGGGTTAATGCTCATCCGGAAGTCTCACTTCCAGAGAACATGGAAATAAAGTTTCCGGGACTCCTCTTCCCAAAGATCAAATCTCATGCTTTCGTTTATTGCAGTGACTTAGCTAGATATGCATGGAGAGCATGGAAGACTTTGAAGAAAGAAAGAACACAAAAAAATATCATCCAGGAACTCAAATAAAAACACATTCACTGGGTTCCATTGTATGTATGATATGGTATACATATGATATCTGTCACTAATTGGTGTTGAGCAGAAACATTCCATCCACAGATGGCATGATACACCCCAAAGATGAGGGACTTTGTCGGATGTGGGGAATCTTGACATATGGCTTGCCGTGGTTTATTTTACCCTGGCTCAGGAGCTCGGTACTGACAAAGGTTGAGACAGCAAAGAGGTTTAGGAGTTCCATGAAATCCAATCCCGGGTGTATCTTGGCCGAGACACCCGATCAAGGGGGAACAAATCCGCGAGATTCACACTACACCTCGAAGTTTTTTTTTCAGCGAAATCCGGGACCCCTCCGCCCCCCCCCACCCAGAAAAGGGAATTCCCATTTTAGGACCTGATCCGAGCTTTCCCACACAACCGGCAAGTAACGATCTGACTTGGAAAGCCCCTTGTGCTGCTACCACTTGACAGATTCCTTCCAAAAAATATTCTGGGGTTCTTAACATCATTCTACACCTCTCATTTTTTTCAAGGTATGTTTCCCTTTTGAGATGAGACACATAACTCAAATACCTGTGTCTAACACCTCTTTTTGGTCTTCTCACACGAGTTGCAAACCTTGTTCCGACGCCACTCCCACAGGGGGCAAAGTCTGGGGCACTTGCCATAGTGGCATCCGTGTGGCATCCAACAGGCACTTGCTACGGCACCCACAGGGCATGTGCTCGGCATTTGTTGCATCCTTGACACATTAGGATCAATCCGGACCGTGGGCCCCTCACTTATCACTTTCCTTGGATTTTCATACTGGTAAATAATAATGAGAGGTGTACCATTAGTGCTGTCCTGACCTTACTGTGCCTCGACAATATATGTGGTGAGCAATATCTGAGAAAAGGTGGGGTGCACAAAAAGAAGTTTGCAGCAGAGATTGAACCCAGACAAAAGGATTACACAAGCAAGAACATACCATTACTAGTGAGCCAAGCAACCTTTGGTTGCAAGGTCTAGAACATTGTAATTGAGGTGGCACCGGACTCCTGTGTGAACAAATGACAAAGTATGACAGGCATGTGGGAAATTCTCGACTTGTTCTCGACCACATGGCTGTCGGATGCCGTAGCAAGTGCCTTGCAAGTGCCTTTCGGATGCCATGCAGATGCCATTATGGAAAGTGCCCTGCACTGTTCCCCCTGTGTCCTCTGCAGCTGCGCAGTCCATATGGAACTAGAGGACTATCAGTAAAGGTCGAAATCAGAACAAGCCACGTACCCAAATCGTCTCGCACCCAGCCTGAATGCACTTGACTGCATCCGACTCGCGCTGGTCATTTGTAGCTTCGTGCAAATGCATTCGACCTCGGCAGCTTTCCTCTTGGTCCTGGGACGCAGGGCTGAAAGCTCTGGAGTTGAGGTAGCTGGTGAGTTTACTGCCACTGCATCTGGACTGTTGCCAATTGGTGAAGGTGCCAGAGGCGTTGGGGAGGCATGCACGGATAGATTGTGTCCAATCTGCGGCACAGTAACAATCGAGGATGTTGTCCCCGACAATGAACAATGCCATACATTAAGCTATATGACTATGTAGTCTCATAAGTCACTAGTCTCTTGCACTGACTTCCCACTCACAACCTTGTTCTGAAATAAGTCACTAACACACTTGTGTTCAGAGCGTTCTAGGTGTTAAACCACAATATAAATTTTGGCTTACAACTTTTTTTTTGAGCCATGGTGGGGACCCCTCCCCCCCCCAAATAAGGAAATTTCTTAGAGATAGGGCAAACTGTTAACGCTGTGGTAGAATAAAGCAGTAAGGCCGGCGAGCGGCATGGCCCGCTACCGGCTTTTATCAAGACCTGATTCAAATGATAGTGATTAAAGTGACATTAAGATACCACATTTTATGAGTTAAATTTGAAGGCTAAGGAGTGTAAAGGAGTTGGTACGATACTAACTAGGGAGGTTGGTTTATCGTGATATAATAGCTACTGAGTGGCAGTGGTGTTGCGCTTCGATCTGTTACTGGAGCTGGGCGACTCCTTTTCGAAATTGTTGAACACGGTGTCGATGGCTTGGTCTCTGGCCCGCTTCTTTGAGCAGGTGCCAGGCTAATAGGTGCGACACTCTGGCATCGTTGGAACATCCAGGTCCCAGTGCTCGGCATCCCCACGGTCGAGGACTTTGAGCTTGTCTACTATCAGGTGGTAAATTTATTAAGAGACTATAGAATCAATTCAAAAGTCGGAGACATACCCTTCTGTCGGGCTACGGCTCTCCCCTGTTGTTCTTTTAATCTTTCATGATGTAGGTAGCAAAGTATACAGTCACGAGGATAAGAGTGCCTTCGACAAGCATGTTATAGTGACCACAGCCTTGTCATGCGCAAAACAGGGCCCCCGATGGTCGGAAAGAACGCTGGGGGAATAAATATCGCCAACCTTCCGCTCCAAGATACAGTCAACGAAATTGTCAAGAAAAAAATCGAATATCAATGGATGATAACAACAGTCTGCAGGCTCGCCATTTCGATGGCCGGTGCACTCTGTGAGTTTCTGTGGTCGATCCCACCTTAGTAATTCTCCTGCGAGGAGCACGAGGGGCAGACGAGGCAGAGCTGTTGGTGTACAGAATCTGCAAAGAATCTGGAACCACGTTAGTGAAAGTCACGTGCTAAGAGACAATTTACAAACCTCATAGGTCAGCTCCGGCCATGCAAGTACAACAATGTCTTCCACAGAGTCGCGGGATCCAAGAGCAAGGGACCTTCATCGAAGGGCATAGGGGGTGGAATGCAGCCAGGATGAAGCCATTTGTAGCGGTCCAATATATTTGTCTCGTCCGAATTCAGATCAGGTCGCTTCAGCACTGTCAGGTCGAAATGGGAATCGCCAACAAGGACGGAACAGTGATCTCTGAGCAAAGCAGATCCGACACATGAAGCAGACGTAAACGTGGATTGTGTTTCAGAACTCGTTTGGTTTCGGAACATACAAAGCCTCTCATTGCTCAACAATTGGTACGCAGGTTGTGGCCATGATTGCCGTATTGCTTCAAGTTCTTCAACGTATTTCGCTTGGGCAGCTTGTTCTTGTGACTGTTCGACTTTTTTACCTCGGCGCAAGCCAGTGATGTGGTGCTTGAGCTTTCTGTGCATCTGGCCTATACTATCCAATTCTTCATGTTCAATATCTAAATTCTTCAAAACCCGGTGCAATGACTTCAAAGAAATTTTGCTTCCATGGATAGCTGTCAGAATTAAATGTGCATTTGAAAGTCGGCCTCTAACTTGCTTCCTAGCCATTCATTGTGGACATCAGCACACTGGCAAGGATAAGCCACCAGGAAGAGATATTGAAGGATGGGACCTCGAAAATTGACTGCAGTGTCCCGACAACAAATGCTGAGTGATCAGAGAACGAAGAAAATCATTAGTTGTGTTTGCAGGAACCTGAATGCAATGTTGAGTAGCAATGGACAGAAGAATAGGCCTACAATAACTCTCAAACAACTTGGAAAAATCCGTGATAGATGCTGATGAACGGATGTCAGTGCCTGCTGAGCTGAGTCCCTCAGCATGTTTTTCCAATGGCTGGGTGTACCTTGAAGCAGAGGTTGCAATCACCAGATACCGAAATATTTAAAGCAGCAGCTATATGGAACAGACTTTCAGTCGAGATTTCTTTGTTCTCTGCATTGAGAATGATACTGAAAACAGCTTTGGACATATCCACAGCTGCGTGGAGTCAAATTGGCATCTACTACATAGTCGGCACAGGCCCCAGTCGTGATATGATGGAGGAGACGTCGGCATTGGATTAGAGTCAAACCAGCATGGGGGGATGGCATGTAAATCAAGGGATCATTGTATCGTTGGGGGATCAGCATGAACTACGGAAATCCAGAAATATTACGCAAAAGATTCAAAGATGTCATTTTATTCATGGGTATAGCAGATGGGATACAACGGGACGTAGATGGACAGCAACAAGCCGAGGGCTCACCGCAGATACAACTACGTTCATGAACTGGTACATTCATGAGCATAAAACAAACCAAGATTTGTGGAGAAACATACCATGTGAAGTGTCGGCAACATCGCCGAGACCCAACAGTGGGAGATCGAGATCTATAGGTGTAGGAGAAGGATCTCGGGCAGGATGAGATGGACCAGCTATAGAAGGGATTTATTAAAACGGAAATAAATCGAGGTGATGTAAATAGACATAGTCCGGGATGGACGATTCCCGAGGAAAGATGGAATGAAGCCTGTGGCAGAGTTTGGCGACAAAAGAAAAACCAATCAAGGCCGAGAACAAGATCATAGAGCACATGCTGTTGCCAGAGGGAAGGGTCAGAACACCGGAGGTAACGGATTGGAGAGCCGGGATTCCCGCAGTCAACAACCAATCAAGGGAGATGAGAGAGCACTCAAAGAGAGTATTTACAGAGGTTGACAGTGGGACATTTCAGATTTTTGCGGAGGGAGCCATGGGTACATAGCGGTTGTGGTGGGAGGAAGCAAAGAGCAGTACTTAGACGCAGCCAAGACGCAGCTGCCACATAAATGCCACGTCACATCACGTCACTCGGCAATACAAGCTGTCGGAGAGAAACCCGATTCTTATGCGAAAATTGCTGACGAGAATGTAATGCAAGGCCAAAATCCATGCTCTTTAAAACCCGAAGAATACTGCTCCTAGTTGTGGACAGACATTGGCTGAATGAAAATCATTGATGAGGAACGGACCGCGTTGTACTTAACAGTCAAGAAGCAAGTCCGCGAGAGTCAGATATAGCGTCAGCAGTATTATGTGCCAATCTTCGGCAACAGGCAAAGCCGAAGCATTTTGGTGCAGAAGAAATGAGCTTATGTGAAAACTGCTGACCAAAATGTGATGCACGGCCAAAATCCAAAAATCATGCTCCCTATAAGACCCGTACCTTACGGTAGCGGGAATATTTGTGATATTACTAAGATCTCGACATGTGCTTCACTTGCATGAAGTTGGACAAAGTAAACACTTCTCATATCTGGACGAGGAATTTGGCATGTAGTATTCATCGTGTGGACACAATCTTCGAATTTTTTCTCCTGCCCCCAATGACGGTCCCATATTTGGCATGCGGACATTGGGTGACGATGTCATCAGTCACGTTCCTCCCGGCTTTCCGCCGCTAACCACGTCCATCAGGAAAACCCCCCCTCGGTAATTTTCCATAATTACCAACAAATACCGGAAACTTGCCGGTAAGTTTGGTAAATTACCATCTTTACCTGATTACCGCTTTTACACAAGGTTCGATTTTCTTACCGGTAACTTACCGGTCATTTACCATGATTACCACCGAATTACCTGAGTTAACACTGGTTTTCAGCCATTATCGTGAAAATACCCTTACATTGCGCTCAGGTCTTTCGAAAGCAATGAGGTCATAAAATGCTATAACATTATGTTTGCTATCTAAGAAGTACAAATATCTAGACTACTCAGAATCTGGAACTAAAGTCTAGGGCTAATCCAACCCCCCACTGCACGCTGTGCGCCACATCCGCGAAGAAAAAGAGGCACTACCTGCTGTATGAACTCGCCCACGATCATGACGCCGAAATCGGAACAGCTAGAACATCACGTCAACAATCAAAGAGAGAAGACACACCTATTATTCAACAACGCCCCCTCCCCCCCGACGAATACCCGCCCGCATCAGTAGGGTCCTCACTGGTCGCGATGGCGTGGATTATGTTGTGCGCTTCGAGGTAACTGCAAGCATCATTAGTGAGGATGAGATTGATGATGGGGAAGAATGGACGCACAAAGCGGTAAGCCTGATCGACTTCAATAACTCGGAGATAACTGTGTGACAACTCATCAGTATCTTTTCACCCTCAATTCAAGATAAATTCCCAACCTACATCAACGATCCCAAACATCTGCACCAAATCCCTATACCCGGGCTGCGAGATGAATTCCGGACCCAGTTGAGCCCAGCTCCAGCGATTTGAGCAGTCTTATTCCATCTGCGGAGATAGAGAACGTTAGCAAGGGAATTGAGTAATGATCGACACTTGGAACGAAGACGAAAGCCAAGTGGACGACGCCACGCAGGGACGCTATGACAGAAGAAATGAAATAGAAGACGGAGAACTCACAGAAAACGTAACGCCGTTGAGATACGGTCAACGCTCCTTGTCCAGCTCGTTCAACGCAGGTGTCCTGCTGATCGGTGCTGGATGCAAAGGATCTTCCACGTCTGTGAGCCCTGTGTGAGATGTGAGTTGGGTGAGAGGGAAGAAAAAAAATAGGGAATACATAGGGAGGATCGCGAGGAGGACAACAATCAGCGCTGAAGCGGATCCAGCCTTGTTTATTGGCAGGGTTGCTACCAGAAGGGTAGGTTGCGCCATAGGAATGATCAGCGGTAGTGTTTGGCGCAGAAGATGATGTGGCCAATGTGGTGGGGGGGGTGTGGTCGAGTTATTGGGCAGGGGGGTGGATAGGCATTGAAGTCATCACATCAGGGATCCACCTACGAACTGTGGGTTGAGGCCATGGGTATACTGTGGCTCCCAACGATGGAAGAGTGGGGAAGAGAGGAGGAAGGATGGAGGGAAAGGAAGAGACACATGTGCCGTTGTTGTGACGTGATCAAAAAACGAACCACATTTCGCGTAGACGTGCAATGTCAGCAATTTGTTGACGTGCGAGATTTACGGAACCTGTCGTGGACTTAGCAAAAAAAAGTTGGCTTTCACGCCAAGGCCACTTCAGCTCTTACTTATATCGCAACTGAGTCAAGAGACTTTGGAGAATCATTTAAAATACAAACCACCGAGCAAACAAGGGTCTTTTGTGCTTTAACAGAAGATCTTACATCAATTATCCAAGATTGGGTTAGGTTTGGGTCAGAGAATATCCGGTAAGCCAGGGAAGATAATGGCAATTATATAACAACAGAGGAAATGTGGTAACTTACCGGTAACTGGCTGGTAATCCTGGTAATCGAGCGACAGTACCGGTAATCGCATCAGGGGTTTGGTAATCGGTAGGTAAGCGGAGCAAATTACCGAAGGAGGTTTTTCCTGATGTCGCTCAAGACGATCAAGGTTCATCGGCCCCAGTCGGACGCCGCAGGAACTGACGGCCAAAGGTACGTGTGCGTTCTGTGCCCTTTTCGTATTGATCGCTCATATCGTCAGACCCAACCACCGGTTGCCCATCCAACGCCCAAATGGAGGCCACTCTGAGCAGCCTCGATGTCTGGACCACCGTCAGCGAGTGCGTACAATGAACTTCTAGGTACTGGCGTCGCTGTAGGTCTGATTTTGCGCCGTAGTACGATAAATCCGCACAATATTACGGCACACGATAGGGAGCTGTTCGACAGGGACCAAATCCGGCGGCAAATGCGTCGCGCACTGCTGACTACAACGTTGAATAGATTTCGTGACATTGAGAAGGAGCTAGTCCAGAAACAGGATGCGGCGCGCCTCAAGCGGGAGGCGTACCGGGGATATACTCCCTTGCTCACAGAGCTCCGGGAGCATGGCGAAAGGCTGGTTCGCGAATACGAGGCCCTCGGACCTATCCCGCTCGCAGCGTTCGCCGCGTCCGCTGTTCGGCGGTGTCCCGACGACGTTCTCATCAAAATATTCTCCACCCTGGTGACCACGGTGCGGGCCACCCGGGATCTTGGGTCTCGGGACCCGTCGCAAATCGGCGCTGATCCAGCCATAGTCTTCAGCCAAGTCTGCTCGAACTTCCGCGCACTGGCTCTGTCGCAATCTTCCCTCTGGTCGAATTTCTCGTGCCCGTTTTATCCCAATGAGTCGATGGCGCAGCTTTTGGAGGAGTATCTGGAGCGATCCGGCACCGCGCCGCTCACCATCGTCCTGAAAATCGAAAACGACCCCGGATACTATGATCATCCTGCGCGTCAAAAACGACTCTTTGCTCAGCTTGACGCGCACTGTGCGCGTATCCGCAGCCTCACGCCGTTCGGGGATCTGCCGCACGCGGTGACACCGAGCTTCGAGCACTTGGGGAACAAACTGCTCAGTCTCGAAGTCCTGTCTTTGCTTATCCATCCCGCGGACCGTCCCATTCCCGGATTGCAGATATTCCCTCGGCTGCATACATTCGACATGCCGGGAGAGATCCTGCATTACCACTCGCTCCCCTTCTCCCAGGTGACAACCGCCCATCTGCGGAATGTCGGCAACGTCGCGGACATCCTCTCGCTGCTCAACCTCCGCACCCTCTCATTGACCTACACTATTGAGACAGAGATGTCGCACCACGCCGTCCTCGCAGACCTCACGGCGCTGTATCTGGAGACAGGCAGCCCGGACGAAATCCTCGACTGCTTCACAACACCCTCGCTCACCGCGCTCAAGGTCTCCAACATGGGCACTGAGCGCGGGCGACTCCGAAGTCTGTGGGAGTTCTTGGACCGCTCTCAGTGTCCCCTCCAATCGATCGTCTTCTCGGAGTGCGCGGTGCCGACGAAACACTTCCTGCGCATCTTCCGACGCTTTTCCGGCCTGCGGTCGCTCACGGTGGAAGACATCCAGTCCGGGGAGATCAGGGACGAGCTGCTGGCGGCGCTCACACGGGAGCCCGCGCACACGGGCGCCGCGCTCCTTCCCGAACTGTCGCATCTCCGCCTCATCCGGCAGTATCGCTTCACCACGGATGCGCTGTATCGCATGCTTGCGTCGCGGATGGTGCGCCGTGGCAGCGATGCCCCCGGCGCACAGGGGCCTGCGGTGGCCGCGCCGCACTCCATCGGTTGCAACCCACCGGCGTTGCTGAAGCAGGTCGAGATCGCCTTCCTCCAAGGCTTTGTGCCGGCGGAAGATTTGCCGCACTTTGAGGCGCTCGACGGTCTGAGCGCTTCTGGGACGACGCCTGTCAGCCCGTTCGCGTCAGTTGACTTCGCCGCTCTTGAAGCCTCAATGTCGCCTGCGCCTCCCATGCGTCCAGGCCACCTCCACGCTCACAGGGTACCGCACATCCAGCAGCTCCGCCGGCACGAGCGTGGCCTGGCACAGCGCCGAGTCATCCTGCCGCAATTCTATATCCATGGCTCCGGACTTGCACACGGCGGTGGCAAGTCTGGCACGCCACGGGACGGGTCCACCCACCACCACAGATGCATGGCGCGACTCGGATGCGACGCTCCTGCCCGCTGGTGCTACCTCCCTGCAGTCCGACTCGCTGTACGCCACTGCCAGGAAAAATGGGACCGGGGTCCCCGGCGCTGGAGCAGCTTGCGCAGCGCGCACGCATGCGGGAAGGTGCTGTCAACGTCCGCGCTGGTAGATGCGCCCGCAACCCCGCCGCACTTGGCACCCGTGTACGGGCAACGGGCAGAGGAAAGGGAAAAGGATGTGGTTGAACAGCGCGCTCAGCCCACTGTCTGCAAGACACAAATGGGGGGCCATACATGCAATGTAAGCCTGGAACAATTATTCCAAGAGTTGTGGATACACCTGAGGCCACAATTCAGCCAATTTTAGTACTCTCTTTCCCGAGTCTCTGTAATATTTGATGCTCGACACGACTTCGTGTGGTAACAACGATGTTCCGATGGTTACGGTCCCCACACTTCAGGCTATGTCAAATCAGACCTCAGTAGGGTCAGCCTAACCATGGGGATACGGGCCCTTATAGGGATCAGACCCATGGTTTCAAACCATGGGTTTGGTTGCAACCACATGAGTTGGTTGCAACCACCTTACCATACATGGATGTGTCCATGGCATCGTGACGTGACTACCATGGATGCATCCAAGGCTGCAATGGATACATCCAATGCTGTGCTTGCACAGCCCGTTTTGGGGCTTTTTACGCCCCACGGGGCCCTTTTTTCAGGCCCTGGGCTGTTCCCATCCAGCCCCTATCCTCTGGCTTGCCCAGAGGGCATATGGTATTGCCTGGTACTGCGCTTACACAGCCCGTTTTGAGGCTTTTTACGCCCCATGGGGCCCTTTTCGTGGGCCCTGGGCTGTTCTCATCCAGCCCTCATCCACTGGCCTTCCTGGAGTGGCATGTAGGAGTCAAATTTTTGTCCGGTGCGGGCCCTAGGGTCCAAAGGGATTGTCCGGGGCCCTATGGCTATGCGCTCTCGCCCAATCTATTTCTGGTTGTGATCCATCGAAGAAATCAGATTGATCTACACAAACCTTTGGGGGTATTCAGCCGCTCCCCGCTCGGCTCGCGTGGGTTCGCTGCCAGCACCCGTTGGCAGGTGCCAGTGGCAATGCGTTTGGCAGGTGTTTGTCGATATTACTTTTGGATCCTCTTAGTTGGTCGATGAGTGTCCTTACCTATCTTCGTTCTGGCGAAGGGATGGAGCGCTGAGCCCTGCCCAGTCGCAATCACCAGTGTTGGACACGAAGGGATGGGTGAGGCGTGCGAGTCCATCTCTATGGCTTTTCGTTCCTCGGTGCTCACACATTGCCACCAGACGTACTCGCAGCCATCCCTGCGGCTTCACCCGCTATACTTAGCGCCGGGATGCGATCGTCGTACATCACTTGAGCGTGAATTTGTGCAGCGATAACAACACCGTCTCTCATCGATGCATGCCCGCCGCGGACCCCTCGATCCGCAGGTCAATTTGACTCGCACACACACTGGCGCAGCTCGAATGATCTGACGCGGCGTACATCTCCTTCAGCACCCAATCTATGCCCTCTGATCCTGTCCTGTTAGCGCTGCAGCTTTGTTCCTGGGTCAAAGTAGCCCCCTCCACCGTGTCGCTTACCCCATCGTGCAGATCACGGCTTCCTCTCGCCCGTTCACAGCTGTCGTACCATGATGCACGTCCGAATCAGCCACCAACACCTACGTCTTCGTTGCACGCTTTGTCGGCGTCGCACACAGCTACGTTTTCCGCTTGATCCCTTTTTTCATATGGATGGTGACTGACCATTTGTCCCATACAGAATTTTCCTCGCTTTCCTCCTGTCCCCTCTGACTTGCTCGTCTCCGCCCTCCACCGTCCTCGCCCTCCAAATCCCGCCTTTTTGTGGCCTTTTTCGGAGGAGCTATGATGACGTCACCGCCTCTCATTCCACAAAAAACAAGTCTTTCCTCAACGGCACCACACATAATCCGCCTCGGGTTCTCGGGTTGGGTGCGGTTTGGGGTGGTGCTGGATTCCCTTGATTGGACGGGGGGTGGGGAGATTGAATTTGGTTCGTGGGTTTGCCGGTACACGACCAATATGCGGCTATGCCGTCCGAGTTTTGCACCATATATCGAAACATGCTGAGGACACCGGAGGGGGGGGTGCAGGTGGAGACGGGGTTGATTCTGGATGGTGAGTATGTGCTTTATGCGAGTGGGATTGGATGGGACAAGCCGAGAGGAGCGAGCACTTGCAGCCGCTTGGGTGGCGCTGTACTGTGTGGAGGAGCTCGAGTGTCCGGCCGTGAGCAAAATCCGGGCTGTGACCAGTGCTTGCGCAAGGCTGGTGGAGTTTCTGCGCCATCGGCGTGCTTGCGTGCATGGACTGAGCTCGACCGCACCAATCTCTCTCCCCTCCTCCTCTTCTCTCCGTTCCTTTGGGCGGCGGATGACCACCCCCCCATTCTTTTGGTTTTCCTTTCCTCTTGTTGCATGCCAAGTGTGTTTCCAGACTCCCAACAGGGCGATTCGAACACGCACCCGCCAACCTCTACGGTCACGTACCCCGCGCTACATATCGACACAACACCGTCCTTCCCCGGCGCGTGAGAGGTCCGGTCTTCGGTTCCCGCCGAGCGCTCCAATTCAGACGACATGTAACACACGCCGGAGTCACCGCAGAAGGAGACCCAGATTCTCCGAATTGTCCAGCGCCCTCGGCACCAACTCCAACGGTCACCATCTTCAGAAGTGTCTATTTCCGGTCACGATCCGGTGTCACCCTTTCCCGCAACATGTGTTTTTCTCCGCCTTGCACCCCATGGATTCTCCCACTTGATGAAATAAGATTAGGTTGACTTAAGTTCCAGGTGAAAATACCGGCGGGCCTACTTAAGTGGCATCTGCACTGAACTTAAGTTGCTTGTGAACCTAAGTTCTTGAGTGTTCGAACTTAAGTCCTTAAGTGCTCAAACTTAAGTCCTGCAGCACTTAAGTGCTGTCAAACAGCAAAAACAATTCCACCACAGAGATTCAAACACAAGACCTCTGAATTATACACCAGAAGAGTATTTGAGAAGGAGTTAACCACTACACCATGAAGGATATAGTATCTTGAACACACAGATACCGTCATATTAGCCTTGTATTTGGTCTTAAACCTTCTCCACTTTCTTTATTTTGCCTCTTCAGGCCATGGTCAAACCACTATCCATAGATGATTCAGAGATTGATCTGTTTCAATAAATTGATATGTATATAAAATATGATGAAAGCTGACTGGAAATGACAAGCTAATACATATAAAGTCAGTTAATATGTATACAGTACTTACTTACCATGTTAGACAGTGGAAGAATAATACTCTAATGATAGTCTGATTGTTGCTTTTGTATATGGTCTTCCTGGTGTAGTGGTTAGATGTTCCCCATCTCCCTCTTCTGAACAGATCGAGAGGTCCTGTGTTCGAATCTCGCTGGAGCATTTGGTTTTGTTGCCATGACTTGAGTTCTCTATCACTTGTCTGCATGTGAAGAACTTAAGATATCCTGCCGGTACTTTCACCTCATAACTTAAGTTGAGCTAATGAAGTATCTGCCGCTTGTTCACTGCTGCGCTAGTAGCCTCCGGCTCCGTCTCCCGCGCTCTCGGGTTGTTTCTGATTTCTGTGGTGATTCTGGGTTTCCTGCATCATTGGTTTCTGCACCGCCGGTCCACATTGTCTTGGTCCACCATGCCCCGATATGATCACCACTTCATCTCGACGCTCTGCTGCCCCTCCTCATACCCAGTTCCGCGCCGTTCTAATACTACCTCATTCTTTCTGACCCATCCTATAATTCTCCACTGTGATGGCTACCCATTTGTCAACGTCCTTTGACAACATTCGCTTGCTTGCTTCGTTTTCCATACCCCCACGGTTCTCCACTCAGTGTTCAATCCTATCTGGCCCGGTTGTGATCCTGGTGACTTGTACCAACCGAGTTCATCTTTCCTAAAAAAAATCAAAAACCTATGATGTGATGCGCTCTCGACGATGTCCTTATTCTGCCTGAGGGGCTTTTTAATTCGCTTCAGGTGACTCGGGGGGTTTTTTTTTTTTCACATACCGTGCCATCTACCTTCCCCGTCAATGTATGTACTTGGTACCTTTGTCCTAGCCACCTCTTCAATACCCTCCCATTCTTCGCATTTACATCCATTACAGGCATGAAGTTCATTGTGATTATGCCGTGTACGCCCCTCATCAGCCCATTTTCTGTTTACTACTGTCTTGTCCGTTAATCTCATACAGTAATCCACTTCATTTTATCAACGAGAATAAAAGGAATCGAAACGGTTTCTGTGGGGAAATAAATTGGAGAATAACAAGTAAAAAAGATAAACCTAGCCATGAGTCTGCATGGCCCAAAACAGGAACTGGTGCCGCAACTCATCGGTGCGTCGGAGGCAGCAGCTTGCGATCCGTGTATGTGTCCCCCGCCTCTCAGGGGAGGGGGGACAGTACAATGACCATATCGATGCGCGTCCTTGGTTTCTGCGTGCCTTGGGAGTGTGCCGGGTAATCAACCACCGCGCCTGCATGTTAGGAGCGATGATGACATTGGGGTGCTGTGCGATACGGGGATCGAATCGATTTTAGATGTACTGTGTGTGCGTGATGGACATCGTGTTTCCGCGTCAACTGATACTGGCTCCATATCTTTAGAATCAGCTGTGCCCCAATAATGCCATTCTCCACAGTATCAAGTTTCTGTCCAACTCAAAATAGCGGCGCGACTTTCTCAAACTCAACCAGCGGCTTACTGTACCGATGCCGGACTATGTTCCCTTCCGCAGATATATCTGCTCATGGCGCCGCTCCGCACATGATGCGGCATTCTCGTGTGACGTCTCCTCGAATAGGAGATCACTGTAATCCTTTTTCTAATATTACAGATGAGTACACGCGCTTTGTGTGGGAGAACGTGCAGCGGGAACTTCGATCCAGTGTTATATCTACCTCTCCAAGTTACGTCCGACGACGTCGAGAATCCACGGCTGCATGCCGCCGTGGGGTCACATCTGGACCCCAAGATATTCCTGTCCCACAAGCGACATTGATGTTCTTCATCCCATGACACTGCATTCTACTCCGGCGTCACATCGGGGCACGCGCTATTCGCCAGCTATTCCTGCCCCGGCTCGTATCACTGACAGTGCTGTTCCTGTCTGTCACTTTTCTTTTCATCAGGCCAATTCTTGAGACCTCAGTGAGGTAGGGATGTAGGCGCCATTGAGAATACTGACTCGGATCTCAATAATCCTGAGCAAGTTCTCAAAGAAACAATGCTCCGCTGGGTTCCCTCGACCCAAGTATGTGTCCAGCCGGGTGTCAGACGGTGCACAAGAGCCACGCCATCTTTCTTCCCCCGCCATCTTCCTTCTCCCGCAGTTTATGAGCCCTCTCCGTCGTATTGAGAACTTCTCTTGTTAAATCCGGCACATCACCCTGCCTGAAATAAATGTCCTGTTGCCATTGGGCGTGCAATTCCCATCACCATGGGAGAGGTGGAGTAGACGAGGTATACACCATCGATACCCGGCGTATTGATGAGGATGCTCTTTGAATTTGATGTACCTATGTCCGGGGCCCTCGTTTCGAATATATGACGGATGTGAAAAATATGATACATCTCTGATTCTGTTCTGATTTTGTCGGCAGTTTGAGAACAGCTGTGAAATTCCCAAGGGGTCCAGGATATAAAAGACTAGTATTGCTCAGGGAAAGAAAGTGCACAGTGTACTGCTACCGCAAAGGAACACCTTTTAATTGGACTGTGAGACATTCAGTTCGGCAGAGTTTATCTGATTGAAGTTGCGGGCCTTCCCACTTGGACTAATCTAGGCGGTGGAGACTGGCGGTGCCTCTTTCATCGGAGGAATGAGGTATGGGGCGAGCGGGAGAAGTGATGCGGACTCACAAAGATCAGGACGGCTAAAAGCATTGAAAAACTCAGGAAATACCACAGCCACCGCGACCCACTGTTGGTTCGATGAATCATTTCTACTTGCTGCGGCTATGGTGAACCAGGTATACTAAATTGAACAATCCCTCTTAGCACTCCTGTAGATCTCGGGCGCGCGACGAACTGCCCGTCATGGCCATGGATGTTGGCGGCATCCGTAGAATCTCGAATCTGGGCGAAGTTTTCAAGGTGGACGGCGTACGGAATGCGCCATATCAGAGTGTCTGTTCGTTCTCAAGTTGAAAGTAACGAGCTAACATTATGGCAGACTTCCGCATCTGGTGCTTGATCAATTGATAGGAAGCACTTGATTCGAGCGTATCCACAACTGGACGGTGGACTCGGTCAATTATATGCGAAAAGTGCTCGTCCATGAAAGAAACTGTACGAAGCGAGGCACAGAATGCGCAGGTAATCGTTGAGGCAAGAGGGACAGGATAATTTTCATTTCATTATTTCTATATACGCCGTACCTGGCCCAGGGGCTACGCGGCAGTACTCTACTAGATGTAGGTGGGGTTTTTATACGTAAGTAACTAAGGGGGGATTTATACGGAGCTTATTTATCTAGAAAACGGAGAGAGAACGGAATTAGAGACGAGAGGGGAAACAACATCAGCCAATTGTCATTTTGATTGTCGTGTTTCACGTGTTTTTTCGTGTTTCCGTGTTGTGATCAAAAAGCATCACTTTTGCGGAGGCGCTGGAGCCTGCTGGTGGGGTCAAAGAATTATGGAAAGGGCAGGTATTTGGTGTAAGATAGTGGTTTCATCTCAACTGTGGTAAATTATAATGTGTCGGCGCCGTGGGTGGGGATTTTGGGCCTGCGTTGTCATGGTGTTGTCAAGATTTGTAAAAATGTTGTTGGCGCAGAGTGTTGTCGCGTTTTCGGGTGTTTTCGGCCGTTTTTTGGCGTTTTCACGTGTTGCACAACACGACAACTAGATTGTCAAAAGACTGATGAAGGTGAGTCACTGTGAAAACAAGTAGCGCCTAGCTGGTTGTACTCAAGTCAAGCAGCGCAAAGTTGGTTGACAGGGAGTCTGTAGCACATAGCCAACAGACGGTGATCTGTAGCACAGAGCTAACAGACGATGAGCGGGTAGCGCATGTGATGGACTTAGACGACACAAGAGATACTGTCACAAGTCACAGGTGACCGGGCCGCTCCAGCTGGGCGCCAATCGGGTGCTTACGACTTAGACTTTTTCTGACTGCGACCATCACCACCACCTCTTCGTCTGTTAGCTTTGTGCTCCAGACTTCGCTGGAATCATATACTCTCTTGCTTTACACCGCCAATTTGTGTAGACATGGCTGCGACGTGGAAGCCACATCGGTTATGGATCCAGATATCGGCTGATTGAGACGTGTGAATCACATTGTGGCCAGTTTTGGGCGGGAATCCCTCCATTGTGGTTCCATTCGATGTGCCGGACAGATTGTTTGTCACACCCCATTGTGCTGGTGCATTGTCTGTTTACCGATGATGCAGTGTCAGGCGACCATTGTTCTCGCTTGGCCGCGGATTGTGAATGATCGCTGTTCCGAGTGATTTCTTAGCCCTCTCGTATTCCATTGAACAAGTGCTCCAGTGCTGTTTGGCAGGCTCGGTGGCATTGAAGTGTAAAGCTCCAGTCCCGCCAATTTTTTGAGCCAATATCACAGATTTAATTCAGTAATATTTCAGATGGATTCCGTTGCAGTGGACATTGTTACGGATCGACGTCGTAGACCTCAAAAATATGAACGGTTGGCATAGCAGAAAATAGGAAATGGAGGCATGGATTTGTGGACAAAATAGAATACATGTATGTGTAGCAATCAAGCGTCTGCACCATCTGCATCGATAGAAGTATCAACCGAGGCTTGCCATGCGTCAATGACAGTGTCCTCCGGCAGCGTGTATTCCGTAGATTTGCCGTGTTCAGCTCGGTCGTCAGCCAGAACCTGCTTGAAAGCCCTGCAAGATGTAAAATGATCAGTGGCTGGAATGTTACGAGTGGCATGAAGGAACGCACTTGGCAATCTTGTGTTCGTCGTAGCCAGCTTCTTTGAGCATCCAAGCAAGTTCCGCATTGAGTTTATCCCAGAAATCGTCACCTGGATAGAATTTGTATTGCTGTCTCTGTAACCGTATATCAGCCCATGAAATCACCCAATGGAGGGAGTGAACACACCATGAGAGCAATGCGAGCACAAAGCTCGACTGTCAAGCTAGTTTTGGTGTCTTTGACAAAGCGCTGACCAAGAGCGAAAATGTTGGTGTGGCCAGACGAGGGTCCCTCGGGCATCGAGTTCTTGAGCTGAATTGCAGCATACAAGTGACAGCAGGAGGAAGAGAAGCGAGAGGAAGTCAGTGGCAGTGACGCGGATCAGAAGCCCAATACGTACAAACTTCTTGCACGTTGCCCGAACCTGTGTCAAATGGTACTCGCCACGACTTTTCACGAGACCCCAGTCCGATGCGACGTTTTCAATGCCCGGTGGCAAGTCAAATTGATTCTTCTTGACCATGTTCTACAATCCAGCGGCACAACATATCAGCAATCTACGAGGCGCAAAAGGAGTCGGGTCGTTGAACGTACCAGCAAGTGTTTCTTGGCGCGCTCACCCTTGTACGACGCGAGCCTCGACAATATTGTGATGCCATGTGCCAGCTGTCGCAGGTTCTTCTGCATGTGTGAAAACATAATTAGTACTTGGCCGGTGACAAGAACAAGCACACACATTGAGGGACGGTGAAACCTTGAATGCGGGCTGCGCTGCAACAATGGACTCTAGCTTGCTGGTAGCGCCGAGAACAAGGGTAAAGAGTTTGACTTGGCGTGCGGCCAATGGGTCCTGCATGTCATGAGGACACTTGATGCGATCGGGTTGAGGAACACGTACTGCTGCAAAAGCTTCGACCTCGGTTACTTGGGATGGTTTGAGACATTTGTGAGTGGCATATTGTCTTGCAAACGCGACCATGTTGCTGTCAGCACGGAAGAGATCTTCCGTTGGGGCGTCCGAAGACGGGATGGTTGGGAGCTGATCATCATCGTCCTGGTCGTTGCTGTCGTTGGGGTCGGTACCCGGGGGGTCCTTCCTCTTACGAATGAGAGGTGCGGGAGAGTCTGCCAGCATGGCAGCTGCGAGTTTCGCCTTGTGTTGGGCAATTTCGTCGGGAGTTGGCATCAGGAATGTGCAGAGAGTGTAGTGGTGGTGGTGAAGAAGTTCAGAGTTAGTGCCAAGTGGCACCAACTTATATAGCGCTGAACAATGCGAGTGCGCTTTGAAGTTTTTACTTTCCATTTTGAGCATCGGTGGCTTTGATCAATTGAGTGTCGTTGATTCTCCTCATTCTCTTTTCATTTGGACAACTTCCGCTCTTGAAATGCCGCGAGCCCTGAAGGTCTTAGATGCCTGTAAGTTCAGTCAAAATACACTGGGAAATAAACTTGACATCTGACAATCCTTGCAGGTTTTGTTGAATCAGAAGATAAGAAGCAAATCTTGTGCTCCGTCTGCGAGCACCATGGACCTGAGGAATGGATTGGTCGCGACAAGGACAAGAAACACTTGCTATCCAAAAAGCACGAGCGGAATGTTGAAGCCGACAATATTCGGATGGCAGCCCAAGCCGCTATTCAAACACAGAATGCCTTGATCAATTCAACACTCGAGCGAGTTGAAATTCCCGTTGCTGAAAAACATAGATGTCGTCCAGCGCATGTCCCAAGCGCTGAGGAACAACAAATGTGGGACCAGTATCAAACTGAGGGTGCAACCTTTAGTGCCGGTGATGAACCTGCCGCGGATAGCTGGGCACAGGAGGCCGATCTCATGTGACAAGCTGAACAATTTGGGTGCTGGAATGCGGTTTCAATTGCACGGAACCTGGGATTTATGGGTCCGGAAAGCGAAATTCCCATACTTGATGAGCACGATGAAGAGGACGCTCTGCTTTGCGAAATGATGGACAACGCTCGTAGGTCTGAGCCCCTTGGTGTACAACATTGATTTGCTGAATTTCTTTTTCAATCTAGAATCAAATGACCCGCCCACCGTCGAAGATCTGGTCGATGTTGAGATAGCCGGTCAAGCACGCGTAAAAACCACTGCTGAGTGGTATCCGTATCCAACAAAAATGGTGAGATTCCTTGCGACTCGAAGATCTGAATTTTGACTCAGTAGATTTGAATAGATGTTTTTGTTAGATACTCTAGACAACTTGCCCCGTCAACGAGTTTCGAACTCCCTCATGAAGGATTTTCTTTGGATTTTGGGCGAAGGTGGAGCATGAGATGTTCCCTCTCTTGATGCCCTTCGAAAGGTCCAGGTGAACCTGCACAAGCAAGGAGGAGTTCCGACGGTCCCATGGACATCCACGCAGGGGAACGTGTTTCATTTGAATGACATACGCAAAATCATTGCAAAGGTCAGATATAGTATCTCTGAGCGGAAAACAGATCTGACAATTGAACACCAGGACTACGCCAATCCCCTTACACGCAGTCTTCTCCATTTTTATCCTGAGATTCCTGATGGACCCGTCAGTGAAGCCTGGCATGCGCAAAAGTGGCGGCAGGAGATTGATCGCGATACCCTTACACCAATGATTGTGGATGGACACCGTCACTTCTATGTGAACGAGTTGGCCAGGTGTCGTGATGGCCCGTTTGTTATTCCGCTTTGCTGGGTTCTATTCAAGGGTGAGATGCATGCAGATGCTATGGTAGCAACGGTAGATGGGGATGGGACGGCTCATGTCAACACAACGGAGATCTTGATTCGTGCCGCAGACTTGCTCGATAATTATCTGGACTTGCAGTTCAAGAAATTGCTTCCGAATGCTTGGGACTGTAAGTCGGCTTTATTCAGACGAGACCTGGTTCATTGATTTTCGCTTTTCAGAGCCTTCTTCAGCCGCGAAATATCCATCAAAGATGCCCAATCCCCTGTGCAAGTTGGCACATGGACGTCCGATGTACACCAGTTTCGTTGACTTGTTCTTTGACGACGTATCGGGAAACCGATCTAAATCGTGGAATAAACACTACAACTGTTACTGCACCCACAGGAATCTGCCTCGACGCATTTTGCAGCAAGAGTTTCACACTCATTTCGTCACCACATGCACCGAACAAGAGGCTACTGTTCGAGTTTTTGTCAACACCGGCCCATCCGATAACCCAATGGGAAGTGAAATGACTGGTCATATTGGTGCCAAAGGCAATTGTTTCTGTCGCAAGTGCAAAGTTGGGGGATGCGGCGAACACAAGCGGACAGATGCTGGTTTTCACAGCATGTTTGACGTAAGCTCGTTCATCGAGCATTGTTTTATGAATTGTTCACAAGTCTATGCAGGCGAGAGTTCCGCGCTCTGCAGCAGAAACCTTGACTGAATTACATGAGCAAGTTGAACTTGCCTGTCTGGGTGTCAAAGCCGCAGTTGAAGCGCGCCAAACTGACACCGGCGTCAAAGATTCATATACAAACCACTGGATTAATGATCTCCTTCGACGCTCGTGCGAGCTGAAAAAAGCGGACCCAAATCTCGACAGCGCACAGATTGTCCAACAGTTAAAGGACTGGGTTAAACAAAATCGAAATCCTCCACACAATTCTACTTGGTATTGTGAAGTATGCATGGCATAGCACACATACAAGTTGGACTCCCATCAAGAAAGTGACTTACACACTACGCCTTCAAGCTACGAACACCACTGGGCTATCCATCCCCTCTATTTGAGCAAATTATATCATGCAATTTGCAAACTCGTTGATTGGCCGGCAATTCAAGCAGGTGGCGCAAACTTGTATCTTCCATATGCATGACCTGGTGGATGGGCTTCAATTCACGGCATGAAAAGCAAAGGGTGAGCTCTTGCCCTTGCTGTGGTATCCTGAAATCGACAACATGGATCAATATCTTGTAAGTATCGTAGATTCTTTCTGTTTGGGAGTACTGAAGTATTGAACAGGTCGACGTTGAAACCGCAATATCCAACATCTTGGACATATTTGCTGCCCTGGATCCAACCAAGATATTGGCGAAGAATAAGCTCCATATACTCACCCATGCAAAAGCCGACATTCTACGCCATGGTCCACTCCTTGGTGTTCAAACAGAATCTTATGAATGCTTCAATGCAATCTTTCGATTCTGCTCAATTCTATCAAATCACCTAGCCCCTAGTCGTGATATTGCACACCAGCTTGCACACCAGGAAGGTTGGTTGTCCTCCAGTACTGGGAACTGGGAATGTGCGGGCTAGATGTAGAGACTGTACCTTTAATGCAATATGGAAGGCCATGGCCCCATGCAATATTGTATTATACAGACCCGCGGCCAATAGGTCAAGTATAGCGGCAATGCAATGCTGCCATTGCAGCTCGGCCCTTGGCTATTGGAGCGAAAATTTGAATTTTTGGACCCTAAAATGCTTGGATATACCCCTTTTGGTTATTCCTCTTTTTTTTTTTTTGATGTCATTGATGGCCTCGTTCACACATTCCCTTCTCGGCTTGGTCCTTTTTTTTTGATGGCAACAAATACTGATGCCCCTGCAGCTTCCCCTTTCACCTTCCTCCATCAATGCTGTTGCTAAACCCTCATTTACCATCATTTTATCGGGTCGTTGACAGGCCCCTATCCGTGGCTGTTCACAGGCGCTTAATTGGTGCCTGCTTTGAGCATATTTTGCTGTGAATGACAGGCGGCACTTATAACGCTGTGAGGCGCTCACTCGGTGTTCTATAGACAGGCGCTTACAGTACGTATTGGGCGCTTAGCACTTAGTAGGTGCCTAAATAATAACAAAGCCGCCCATTAGCAGCCCATCGAGAGGGCGCTTATTGGCACATTTTTGTTATTATTTCTTGTTAATGTTTTTCAGTATGCAGGCATTATTGGAACTCAGCCCACGCTAAATGAAGACAAAATGTGTACATATCCTGACCATCTAAATCCCAGACCGACTGTACCGAATCTCGACACCTGTCCTATGAAGATGATAGGCACAGCCACCGCTTTTGCCTTATTGTCGTCTCCATTGACCAAGTGTCTGGTCCTTGTCAAGTGTCGGTGGTCTCTGTTCGGTAAGTAGACCCACAGATGCCGCAAAAAAAGCTCGTCTCATCTATTTCATAGGCCCAGGTGGCCACAAACAAAAGAAACACAATAAATAATCCGGTCGGTATCGATCTATGATCAGTATCGCTCGCGACTAAGCTCTGCCCTTATACACTGGCTTAGGCTTCGGTCTCGACACCCCAGATGACCGTGTGCGGCGGCCTTCGTCCACCCCGTCTGGTGCTGCTCCTCGCAGCCTGTTCGCACGTCGCAGGGCTTCCACCTCTGTCGCCTCCTTGACTCGTCGCTTCTTCCTGGGTGGTGGCGTATCTCCGGCAAGGGGAGGCTCTGCACCCTCACTTGTGTTCTTTTTCCTTTTTAACCGGTGAGTCGCAGCCTTATGTGACCAACTTTCCACTCACTTCCGACCAGGGCCTCCACGCTTACGCTTCCCTGTTTGTTCTGCTGGTGCTGCCGCTTCTGGGTCCGGATCCTCGTCTCCGTCCTGGTCCTCGTTCTCGTCCCTCGCATCCCTAGATAAAATCCAGATCAGTTCATTGAGGTGCGTCCTCTGGCTCTGCAAACATTTGTACCTTCTGATCTCCCCCAATTTCAGCAGCTCCCCCAACACCCACATCACATCACACACCGCCGTTACCCACTCCTCTCGATCCTCCTCCCCCCCACGCTTCTTTACTACCTCGCCCCACCACACCAGTGTTGCCATCACCTGCAGGAGACCGTTTTTGCCGTACAGCCGCGCCATCTTGCTCCAATTGGCCGTCTCTGGGCACGACAGCCCCCCATTGTCGAGCTCTGCACGCTCCTCAGGCTGCAGCATCCACCACCACACCCACCACCGCCCGACCCACAAGTCCTCCCCCTGATCCTTGTAATGGCACCTCCCCAGCAGTCCGCCTAGCGCTGGTGGCAAGCCCCATTTTCTACCACGGCTGATCCACCCCGTCACCTCCTGCGGACGTTGCCCCTTGGGCATCTGGGTCGTGCCATCCACAAAGCCCCAGGCACCTTCAAAATCGAAAAATTTCTGCACGCATGTCGCCCACTCCATCCCCCAGGTCCTTCCACGCTCGAATGCGGTGTGTGCCTTCCCTAGCTCTGTGGTCCACACTGCACAATCATCGCACTGCCAACGCTTATCGTACGAGCCGATGTGGCCCCTCTCGCCTCCGTCGTTCTCTTTCGCCGTGGTGCTGTTTTCCTGTGGAGTGGCACCGCATTCCTCACGCTCCTCCATCCCCATCTGGACATCTACCGCCTGCGCCTCCGGGGTGGACATGGACAGTGCTTCCGTGGTGGACGCAGACGGCGCTTCCGGGGTGGATGTGGACGGCGCTTCCAGAGTGGACACAGACGGCGCTCCCGGGGTGGACGCAGACAGCACTCCCGGGGTGGACGCAGACGGCGCTCTCGGGCCAGATGTTAATGGCCCCTCTGGGGTGGATGTTGGTGACGTCGTCCCAAGACTAGCTGGCGAAGTAGGGGTCGATGTCTCTGCATTTTCTGTACCTGCGACAGCTCGTGCTTTACATTCAGCCTCCGCTAATGTTCTATCAGTATCTTGTATTCCATGTGTAATAAAATTATACGCACAAAAGCATTCTCGTGCAAATCCAATCATAAATTTTTCCACCTCTTGAAAGCCACGCCAGTCAAATGTCGGCCAATTCACTGGGGCCAACCCTTCGTCATTCCAGCATGCACACTACAGACACCAAAGGTAAGAATCATAATGCCGTACATTTCTTGCTCTCACCTTTGCACTCCAATTCGTCCCCCACGTATTCCAATAGGTCCAGCTAGCAGGACGGTCGCACGCATCCCGAACTGTGCCTGGATGGCATCAACAAACGGCTGAAGATAGAATGCGGCATTTTCCAGTGTTCTTCATGGCGATCATTAAAGAATGCACACATAACTTATCACTTACGCAGCGATCTCGTCTGGGGTCCGTGTCGGACTATCTGCCAGCGATGCTTCCCATGCGTTCAACGTCTGCTGATGCTCGCACTCAAACACCATCTCGCATTCATGCTGAAACACCGGCGTCTCCTCTTCCCACACTTTGGTCGTGACCTTCGAAATAATGTTGATGATGTGGGGCATCTTCTCGCCTGAATGCTCTGTGCGTCTCTTGAGACTGGCCAACAGACTTTCCACGCGATCCTTAATGCGTGTGTTGTAATATTTTCTGGAATAGAAGTGCACGAGGCGTCCCCGCTGTGGCTTGGGAGGCGCTCCATCCAACACACCAGTGAAGAGTTCTTTGAATGACTCTTGGTCGGTCTTCAGTAGGTTCCCGTATTCTGCGCGGTACCATCCCCCAATCCGCTGTAATGAAACGTAAGCTACGCATATCAAATTGAACGGGAAAATACTGACCCCTCGCAATGTTTGGAGATAATCTGCACGGAAGGACTTCTCCTCCTCAGTCAGGATCTCGTGTACCACCTCGTTTGCGGCTGAATCGGGCGGGTCTGCGACGTCGACGGCAAGGTCCTGGTCGTCTCGTAGGTGGTACCCGTATTTTTTGATGAACAGCTTCCCAATTTTGGTGTAGAAAAGGCCCGACCTCTTGGCCTCGGCCTCTCGAAGCCACTCCTCCTTTCTTTTCTCAAAGAAAATTCTCTTTGTCCCCCAAACCCAGGACTTTTTCCCTGGACGACTCTTCGGGTCCCCTTTTCGGTGGCGAGGGGGTTTCCCCTTCACATCGGTGACAAGAGCCAGCGCAGGAGGGCCCTTTACTGCAGTGGGGTCCAGGATATCGTCCTCGAGATGCGGATCCAGCGGCACATCCTCGCAATGCGGGGTTAGCAGCACGTCCTCGGCGCGTGGTGCTGGCAAAGCATCCTCGAGGCGCAGGGACAGCGGTGTGTCATTGGGGCACGAGGTCGGAGTCAAGGCAGGCTGAGCGTCAGACATTGACTTTTTTCTACCCTGCTGGCGGGCTGGACGAAGATTTCTCTTTCTTCCACGTGCGTATTCGTCTATCCTTGACATGTATCACTTTTTAATTCCCTACACCATATTACGGAATTTTATTTTTATTTATTTCGCTACCAAAGGGAAAAAACTAGGTCTTAAATCCAGTATACAGATTCAGCAAATGCCTGCGCCTCGTCGTAGTTTGTAGTTGACAAAATCCGGGGCTTCTTCCCCTTGGCCTCCTCCTCCAGAAAATCACACTTGGCCTCAGAACGATCCGTGTAAACAATTCCCCGCCCCCACAGCGCAAAATACCGGGTGACTGTGGGCAGCGCGTCCCACGTTGTTGCAGTGATGCTCGAGACCGACAGGCTGGTATCCGTGTCCGACGAGCTGGCACCCGTGTCTTTGGCTGGTCTGCTAGCAGCTGGCGACAACCCCGTCAAGTCTGGCAAGCAAAACTCTTGGCTAGTGCATCACCGTCATTTTACGTGCCAGGGCATACTTAAATCAGAGCACTTACAGTTCAGCCTGAAGCTTGGATTCTGGTCGACGCCCTTTGGTTTTTGCGGGGCCAGGGATCGACTTGCTCACTGTAACAGGAGCCGTCCTTGGTGTGGGTGGCGTCGCAGGATTGCTGTGATCACTGATCAGGGACCATCTCTGCGACAGTCATGTTGGTGGGCGTGAACACAGCTGCCATAGGTGAAGATTTAGCTAGCCAAGTGGGAAGAAAAAGGATTGTCTCGGTGATAGGTGAAAACGAAAATTAGTCAAGCGAGGAGATGAAACATCGTCTGATGTCGTTCATTGCCGCGGTGTATGTGCAAGCTGTATGTTGTCACAGCTCGGCTCTCATGACTGATGACCATCTCGCAGGAATCCTGAGGTGTGTTGAGTGATCCCTGCACCCACGTACGCGGCCGCGAGGTTCGGCAGCACCTCGCCGACAGCCATCCGCGTGAGGTGTAGGTGGCTTATCTGCCTCGAGAAGCAGTGCCAGGTGGTTGGTCCTGGCATCGTGCTTGTCCAAGTTGTCACCAAAGTCATTCTAGTTAAAATCATGTTGATGGTAGAATTACTTGGATAATTGGCCATGGAGCTCGTAACTGCAAAATTTATTCGTCATTTTCGGTCATTTACTGCACCTACATGACTTTTGGCCGCAAGACGAAGGGCTGTGACATGTGTGACAATGCGCGACACCTGCCTCATTTGGTCTAATCACCATCTAGTCGCGCTCCTCAATTACACAGCTCAATCCTTTGGATTCAATCTCGGATCATCCGGAAACTATACCTTTGGTTGTGAATACATCAAATAGAAAGATCTGCACATTATAGACCTTACTTCATAGAGAAATTGCCGAAGAGCTACAGAAACTAGGATTCGTTCCAAACAGCTTGGTTTCCTAGCTAGTGCAGGCATCCAACACATTATCGGAGTCATATATATCCTAGACACGTCCTTGCCGCATCCCATGGTCAAATAAAATCTGGTGACAGAGAAATAAAATACCCAATTATATTCTATACCTCCCCGGCAGCCTTCCCCTCCTTCTCGCTCTGTATGCATTCTCTAGATTTTTGGCTCTAAAAAACTCATCCATTTGTCGGTATGGGATGCCCCAAAACCAGATGATTTGGGGCAACTTTTTTGAAAGTCCATGTTTTGTCAAAACCCAACGATTCTCAACATTTGACAAGACCTTACTCTTTGAGTTTTTCTTGGTTTCATCAGCTTTTTTTTAAAACGGGCCAGTTACATCTCAGTTCGCTAATCGCTAACCATTGAATGTGTTTACATCTCTCTACAGCTCTCAATTCATCCTCAAAGTCTCGAAGATGCGGTTTTGTTGCTTGGTAGTGGATAGTCGGTGCACTGGGCAGCTTGATCCTCGAATGGATCCATTGTTTTTGAAAATTGATATAGCTGTGGTCTTTCCGTGTCAAAAAAAAAAGAATTCTGGCTCTCGATGATGCCAACAGTGCAGGGAAACATCTTTCTTTGGATGCGCGGGACTGTTCGGGGCGCCCGGCCCGTCAACTCCGACGTTTACGAAAGGTGATTCCTTCCAATATAAGTTATCTGCTCGCTCAATTCTTCTCACTTCAAGATGTCCAGTCCGTACGTCGGCAGGTATTGCATCTCTCCTCGCAACCGAGTCCCATCGGACCAGTCCATCCTCGGCTTCCATGAACCAACAGACATGCTTCTTGGGTTCCCTATCGCTAGCGACAACGTCAACAATCCAGACGACGACCTGATCGACCCCCGAAGGAACGCTTCCTGGGACCATCACGACCTGGTGTTGCACTACGCGTACAAGGAGATTGCAGCATACGTGGCCGACGGTGAGCACTTCACTGTCCCTGTCGTCGTGTATGTCTACCGCAGAGATCGTGATCTACGATGGTCGGAGATCAAGGCTTACCTCCAGGATGGCTTAATCCCGGATCACTACCCTCCTCGCCAGCCCGACGGACCCCTGAGTCCTATCAACGAGCCCATGAACGCCGATAACTTTCGCATTCTGGCTAGGCGATTCCGACTCGACACCATAGTCTACTCCAAGGTGGACTGGGTGACCGAGGTGATCCACGAACGCTCCACCAATCGTGTTGTCCAGCCGCACTATATGGACTTCGAGGAGATGTTCTGGAGCGGCCCAGGTATTACATGGGACCCCACATATTTCCGTACCGTGCGACCAGCCGAGATTCATTCGCTCGTCCTGTTCCGGAGACGCGTTTGGTACCTCAACGGACTCCAGCCGTCCTTCGACATCGGATATCATTTCCGCATGGGCCACAACCACGTTCGCTCTGCATACCCTCCATCGGACAAAGTTTGATCAACGCTGAGCAGCACCTCTTATTTCCTCCTTGCTTACTTCCATCTTTCATCATTTTTCCTTCCTTTCTGTTCCTACTTCCCTATCCACTATCAGCGGGATTCCAAGGGCAAAATCCAAAGTATCCCCCTCTATGGAAGTGCCTATCGGCACGCTCGTCGCCTCTACCCCATTAGGGTGTTGCGAATGAGCTCCCTCTCGGGTGTTATCAGCCATTCATCCTTCTCACCTCTCTCTATTTCTCGAACTACTCACTATTTCTCTCTCCCCCTCTTTTCTCTCCAGACGTTCCATCCCATAGCCGAATACCACACAACGCGCACAAAGCATACGCGCCCAGTATCGAGCTACGTGTTCTTCCTCGCGACTATACCAAGGTGGAAGGGTGGACGGCGCGTTATCATCTTCCTTATATTCTCCTCGATCCCACACATGTGTTCCATGATCGATTCTCATCCTCTCCACTCTCAGTTTCTTTCTCCACCTACCGCTCGTAATGTACAACCTACCGGTTGCTACATCATCTCGAACGACTCAGCCAACTCGGGGCGCACCGGGGATCAACTGGCTGAAGGCCTGGTCAACCAACAGCGGACGTTTTGCGGGGAACGTTGTCTCCCTACAACATCTTTGTGCGTCTCCCGGTTCGTGTGAGTTCGACGGGGTGGTTAGCAACAGGTATGGTTAATTTATTTTACCATGGACTCTTATTTAGCAGCCGTTTGTATTTCGTTTCCACGAGCTCTGGTGACGCATGAGCACGTTTTTCAGCCACCTCGATCGTAGTATAAAGGCCTTGCCAATTTACGGATAGGGGATCTTCCCTCTTTCAATTTCCCCCCATCTTTTCTCTCTTGAGTCGCGAGTTTGGAGTCTGCGAGTCGAACAACATACGAGCATCAAGGAGGGATTATTCCATCCTCAGCTAAGGTATTTCCAGCATATCCTACAGTAACCACGCAGCCTAGGGTACACTCACGACCCTCCGCTCTCTGATCCACCCCAGGATCAACCCATCCTTCTCACTATGTTCCGCCGTCGGCTAGACTCAGTCTGCCGAGGTCCGTGTAGCCGAGTCAAGGCTGTGCGTGGCCGGCTACACAGATCACACAGATCTGTGTAGCCGGCCACGCACAGCCTACACGGACCTCGGCAGACTGAGTCTAGCCGACGGCGGAACGTAGTGTCTACACTGGAGGCGAACAACATTCGACACCTGGTCATGCATGCCGAAGTGAAATATCCGCCAAGCAGCCTCGGAAGCTGAGATGTATTGCCCCTCAATCCACCTCTTGATTTTGTCCCTCCGATTGACTTCAATGCCGGCCAAATCCCCACCCTTGTGGATATATTGAAATGTGTACTTGAATGCCCCAAGAGAAACAGCACATTCCACATTGATATGGCAGTCGTACTTGGCTGAGAGATAAGGGCTGTATGGAACAATCCAGGAATTGTCGACCATGTATCCTCCGACATCATATGCACGACCATCATTTGGACGCATGTAGTTTGGGTAGCCGTGGTCGTCCCTGCTGGTGCGATCCTGAAAGGGCTTAGGGAAGTGTTTGGTGCACTTGCCGTTCTCCATGCAAGGTGCTCTCGGATTTGCAGCGCCGCACGGCCCATGGACCATGCAAGTCTTGATTGTCTGAAAGAGCATTGGCTGGGTGTCAGGATCCGGCCACCGTGCCCAAATGGCAGAATCAATATCCTCCGGTGTCAGCAGCTTCTGTCCCCCTTCCAGAAAAATGAGGAGATGAATGTGGGGCAGTCCCCGCTTCTGGAATTCAATTGCGTAAACATATGCAACTGCGTGCCCGAAAATTCCGTGTTTGTAGATGTCCTCAATTATCGCCTCCTTTTTCAGCTGAAAGACACGCGACACCAGCTCCGGACAATCATGGGGCGCCTGTCCCCGAGGCAGTTCCCGAGTAATCTCCGGCCATTTAGGATTGGTTGTGCACGTTAGGAAGATGTCGACTTTCTTGTAATACCGCACAATAGCCATTGAATCCTGGAACCGTTGAAATGCTTGCTCGGTGTCTACAACAGCAGTACTAGTTTAATCAAGACCCAACAAGCAGAATGCGAGTTGCTTGATTAAGGCAAAAACGCAACTACTAACCAAATCCTAACTACTTTCCCCTTGAATGGTTTAGACTGTGCCGCCGAGTACGGGTCTTTTGAACACTTTAAGAAGGTTCAAGGAGCACAGATAATCCAACAGAGGTTGCGAGGAACGAGCCTGTTTTAAGAGGTCTAGTCCGAAGTGCAAGGTTGATTTAGAGTATTAGACCTCTTTGAGCAATGCCAAACGAGTGCCTAAGCCAACAAATCGAGTTTAAAAGCTTTAGAAGCTTGAGCCAACAATCCCAATCCTAACAAGGTGCCGTGTTCTCCAAATCCCAAATAATAAGCCTTCCAAGGCTACTGTAGTGCAGTGCCGTGTTCTCAATCCTAATAAGCTCTCTCTAGCTTCTTAACCGTTTCCAATCCCAAGATCCCGATCCAACAATTGATATTAAGTTACTCGTGCAGACGAAACAAAACTTCTTAATGAAGTCAGTCCTGGGTGACAAGTCCCGAATCTCCGTCGTTTATCAAGCAATACCCGGTAAAGGCTAATGCTCTTAGTGACAGAAAGTTCAGTGCCTATCTATGCCAAAACCTCCTCCTTATATACTGTACAATTACGCTTACAATACAATGATTAGTCTACTGGCTGGTATATGAGTAAGGTGTCTGTAGTTAATCACGTGTGGGTAAATATGTAGGATCCTCGTGTGTCGACCCCTTAAAGCTTGAGTGTGTCCGGTGTGACTGTTCCTTGTCGGATCGTGTAGACAGTCCCATCTTCTATCCTCTTGTCCCCCGTCCAGGACCTTCAGTTTTAGGTAGACGTAGCACAATATGCAGTCCATAATTGCCTAAGTACTAGGGCCCCTACAAATGATTAATCCCTAAAGGCTAGGGGCCCCCAAAATCCGCCGGATTCTCGGCCAAAGCCTAGACTCTAGGGCAGAAATAATATTTTTGTAAGCCAAAAACAATATTATTTGCCCTAGTGTTTAGGATCTAGCCTATCATGTATTTTGAGCATCAGATAATCCGAATTTCAGGAAAATTACTGCCCATGCTCCCTAATAGCGGCCAGATAGAATATTATCTGCCCTAGATGGTAGGGGTAGGCTGATCACCTGTGTGCAAAATAATATTATACTTCCTAGGTGCCTGCATTTGGCTGATCAATGGAAGAATATTTGAAAACTCAAAAGCTTGGGCTCAGCCGCATGGAGAATAATGATATCTGCCCTACATACCTGGGCTTGGCTGATTGGTGGCTCACCACCTATAATATTATTCCACCTAGCTACTTGGATTTGGCTGACCCAGAGAAGTAATATTTTACAGCCTAGACTCCTGGACTCAGCCACATGATGCAGAAATATTATTTGCCCTAGATGCATGGGCTTGGCCAAACAGCCTTTCAGGAACCAGAATATTATTTTGCCTAGCCACTTGGGTGCAGCCCACCAGGAACAAAAATATTGTACAGCCTAGAAAGCTGGTTTCGGCTGTATTGTGGGAAAATATTACTCACCCTTCATGCCTGGTCTCAGCCAGACTAGGTTTCAGCAGCTGAAATATTATTTAGCCTAGCCACCTGGCTTCAGCCGATTCACTGAAATAATATTCCACAGCCTAAATTCCTGGGCTCAGCTGTACAATCCCAGAATATTATTGGCCCTAGATACGTGAGTTCAGCTGATCAGTGTCAGAGCTGCTATAATATTATTTTTCCTAGCCACCTCGCCTCAGCCAATCCATCAAAATAATATTCTGCAGCCTAAAATGCTGGGTTCAGCTGCACAGTGCAGGAATAATATTGTTCACCCTAGGACCCAGGCTCTGGCCAATGGGTATAATAAATATTTTGAGCCCAAGACAGTTGGGACCGGCTGGTCAGGAGAAGAATATTAGGCACCGTAGACAGTAGGATTCAGCCAACTTACCTTTCCACAGACAATAATATTATTCACCCTAGGACCCAGGCTTCGGCCAATGGGTATAAGAAATATTTTGAGCCCAGGACACTTGGGACCAGCTGGTCAGGAGAAGAATATTAGGCACCCTAGACAGTAGGACTCGGCTGACCTACCTTTTCACAGACAATAATATTGATTTCCCTAGATGCTGGGGTCCGGCCAACAGGTGTAATAATATTTTATGCCCAGGTCTCCTGGTATCGGCTGGCAGGGATGAGAATATTGAATGTCTTGGATGGTGCATTTCAGCCGACCACCCTTGGACAGGTGATAATATTATTTGCCTCAGGTGTCAGGGTTAGGCTGGTGCATGGAATAATATTATATTCCCTGTGAGGCTGGGCTCAGCTGATGGGTTCAGTTGATGGATGCACAAAATATTGATTCCCTTTGATCTTAGGTTTTGGCTGAAGTACAAAACATATTGGACTTCTACAGAGATATCTTGAGCATCTCTACTGCACAGCTGGTGATAGAGACACACAGTGGACACCAACTTTTTCCGAAGAGACAGTTTTGTTCGTGTAGTAAAAGACCTAAACAAAAAGCAGCCTCTGGGAGTCGAATCACTGACCTCCTGAGAAGGATTGGATAAAACTACCATTGGACAAGGTTACTACCTCTACACTATATAACTATTGGATATATTCCCTTTTGAGCTCCCACAATCTGCCCCCAACCATCTCTGACTCACCTGTGCCCAAGGTATGACCACAACAGGTACAAATACTGGTAAATACTGGCAACACCAAAAAGATGGCATCTTGTCCATCAATCCACAACTCTTCTCTCTTCTCTCCTTCCATGTTCGCCTCTTATTTTCCATCCCTGGTTTGTCTTATAACAGTGAGTTGTCCTACATCTGTTTCCTTTTCCCCCCCTCTCCCCCTTTCTACCATACCTCTGTCCTCTGCTGCTGTCCTTGCCACAATGCCCACTTGGTAGTCCCTGACTGAGGCCTGATCAACCTCTGTTCATACTGCTCATATTGCACCGTGGCTTGGAACCAGCATGACAGGGTATTCTTTCTGTTCACATCTTGGGCTCTGGGGGCTACTGTTTGGGATCTGGGGGCTCCTGGTTATCTCTTGAGTGTCCAAGCAGCCTACACAGGCCTGAGTGTCCTTGAGTAACCTATGCCTGTTATGGGGCATGCTAAATTCCGCAAAACCTTTCACTGGCCCAGACATCATATGCGTGTCAGCCAAATGCCTGTTATGGTGGCATGCTAAATTCAGCAAAACCTTTCACTGGCCCAGACATCATATGCGTGTCGACCAAATGCCTGTTATGGTGGCATGCTAAATTCAGCAAAACCTTTCACTGGCCCAGACATCATATGCATGTCAGCCAAATGCCTGTTATGGTGGCATGCTAAATTCAGCAAAACCTTTCACTGGTCCAGACATCATATGCGTGTCGGCCAAATCAATGCTTGTTGTAGTAGCATGCTCACTTCAGCAAAACCCTTCATTGGCTGTATGTATGTCATGTGCGCATCCGCTCTTCTCATTTTGCTTCTTTGGTGGCCTGGCATGTTTTGGGTGAATGCGGTGAGCATAAATTCTTGTGGTGCTCAAATTCTAATATTCACCATAGTGGGATATGTACAAAACCAGGTAAGCTCATAAATTGTTTGGGTGTTGATCTTGATGGTTTTTATTCCAGTGCAATCCCCCCACTTTTTCTGTTTTCTTTTTTGTTTTCATTTACATTTCCTGCTCTCATCTATTCCCATGTATTACATATGGGGGTGTGTTGCTCATTGTTTTGGATACAGTGTCTGCAGCACTGTATCCGAAACAATGAGCATCATCACTCTCTTTTCCCTTCTTTACCTTGCTTGTATTCTACTTGTATTAGATATTGTGTGTCAAATGTACCAAAGTGCCTCCAAGACCCATTTTTTCGGCACCATTGAATGGCTAACCCTAACCCTAGGTTGTCTTAGGGACTTTCCCTTTTGGGACACTACCACATTTCATCCCAAAAAGGTAATATCACAAACATTTGCTCCCTGGGCCACCCTTCAACCTTTGTGGCTGGTCCAAATTGGTAATTATCATCACAAATAGCTTCTGAATGGTATTAGAGCACAAATTGGAGTAAAGGACTTCCCTGTGCTGATGCTAATGACTCAACTGCTAGGATTTGTTCTGTCCTATAATGAGCTTGGGTAGGCACTGTGGAGGAGGTATCTGGACATCGATCATGGTATATATACACTACTAGGGTGGTCCCAATCCATCTGAGTAGGCTTTTTGAGGGGCATGGGTGCTGTAGGGTCTACATCAGAAATGGCTTGTTCAAACTGGTACCTACCTTCTAGTTGTCTGGGAGTTCTAAACTGCAGGCCTGGTGGAAGCCACATTTGTAAAGAATATGATTGTGAGCAATGGACCCTCAGAGATGTCAGCAGCCGAAGATATAGCATGATTATGTGTGACATCAATGTGTAGTGCATTTACCATTCTTGAGTGTTGTCCAAAACCATCAAACAGCTCCCATTCATTCAATAATACTCTCTAAGGCTCCAACCCAAAGATTGTGGTTGATGTTCCAGTATAATGCCAAGTATGTGAAATCACATTTTTCAATCATTTGAAGAATAGGGCACAATGCAGTGAAGCTGGAGTGAAATCAAGTATTTGAGATGCAACAGACAGTATGTAGATCCAGTATTCTTCATTATTTGAAGTGTTTGACTAAGATTTGGTCAAACAGTGTTTTGACTGCTGTACAGGCTATAGGCACAAAGTTGTAGTTCAGCCCGCAAACCGAAAAACTCAATATCCTCAATACATGACCCAAATCTTTCAAATAAAGCAGAATATAGGACATTCAGATTGTCTCATGCCATTTTGAATCTCCATTTCACACTACCTGGTCTACTTGATCCTCAATTGTGCAGAAGAGTCAGAAATGTTACTTCAGAATTCTGGTCCATACAGGCCCATATTGAGGCGAATTTTGTGTTAAAACTCTTCTTTAAATGCCCAGTATTAGTTCTGAGTGGGCATAAGCACTCTCATAACCTTGGGGCAAGCAGAATAAGGTGAACATAGACTTCCAGAATCATCATGTTAATACAGAGTCTGAGAGTCTAACTGAGTGCTGAGCTGCGCCAGGAGACTTTATGCTGGGTGCACCAACATTCAGGACTGTGTTTGAGATATTTGGGATGAATATATACCATCAAATGGTACAGTCCTGTCTATTCCTGATATAGCTGAAATCTGTGCTTGACAGGCCTTAGAACCTGTTAGACGAGCACCTGAATATTTGGATAGCATCAGAGGGTAAGTTAGGGTCATCAAGAACCTCAAATATGCTTTCAGAGCAATGGTATTGTGGAAGGAACTGAACTTCAGTTGGAGAACCCATATGTTGGTATTAAATGGCTGTCCTCTGCTTGGCTGTGAATTCAGCTCATAGGGTATCAAGCATGGTAAAGGCAATTTAGGAACAGTGAAAACAATCAAAAAGCAGTATAGGGAGCGAGTTTTAGTGATAATTGCCTTTTTGGGATGAAATATGGTAGTGTCCCAAAAGGGAAAGTCCCTCGGAAACACCCTTTGTCTGTGGAAATCAAAGTTGTAGAGCTTTGTTTCGAACCATTTATGCATTGGCAGCATCATTAGCTCACAAAATGCCAAATACATTCCAAACCCTGTGCTTTTCGGATCTGCCATTGAGTTCAGGGCAATGCCTACGCATGTCAACATGGCTGCTAATTGGCACACGGTGATTGATGTGCTCAGAACCTATATAAGAAACACACAAATAACCCCACTTGACTCGAGAGCGGCACAGAAACAATCCAGGGATTGTTCCAATCAACCAACAAACAAATCAAACGGCAATATATGCACGTTTCCAAAGATCCCGACGACTTACAGCCCCTAGTACAGGGCCGTGTAAAGGTTGTAGGGAGAGGTTTCGTATCTCAAGGAGATAATAGAGCAAACTGCGTAGAACGTGTTTCTAGACACAGTGGAAACATTGTTTCCAAACAAGATAGATTTATAGCTTCGCAGCGTGTGTGTGTGCGTGTCCAAGCGACAGAGAAACAAGTTTAAAGTAGTCCCGTAGACTCAAGTAAGGCCCCTAGTTTATAGGCCAAGAACGTTCACAGAGCTTTCCCTAAAGAGGTACTTTCTGAGCAACGCCAGCAGTCACGTTTCCAAAGTTTTCCCTTGACGGTACTTTCTGAAACCCGCTCCGCAAACAACAACAATAATGTTTCTTTCAACAGAGTCCCAGATCCAACAGATTCTCAGAGTTCAGACAGTTTCCAGGCAAAGCCCAAGTGCATTTCCAGAATATAATATGATTCAGAAACAATTAAGATTTCGACTAATAGTGCTACTCTATAAGAGTGCGTTCGCCGAGGATCCCAGATCAACCCAATGTGCAAGCGTATAGCCTACTAGTTCGGGGGAAGATGCTGTGTCCATCGTAGAAACACCCTCGGATACTTATACAACCGCCAAGACACCGTTACAAAGCCCAAAACACAATCCCAATGAGTCAAAAGTCCGTTTATCCGTCTCTTTAACCGCATTTCCGTCGGTTGTTCTTCTGAGCGTCACCTCCCATTGGTTCCCAACTGCGAGCACGCCATGTTCCCTTGCCAATTACGAGGCAGGAACCCGTCAGCAGCACCACTGTATTATTCAGAGGGTGTGTCGATCACCGATAGATCGGCACTGCATCTCGTTCGACCTGTTTCTGCTCCAACTCAAGTTTCCCCTTGGTTCCGAGCACGGAACTTGATAATACTCCTTTGTAGGCTTCGGTAGATACCCGTTTCTCTAGGGTTTCCCAGAAAGGGTTCTTGAGAATGAACCTTAGAACACCTTTAGAGTTGTGATCTGGATCCACGGAATAGCCATCCACCTGTTTCGGTGTATCCGCATTCGATGGAAACCGGCAACTCTGGCAACCGAAACACTCGTGACAGAACGCGTCTCCCCTAGCGTCTCAACACAACACAACACATTGCCAACTCCTGTTCCTTTGACCCGTTTCCGTTGTTTTAAGTGAATGTTGGAAACAAGTCAAAAGAAGTTCCTTGACTTATTATCTGGCTGCACGTTTCCCTTACAGTTTTCAGGGCGAGACTAGCCAATGGACGTTCTAATTCCTTAGAACGTCCACCCGTTTCTCTGTGGTTCGCCCAACAGCTACCAGGAACCAGTACTGTTGCATAGAAACAACAGTTTCAGCAATGCGCACGATCAGAAACACGCAAAATTACGTGTATCTGACCATGGCCCAATTACTGGCTTATCAACGGCATCAATATAACTTGCTGGATGAATTGGAGTGATCAGAAAACTACTGATTTCTTGGAACCTGGAGCTGCCAGCTGATACCAGGCCATTGGGGATCCAGATGGCAGTGGGGAGTGGAATGTTAAGGTGGTCTATGTGGTTCCGAGTTTTCAATGGTTATCACTTTAAGAGGGCCTTAATATTATTATCCCCACTGGCTGACACCAGAGTTCCTGGGATTGAAATATTGATATACCCATCAGCCGGGCCCTAACATCTAGGGTAGATAATATTATCCTCTGTACAGGGGTCAGTCAGCCAAGCTCTGTGCTCTAGGGTGTGTAATATGACCAAGACCAGCTGATACCAAGGTTCCTGGGATTAAATATTATTATAGTCATCAGCTGGACCCTAACATCTAGGGCAGATAATATTATTGTCTGTACAGGGGTTGGTCAGCTGAGTCCTACCATCTAGGGTGCTTAATATTATATAGGGCTCAGTCAACTGAGCCCTGTGCTCTAGGGCGTGTAAGATTATGATCAGGACCAGCCGGTACCAAGTGACCTGGGCATAAAATATTAGCATATCTGTGGGCCTCAACATCTAGGGCAAATAATATCATTGAAGGTAGGTTGATGGAGTCCTACCGTCTAGGGTGTCTAATATCCTTCTCCCCACCAGCAGATGCCAAGTGACCTGGGCATAAAATACTATTCTATCAGCCGGACTCCAGCATCTAGGGCAATCAATATTATTGTCTGCAGAAAGGAAGGTCAGCCAGGTCTTACTGTCTAGGGTGTCTAGTATTATTCTCTCCACCAGATGGTGCCAAGTGACCTAGGCATAAAATATTGTCAGCTGGACCCCAGTATCTAGGGAAAATAATATTATTGTCTGTAAAAAGGTAGGTTGGCCGAGTCCTACTGTCTAGGGTGTCTAATATTTTTCTCCCTGCCAGCTGGTGCTGAGTGACCTGGGCATAGAATATTATTATGCCTGTCGGCTGGATCCCAGCATCTAGGGCAATCAATATTATTGTCTGTGGAAGAGTAGGTCAGCCAAATCCTACTGTCTAGGGTGACCAATATTCTTCTCTCCACCTGCCACTGCCAAGTCACCTAGGCATACAATATTATCATACCTGTCGGCCAGATCCCAGTACCTAGGGAAAATAATATTATTGTCTGTGGAAAGGTAGGTCGGCTGAGTCCTAACATCTAGGGTGTCTAATATTCTTCTCCTCACCAGCCAGTACCAAGTGACCTGGGCATAAAATATTATTACATCTGTCAGCCAGACCCCAGAATCTAGGGCAAATAATATTATTGTCTGTGGAAAGGTAGGTTGGCCGAATCCTACTGTCTAGGGTGTCTAATATTCTTATCCCTACCAGCTGGTATCAGGAGAGCTGGGCATAAAATATTATTATACCTGTTGGCCGAACCCCAGCATCCAGGGCAATCAAAGACCACTGTATAGGGACGCTCGCATGTTGCCCTGGTTCACGCGATAGTATTGGAGTCGATTCTGATCCTCAGAAGCCCACATGTCCACCAGATAGTGCTGGAATAGACGGGTTCCATGCAAGATAATCGAGAACTCATCCTCCCGAACCTGTATCCTGTACGCCACGTATCTGGTCTGTGATATCCGTTTGGGGTGGTCCTTATCTAGGTCATTCTGCTTCAGATCTGGATGCCAGCCGTTCTGCCCGTGAGGAAACAGGAGGACATAGTAAAGAGGCGTATAGGCGGGGTGAAGGTTGCTGATGCGCAGAAGAGGGCCATCATGCTTCCGGAGAATGATATCTCGCGGCTGCATCTGCGACCGGTCTCCTGGCAAGATAACGGCCACTTCGTCGGCAGTAGGGAGGTTTCCGCGCCGCCTGCGAGCTCCCGGAGCAACGCGGAGTCTGACTTCAGCCTCTTCCGTTTCTGGATGCTGACTGAGGACTTCATGGGCATGCATAAAAATGTCGGCGTACCGATGGTTTGAAGTTATGATGGCCTGCAGAACCTCCATTGTATCTCGCCGAAGATTGGTATTGTTTCGCATACGGAAGTCCAGGGCGGCATGCGGCTCGTAGATGTATAGCTGGGCATACAATGGAGTGTGGCCAGGAGTGGGAATGAGGGCGCCGGCCCAATGGCATAGTTCGCCTTGGATCTTGAATATTGGTGGACCATAACCACTATTCACCGATTCGTCCTCTGTGACGCCGAGGGATGTGAACGACAGAGCTATGTTATACTGCCGCATGTTGTTACAGAACTCTTTGCCCTGTGCACCATCGTCAAGAAGGAGCCGCTGCAAAGCTTCTGGCGGCGGGTTCAGTTCCGGTAACTTGACCTTCCCGTGATTACAGTACATCCCGAACTGAGGGGAGATGTCGGACGACTTGGCGATCTTCTCTGCAAGCCAATGGAGAGCACTGCAGTGCCTGCACTTGACATTCATCGGACCAAGATCATGCCGTTTTTCAGGCTCTACATACTGTATGGGCGCCGTGCAGCGGGCACCTCTCGTGCTGTGAAGGGGAATGTTAGCATGTATTCCAAGACGTTGCATGTGTGATTCACTTACCTGCTGTCGTTGCTGCTCCCGCCGCCGAGGTAGAGCTCTTACTCCTCCTTCCTCAGTTGCAGGGCGAGTAGACAGCCGGGCGATGGCCCGGGGTTCCCGCTCTTGCTGACGTCGTGCCCGCTGCGCAATAGAACACTGTGGGTTTGGAGGTGTACGCAGAGGTCGAGGTATGACTGGATTTCCGGCTGCTTTTGCTGCTGCCTCGCGTTCGCGTCGAAGATGTTGAGCAACAGACTGAGGATTCGGAGGAGCAGAGCCCCGTGAGTCAGGCAGTGTACCCAGCCCCAAAGGTCTCTGCAATCCGTTCAGTGCCATAAAAGCTGGATTTCTTGCCGCTTTCGCTGCTGCCGAGCTTGAGAAGGACCTCGTGTTGGCGAGGGCACCCTATTTTCTGTTTGCCCAGAAATTCGTCGGCGACGGCGACTCGGGGTCTCCTGCAATGCAGCATGCCGTTCACATTGAAGTTCCCTCAATTCAGCGTGTTCCTGCTCCAAAGACGACCCAGCATTCGGGTTTTCCGCCGGTGGGTAATGTAAACAATTGCTGGCATCCCGCAGCGGGCTCGGTATGCCTGTGTGTTCCAAACATCGCCGCCAGGGACTTTGGGATGGGGATTGCATCACACTGTCACGTGCATGTCGGACTCCGGTGGTACGGCGATGTGTAAGCGATGAAGAAGACGCTGTAGGTGGAGGAGTCTGCCTATGATCGAAGAATGAGTTCCGTGCTTGGAGCCACTGGAATGAACATACATGAGGAGTTGTAGCAGTCCTAGAATGCAGAGGCGGAGCCAAAGAGTTGTTGTAGATCACATAAAAAACCCTGTGGGCAGAAAAACAACGGATTTGCAGAAGAGACCAAGCCATCCTCTCAGGAGCCTCACAGGTATGCACACAGAATAGTGAAAGATAATTTCATTAGTTGAACTACATTCTATGATACTTTCTGCAAAAGAACAGCAAATTAACTATGTCCTGTAGATGTTGTCATGGATGTTGCGGGGGAATGTCAAAGCGGTTGTCTGAGCAGCTGTCCGAGCAGTCAAAGATTTCGGAATGTAAGAGTAAAATGTCTGGGGTGTCTGGGATGTCTGGGATGTCTAGCTGTGAGAAACAGGTGTCCCAGAGTAAAGACACGTTGGCATTGACAAAGCTGGAGAGGGAGAGATCCAAGCAGCTGTCCGAGCAGTCAAAGATTTCAGAACGTAAGAGGGATGTCTGGGATGTCTGGGATGTCTAGCTGTGAGAAACGGGTGTCCCAGAGCAAAGACGCGTTGGCGTCGACGAAGCGGGAGAGGGAGAGAATGACACGCAAAAGCGGCAATCTCCTTAGCAGCCCGTGCCCATATGTCACCTTGACATTTGTCTTTGGCATTTGTCTGCATAACCTGATTGGCTCGCTAACAACTGCTATCATTTGTATAAGTAGATTTGGCCCAGTCAGCTTCAATGAACCTAGAATAACATCCCTATATGGTTAGACCATCCAAAACAGTTGAATTATGAGCCAGGGAAGGGTGGATGTAAGAAATTTCGTTTTTGGGCAAAGTAGTTAGTGTCCAAAAATGGAAAATCGCTACTTTCACCATATTATTGCCTACTGGGCTCTAATTTGGTCAGTAACCTTCCAGGACCTTAGAATAACATTCCTATACAGTTAAATCATCCAAAAAAGTTGAATTATGAACCAAGGAAGGGCTGATGTAGGTATTTTCCTTTTTGGGAAAAAAGAGTTAGTGTCCAAAAAGGGAAATTTCGCAACTTTCACCCTATTATTGCACTATAATGGGCTCTAATATGCCTGGTCAGCCTCGAGCAATATATAATAACATCTCTAGATGGTTAGATCATTCAAAATGGTTAAATTATGAGCCAGGGAAGGGCTGATGTAGGAAAAGGACAGCTGTAAACCAACAAACAGGCCACAACAACCCATGTGTGCCAGATGTTGGATGGGACAGGGCACTCTCAGGCAAGGTGTCCAGGAGCTCCGCATTGGAAGCAAACGTGGGGGCCAAGCAGGCCTGGCTCCGGTCACCATCCATGGGGACTGCCATGGGTGTGGGTGCAGGTGTGGGGGGGGCCATTGTTCAAGGTGCGAACACCAAGTGGCTGAGGCAAAGTGGCCAGAGTGATGCAGCTGAGGGCACCTCTGGTCCGGGTGTGGGTGAACACCTCATACTGCTGGAAGGCACGTATACACCATCCGACATAGTCCGTGAGGTCAGGGGAGGTTCTGGACATTGTGATTGCAATTTTGATCCACAGGTCAAAGCCCGAGCGGTACTTGGTGACCCAGACAAGTGTGTCTGTATAACCAGCTGTGGCAGCCAGTTCCTCGAAATCATCTGTGTACCGGTAGATGTCGTGGGAGCCTGGAAGTAGGAGTGGGACTCAAGCTCAGTGAGGGCCTGATACTGCTCGTTTTCCTCTATAAACCAGAGGTGGAACTCGGCCTCGAACCCAGCCCAGGTCGGGAATGGAAAGGGAACAATGAACAAGCATCGCTCAGCGTATTGAGTGGCTGTGTCCTTTACTATGAAGGACATGGCAAACCTCACGAGTTTTTCCTCTGAGATGTGCCTGTCTATCATGAGGGCCTCTGGAACCAGCCAAAGGTAGGTAAGGACAGAGTGGAGGAACATCTGTCCTTGCATCGGGTCGCTGTCAAAAACGGCCAGGGGGTTCAGTTGTAAGACTGATTTTGCAGCTGGGTGGAGGGTCGAGAAGTCTGGACCTGGTGCCGGAGCTGACAGGGGCAGAGGCAGAGAGCGGGTTTTGGTTGTTGGGCGATAGCTACTTGAGCATCTGATGAATGCTTGTGAGGGAGCCTTCAACAGCAGCTAGCCTATTCATGGCATCAGAAGCCGGATCCGGAGCAGAGGCACTCAGGATCTCAGGTTGCATGGCACCAGAAGCCAGTGGCTGGTCCATCGGAATGGAGGAGGGGTCGAGATTGGAAGTGGGGGAGCACGGAGCACTGGAGTAGTGGTCCGAATCCATACCTGCACCAAACTTCCCAATCTTGACCGGTTGATTCCCTAGATCCATTCCACCACTGCAAGGGCAAACTTGAGCTTGGCATGAGGTGCAGAAACTAGCAGGAGAATCCGAAGTATAAATAAAGGTACAAAATACAGGAGTGGGAATACTATGCACCTAGCAGGAGAATCCGAAGAGAAGAAAGGATGGGGATTCCCATGCTGGGTGGAACCTTATATACTAGTTAGTAACTACCCAGTAGTATGTGTCCATAGGTATCTACAATGACCTCAGGCCTGATCACATAGCACATGCCAGCACAAGTGGACGGAAGTTCTGGACACTTCCAAGGACAGAACAGAAGGACAAACAGACAAAGTCCCAGACAGAAAAGCAGCCGGATGAACAGATGGAAAAGCGGCCGGAGAAGCGGCCAAAGTGGGGGTTTCCCTGACACCAGCCGGTTTATATCACCTACAATGGCTACAATGAACGAGGTGAGTTTGTCTTTGAGTTATTTCTTCTTCCCAGTGGCCCTGATTACAATTTCCTCTGTATAATTGACCCCCAGATTAATTGAAAATTACAGCTATTGGCAGTACTGAAGGTGTGAGCGGAAATTTTCTGTTTCGGATGTTTTCAGAGAATTCCTAATATCTCAGTGTGGCTGGTTACATTGTGAAGATTAATTCTATGTACCCAGCATGGGATTAATCTATGTTGCTACAGGGAATTGATTGTGGCTTCATTTGATCGCAGATATGGTTGGGGTGGCTAGATTAATCCCACATACATACAGCTTGTACTACTACAAAATTAATCAAGAAAAATAGCGGCCCCCAAAATTGGGGTCAGGATTTAATCATGCCCTCATTGTGATTTGGGGGCAGGATTAATCTGCTGAGCTGATATTGCTGACATTACATTGCCAATCTAGTCGGAGCTCCCACAGATGTTCTGACTGCCATGTTCAGACTCGTAAGCGGGGATATCTGGGAAATTTTCTTTGAGATATCAAAAACCACAATCCCACAATGATTCTGGGATCTTGCATCCCGCGGAGCTCTCAGCTGCAGCTCTTCCGGGCCTGGTTTAGCTGAAGATCTCATAAATTGTAGTAAAATTGCAATACAGTTTCTTTTTTTTTGTGAAATAATTATATTCAAAATAATACAATAAAACACAAGATATGTAGATGTAAGACGCTGACTGAGACGGGGGACAAGGGAAAAAGGGAAACGGAATACTGTAGGTTGCGGTTATGGTTTAGGTGACTTGAGGACTTCAGCATGACTTGAGTGGCCAACAAACAGGAAGACTTGTAATCTTTGAAGTCAGATTCGCGTGACTTGCTGACTTGCTGCGGCAGGTATTGATAGAAAAGCCCCATAACTTGAAAGCAAAGGACTTGAGGATGCAAGAGTTTGATGCACAAAGCAGAATATGTTTTTGAAAATTTGAGGGCCCATGAATGTGGCGAAGATGGCGCCATCGTTGATGGTGGTGGCGAGAAGCAACGCCAACTGATGGCGACACTTGCACAAACACCGCTATGTCTGCATCCCGATTAGTATGTTCCTGTTTTACATCTCTTTTTATCTCACAATCAATCATTATTATTCATTCCCTCCCTCATCCCAGCCGCTATTGTCAGCCGTTTTTCAGCCGTTTTTGTCCTTCTCCCATCAATCGCAAGTAGGCAGTGCGGATTCATGCAGCATCAAACCACTTGATGTTTAGCTTGCTCCTGGCATTGAACGCAGTGTGAAGGGACCTGACCCCGCTTCCCATCGGTGGTGGTGGAAACAACCCAGTGGAGGAACACGGTGAAGAAGAGGGATGTTCCCGGGCCTTGGTTCGTGGTGGGGATGCGAAGTGGTGTTGGTAATATAGGTGTTAAAGAAGTCGAGAGGTAAATCAGAGGAGAAAAATATGTATTGTGTAGGTGTTTGGTGGAATGAATTCTTACTGTCAAGGTAACGGGATAGGCTCAATGCTTTGGGGATGATAACCAAGCGTGGCCAAAGTAGAGCCGATAGGTACAGAACATAGGTGTTCTGAACCTAGTTTGCAATGTGGTGATCAATCTTGGAGAAGGTCCGGAATGAGACAGATACTCTGCGCGAAGCACGAGTCCGCGCGAAGCACAACTAGAACAGATGTTGACAGCTAGAGCGAATCCAGCTGAAGGGGGGATTAGACGAAGTCCAGAGGACGAGTTTGTGAGTTAGAGATGAGAAGCGAAGCGTTTGAGCGAGAATTTGACCCGTCTTGAAGCTAGTCCGAGCACCTGCAGTGGTGATATGAGGCAATCAAGAGGTGATTATATTGGATGCACAAACAATTTACATGATCGGTCACCCAGTGCGCCCATACTCCAAGGCCACCGGGGCTGCACTACATGATAAAGTAAAATATCAATGTGTAGCTAGCCCATGTTGAGGCAAAAGCCAAGGTCTGCCTGATCAGTTTCTGTCCACCCAGAGTAGGCAATATCAAGCAATAACTCGGCCAAAGGGCAGCGGGAGAGACGAGAGAGCTGCCTGCCAACGGTTCCAGTGCTACGACACTCCTCCCAGCGAGGCCTACTACCCCTGGGTCTTCGAATACGCTGGCCGTTCGGTCCCCTGTCAAAGAAAATGGTAATATGTAACACAAGTTAATAAAAAGTATCAAAAATACCCCGTATACCAATCTAAGAATGAAGACGCCTGTGCTCGTAACTTAAGGATACTGAACGGAAATGGAATGGATGCCCGGTGGCAGCTCGGGGCTTGCCTTGTGCACGTGCTCGCCAGTACCCTTAAGGAATACGTCCGATCGGGTTCGAACGCCGATTAGTGCCGACTAAGCGCCCTGGACTCGTAGCTTAAAATCCTAAGAAAAATAGCTGTAAGAATATTCGTCAGTAGAGTGTAAATAAAGGGATAAATAAAAGGAAAAATGGCGGGACGCAATCTCGTCCAGTACTGCGGTTAATCTGAATAAAAAGCGAAAAACATTGGCGCCCGCGGTGGAGTGGTCCAGACGTCCGAATACCGTGTTTTCACGCTTCGGCCATCCGTCCCCTCCACAGCGGTTGGTGTCAAAGAAGCACATCTTGTGATCACCGAAGAACAGTTCGTGGGCTGGCCTAAATGGAAATTCCATCGGCGAAGGACTCAAATTTCAGGCTACCCAGCGGCAAGCACCTCGTCGTTGCAGATTTAGACCGCGAAGCTGAGGTAATCCTCGCCCCTCTATATGTGGGAGCGCCCCAGCGGCAGCTAGTAGTTGTTGCAGATTTAGATCGCGAAATTGACGAAATATCTTACCGAGTAATAACCGACCTTCTCGCGCCGCCCTTCTCAGCATCACGGGATACCTGAAGCCCTGATTGAAGACATCATCCAGTCGAGATTCCGAAGACGAATGGTAAGCACAACAGAAGGGGGCTCTCCGAGATCAACAAGTTAGCGAGTAGCAAGAATGCAACTGGCAAGAGGGTACTCATTCAGGGACTTCGATGCTTTCCTCGAGCCACAAACAGCGACCTACAACGAAATCGCAACTCTTGCATCGATGAAGTCCTCCTCCAACCAACCTGATGCAAACCATGCCGGCAGCGCGCAGATTGTCGTCCGTGGAGTGCCTAACTTGCTTCAAGAGCGTGTTAAGGTCTGGATGGTTGCGACACAGCCATATCCTGTGCAGTATTCCAGCCCCGTCGATGAGGATGTCCGGCTTATAAGGGATGAAAAATGGCATGGAGAGGAGCGCAAACATCAAGGACATGATAGCCTTTTCCCCCAGGATGCGCCGGGCTGTTTTTTTGGAGCGCTACAGCGCTCTGAGACCGGAACGAAACATGGAGGAGGAAACTCACTAGGAGGAAGCTTCGGAGCTTCTCGTGCTGGAGGTCTACATGGGTGACGACCTTCGCACTCTCGCGCGTGACCTCCGCGTTTTGCCACACTGTGAACGCGAACAAACGCTCGTTGTGGCACGTCGCTCACGATGGTTCCACAAGTAACTTGTGAAAACTAACTTGCCCTGCCACAAGTAATGTGTAAGGAACTGTAAGTTACTTGTGGCAGAGCAAGTTAGTTTTTCCCAGGTAAGTTCCACACAAGTAGCACAAGTAACTTGCAAGGTGATGGCAAGTTTGATCAAAGTAAGTTTGGTTGTGTTTGGCCCAACTAACTGGTAGTTAACTTGGGGTGATTGAAGGGGCATTTAGTGTGCGTGTGCCGGGGAAATAGGCTTTAAATTCTTCAATTCATATAGTGACACATTTATATGAGGTCTTGGCCAGTATCCAGCCTCATCACTGATGAAAACCGTTGAGCCCATATTTTTCAGTGACTTGAACATGATGTCAGGCCGGGAGAGCAATTGATTGTACGGAGGGAGGTGCGTGAGACATACTTGACATGGAAACCTGATCTTGATCTGTAATTTTGTCTCCCATGACCTTCTAGAGGCGGTGTCAGTGTGATTGTCCTGAACAAGTGTAAAAGAATTCATTGTATATGTCTCAGGCCTAGCAGGTGTGAAAGCTCAAATTAGGCACCATATAAATGTCCAAGAGAATTTATTCCTCATTACCTGAGTGCACCAGTGACCTGCAACATGTCAACTTGTGCTCATTAATCGTAAAAGTTAACGTTGGTGGGGGGATTGATGCGATCTGATCGCAAGTTAGTTTGTTTGATCTAACTTGGTGCGTAAGTTAGTGTAAGTTAACTGCAAGTTACTTACAGTCAGCTGCAAGTTACTCCAAGTTACTTGCAGTTACTTGAAGTTACTTCAAGTAATCAATGCTTGACAGTGATCTTGACATTCATTCGACTCCCTGTTTAGGTTAGCAAAGATGCCCAGGTAGCTGTGCCAGCCAAGCCGAGCAAGCCATGAGCTCAGTGCTGACAACTTGTCAGTTTGGACGTGCAATGAACCATGGGAGAAATGATACTTGGTGAGTATTTATTCTATGAATAGGAAGCTTGAAGGATGAGCACAAGAACGAGAACCTAGAGCTGAATGATGCCGATGTAACGGGCGCTTCCCCCACAGTTAGCATTTTTGGTTCGAAGCAACAAGGATGCTTTATTTTTTGCTAGTGTACCATCCGTTAACATCAAAGTAAAAACATCATCGGCTTCTATCATATTGAGAGGGAAGCATCAACATGGAGCCTCGCATGGACTACTAGTATGCTGATGGGTTTGTGCCAGTGCTGAGGTGGGTTCAACCGCAAACAGAGCTTAAAAATCCTACACCATCGGAATACGGGAGCTATTTGGGCTCGTATTCATACAGGACTTGTCCCTTGCTGGCTTTGTTATCACCACTCCTTGCGACACTGCAAACAAGTCGGACTAAAGTAGTTCAATGTTAAGTTTGAGGATTCTGGCAGCTATATACCACTTAATCCAACAGTACATGCAGTTGAGGTAAATATGAATGCATTTAGAGGTGTTTAAAAGGAATCCTATGAAAACGGGACTTGGGTGACCCGCACCCGTTAGTTTCGAGCCCGTGGGAAAACTTCAGTTAATTTGCGGCACGCATGCCAAAAGGGGCAAGTTCCGCACAAGTTACTTTTCACAAGTTACTTTTTACGGACTCCGCGTAAAACAGACCCAAGTAAAATTCTAGCTGTACACAGAGGGAGCAGACCAAGCTCGATGTCCAAGAAACTCTGAGATTGAGTCGGGTTGGGCACGGAGATGAACAGAACGAGAGGCGCGATCGCCAGCGGAATGATAAGAATGATTGCCGGTGAAGATACGGCCGTAGACGGCTCTGACAGTACGGGTCTGTACGGTATGCTGGCTGGACACCTGCCATACCGTCAGCTGTTGCTGAAACCTCCCGTACGGTACGGTGACGGGTGCCGTATTTACGGCTGTCTGTACGGCCGTATATACGGTGACGGCAAACAGCCCTAGAACTTAATTCATGGTTTCCACAAGCTCCGGCATGCTATCCTCATCCTCCACAACGTTTATTTCCACCCTACGCCATATCTGACTCGGAACCGATGTGTCGACTGTGTAATCATAACTGGTACACGCTGCACGGGCAGTGATCTATCTCCCTATTTAGAAAATTAAGCCTTTCTGTCCGTCCGAAGCTTTTTAAACTCCGCTTTTAATCTATCATTCTAGCAGCTCGGATCAACATGCTTATTTTAGTGACATCCAGCAAGTGGGAGCCGTAGCAGCTGCGGCGGGAATAGAATTCCGGGGATGGTACAATTGAGAGGGGGGTCAAGGTTCCCGCTATGGAGACGGTATCCTCGTCGTGGTTGGTGTGGCGTCGGCGGGTATGGAGTCGATGAATCCAGTAGTATACGGTTGTGGAAGAGATCATGAGTGATTTCCTCTTTGGGATTCCGGACGACTGAGTTCGGCGCAATCGAGCAGCGCAAGTCTCAAATTAATACAAGAATAGGCTCAGGTCATTCACAATTAAAGCCTCAACTTATGCCCTAACTTGCCCCGAGTTGAGGCGAAGTTGGGGTCGGAGTTGAGGCAGAAGTTGGGCTCAAATTCTAATTCTGAAACATCCTATTGTCTGATAAAAAATCCAAATGGAGAATAAATATACGTAAAGTATGCCTTATGGTACCCTGAAATAGGTATGTGTTATGGGGTATCCCAGAGAATAGGCTTTTTGGCTGGGAACCATCATGGTGGATGACAAAAGTCGTGCCTTACCACAGAGTATGCCTTACTACCGGTATGTGTTAAAACAGAGGCGACCGTATTGTATGAGACTGTTGAGGTGTATGGTGGGTGGTCAAGTGTAGCCTGAAATGCTGCATCATCTGAGGTCAGAAGCTCTTATATGCCAGTTCTAGACGCTGTCATCACGAAGGGTGTTCATCATTCATCAACAATGCTATGGATGCGAACACTCACCCCGTGTCAACAGATTCTTCTGTTAGCTTTTTACAATGATTTCCATACTCCAAGAAAGTCAATGGATACACGGGAGAGAGCCTGAAAAATGTGGGCAGTTTTTGATCTGAAAACAAGTACTCAAACTATTTATCCTTCAATGAATGATGTAAACGAGGGGATGAGAGAATAAATCGAGATCTCAAGCTCGCCGCTCAACAGCTAATGTCTTTATTTTAGGCCATTCTAAAATCCGTATGAAACCTGTGAGTTCGGCGCTTCTCCTCTTTTCCTCCCACCACCACCATCGACGAGCTTCCATGGACAACGAACCCCACCAGGAGTCCGGGTTCTCCTCCCAATCAACCCCGGAGGATCCTGAAACTGTATCGTGAGTGCCTCTTTCGTCCACGGTTCCGCGTGGCCGACGGCGTCTAACCTAGGTATGGCGGTGCCATTTTTTCCGGCTCGCAGAATTTCACTGTGACTGGTGGTACCTTCAAAAGTATCACGGACGTTCAGACCACTCCGACTGTGCCTTCTCGTACCTTTCAATATCCATCTTGCGAGGACAAAAATTCATTAAATACCCGGTAGATTTCCGCAGGATTTCAGTGGGGGACATAGACCTGCAGCGCGAAATATGTTTTCGCAACACGGGTTTCGTCAACCACTTACATGGACGGCCACGTGTGAGACGTCTATATAGCGCGAAAATAGATGGTAAAAAGGTGGACTTGACGGTAGCGACGTATCAAGGAGAGGGTGCTGAGGAGGTGTGTTACATCATTCTTTTGTTGTATAATGTCTGATCAAACTTTGCAGGAATGGCGGGAGGACATGGAACGCTACTCGCGGTTTCGGTACGGGAAAGCTCTGCCGCTCAGCCCTAAACTCACCATCTTAGCCACCCGAATGTTGTTCAACTGTGCCGTTTCGCAACTTCGTCGATGATGCATGCTGCGGTGTTTAATGACGGTGCACCGCCCGCTGCATTTATAAGGCGACTGACTGATTTTTGGGCCTGGATTAGATCTGATACCGCTGGGGCATTTCCTGCAGCTGTATCGTCATTCACCTATCCTCACTGTGTATATCCACGGATTTTGTGTACGTACATATGCTACTCCCTGATTGCGGAATTTTGAGTTGCCTACAGAATACAGATTTTAAGGTCTAACAACCACGGCTCAGTGTCCCAGTGCTGAAACTGTCTTCAGGGCGTGCGAAGTTATTTGAGCTCTGCCTTTCAAGAGTCATTGGTGAGTCCTGTCATCTAGATGGCACCGGTCTTTCTTCACAATATTTCCAGGACGAAGAGGATTGCACATTTTGGATACGTCGCTCAACTGGCCAGCTCTGCGTGGACCTCATACCCAGCGAAACCTTCGAGTTTTATTCTGATGTTGACGAGATAATCCGCCCCCAGGGAATCACTTCCTTGAGCTTCCCAGATCAAGAGGTCATGGTCATCGATTCTCTGACCCTAGAGCAGTATCACGAAATATGTCGCTGGGATCTATCACGGCCTCAAACTGTCACCATATCCACTGATGTGACAGTGAATCTAGGCGCGGTAATTGCATGTTCTTCGAAGGGTCAACCGCAAGACTGGAAGGAGATTGCATATTTGCGGGATTTAGAGGTTAACTACGGTGATTGGTGTGGGGCACAAGGAGAGGTAACGGTGGATGGTTGGACCCGGTATTATCTTTCGTTTTTTCTGGAAGGAGATCGATCCTCATATGTTTGCTGAAGTTTCAATGCCAGCGATGTATTTAATCAAACCCTCTGGACAAACGTGTGGTTCTACGGCCATGGGAGGCCTTGGCTCAGCCAAGCAAATCATATTTTCAGCCGCCTGCAGATCACTTCCAATTTGGAGAATTATCGTATGTTTTGAATGTCACACCCGTCTCACTTTGGCAGTAACCTCCTTAATAGTTTTTTCGCACAAGATCTATTTTATAATTCAAATTTCGGTGGCTATGGAAGACAGCTGCCCTGGCTATCTATTCCTTTGCCCAGCAAAGGACTTGCAAACTGGTCCATCGTCATTCAAATGGCCCGACTGTCCAGCGTACTGGTCCAGGGACCCATCCGGTGCCGAACACCTCACCATGGCAGAGGCCACACAGCTGGGATTCCCTTCCATTCAATCGACATTGAATGTGAAGGGATGGTACTGGGATGATAGTGTATATGCCGGACTGCACCAATTCCACCAAGGCAAAGGCTTTGATCCAGATAGCCATGAAGTCGCACTGCATTTGGGCTACCCGCTTTATCAAATGTCGGCTCAAGTAGATCCTCCATTTGCCCACAGTAAGCCAATGAAGTTCCTCTAAGATTCATCGCCACTATTCTGACAAAACAATGAAATAGTGGTTGATTCCGATGATTCCTGCGCAGAGGACGATGATCAGGCACCAAACCTTTATGACGACATACCCCCTATGCTGTTCCTTTTGTAACATACGGTTACACTCATACCATATTTTCCGAACACATCTTCTCTCGCGACTTTAAATTGTATGTATCCCGAGTTTGAATTATATATCAGGAGTTTGACCGCATGTATCGTATTTGATGGGTGATGGGCATGATCATCAAGAAAATCCCCCTCAGATATTTTCGACAATTTTTTGCGAATTTTCGCGAAAATTACTTCAGTTGCAAAGATAGACCAAAATGTGCGAAAATATGTTTCCCCCGGAAGAAATTACATAATTTCATGAAAAGTTGCGGAAAGTTACTACTAGTTTCATTGGAATTGCTTCGGTTTGTTTACTTCAAATACGACATGGGATGGAAGAAAAAAGATGATTGAATTCATATCTACATTACAAGTCATTGTACTACTAAGATACCAGCTCTACAGGCCACTGTAGTGCTCACTGCACGGCAAAAGAGGTACACAGCCCCAAGGCCAGTGTGGAGACAGATGTATGCTCACGCTATATGGTAACATATTAGTGAGAGGCATTGGATGATTGACATGGACATACCTTCGGCAGCCTACTGGACTGTCATCGTCGCTGTGGTGTTGCACGGATCACGCAGTATGCCGGGCAACTTGAAGCCTGAGAAAATTGCATGTAATTATTGTGAAACGAAATACAATACATGGAATGAGACATACCTGCCTCGCGAATACTTCCACCAGAACCCACCTAGGACTGCCGGGGTTCGACAGGAGGGCGGCGTCAATACACGTCACTCCCGTCGTCGAGGAACACCTACAGCAACGAGAATCATCAGCAAGGTATGAAGTAACTGAGAAACTTACCCAACTCGTTAAGGCAGCTGATATAGTGAGGTGCACAAGATATGTCTTGCACGTGAGACGAGACGTTTAGAACCTGAGAATCCGGAGGAACAATCTGACATGAGCTTGGAGGACAGCTTGACGGTTACTACAGCTTTGATGATGTTGAGTCCAAAAGAATGAGCATCGGTAGTAGCCGGACTACACGAGCGCGTCAAGCAGTGCTGCAGACAACAAGTCTTGAGGGTTTGCTTGTACAGAAAACGGGGCACTTGAGGTATCCTGAGGTTCTTTGAGGATTTTTGAGTCTGTGGTCTCGGATCTTGGGGTCAAAGTAGGACAGAGAAGGCAGGGACGCGATGGGGGGGAAGGGAGAAGATGATGGGAGAGAGCAAGGAGGGCACAACGAACCATTTGATGGTTGCCAAGCAGAGGCTTGAAGCACGTCATGACCGTCGACTAGTTCACCCTTCAGTGGCAGAAGCTCATCAAAGGGCTTTCAACACAGAAATCTGCAGATATGATAGGGTACATTGAAGAAGATGAATTCAGACTTACCTTTCGCTGTTTGTCAACATGGTGGTAAGAGTAAAGAAGCGTCGGGCTTCTGACAGTTGATATGGCACACATACTGTACCAAAAGTATTTGGATAACTTTGGTATTCTTAGACAACAAATCAGGTGCAACTTGCCAGTGTTGGCAATTAAGGGGTCAATAAGGGTAAATTTTCATCTTAAGGCTTAAGCTTAGTTAAGCCTTAATTAAGGGGCCAAATTGAGGGCAAAGTTAAAGGACCAGTTTTTTTCAGTGAGAGTGAAAATACAGCAAGGGTCAGCTACTACTCCTCGTAATCATCCCCTGATCCTTATAATTCTCCATTGTCTGGCTCCTCACTAGAGTGCTCAGTGGCAGTGCTGCTGCCAGAAGCAGGGCGATGGACATTGATGCATCCGAGACAGTAAACCTTGAAGTGGGAAGCATTCTGTTCCCCCTGACAATGCCAGTACCCACTTGTTGTGGACTTCTGTCTCTGTGGGGTGCGTCCCATTTCTTTGCATCAACCTTTCACATCTAATCTTCCATATTAGATGGGCAGACGCCGCCATAAGGATGCGGTATAACCTTGCCTCTCCCGATTTCATTTTCCCTTCGTCGTTCTTAAAGTTGGCGAGGCCGGCCGATATAATTGTTCCGATCCCTGACCATGGCCAGTTCGGGTTCCTCTTTGTCCAGAGTTCTTTCGCGAGCTCGAGGTCCCATACCTCTTTTTGTCCCGGGATCTCGCACTGTGACAGTATGTGCTTCATACTCTCTCTAGTACCGCAGTGCTGACACTCCGCTCTTTCTTTCATTTCAGCGGTCGTCGACTCTCTCAGCCAGTGTGTGCCTACCCAGTATGCATCGTGTGTCGTCATACACAAGAAATACTGCCGTTCTCTCGAGAAATCTTTGTTAAGTTGCGACCTCCATACTTTGTTTTCCGTTGGGATGAATCCAAAATTGTCCTTGCATTCCGCTTTGGCCCTCTCTAGGTTGGCTTGAGTTCTCTCTCTCTTCTTATTTTTCTCCCTTTTGCGTTCTTAGATAGCTCTGTATGATGTTTGGTCTCAAAAAGCTGGCTTTCGTAGATGATACCGGGGGGCAAAGGCTCAACGACGAGCGGTGCTGGAGACCCATCAAGCTTCTACTGGATGAACTTCTCGTGACGAAGTATCTTTTCCTTTCGCTCCAGCCATAAAGTCATTTGCGGGAACTCGTCCCTAAAATTTGTAGATCTGTAGGCCTCCTTGGCAAGGTCGATGTGGAGGCGCTCGGTATACTCCGTGTTGTAGTTATCCGTTGTGCCGTAGAGTTTCATGTACATGACATAGTGCTTGCACGAATGAAGCTTGGGCAGATTAAAGTCGTTACGAACGCTCAGGTCGATGAAAACACCCTTATTCTGATGAAAACAGTCCAAGGCATCGGCAAGAAGGGATAGAGTCTCGTCAGTGTGCATCGGGTACTGTGCGAGGTAGACGAAGTCGAGAATGCCACGGACAGCGCCGAGAAGTAGTACGGGAGAGAGGTTGTCAGGTAGGCGAATGTGGATGATGATTCCAAGAAGGAAGCGTGAGATCAGGTCATGCTCCTTCCCCGTTACCCGCGAATGGTTTGAAATGCCCTTCATGAAAAGATGAATATTGTGATTTAGTGGGAGACGACGGCAGCGCGCATCAATTTCGGCCTCCCCGCAACATTCTATAAGCCACACGATGAGATGTTTAATGATTCCTTGGTAGAGTTGGTGGAGAATGTCGGGGCTGATTGAGCGAAAAATATTCGTATAAGGAAGGGAAGGCCTTCCCAGAATGGGTAGTAAACCGGTTTGAAACCGGCATCCTGGCATGCTCGCGCATAGATGGTAGAGACCGCATCGAGCTGATCCAGTGCGTCGAGAATATGCTCGAGATTCCGGAGTGGAATCTGTCCATCACCATCCCCGAGCTCATCCCGCGGCACCTCGCAGGTCGAGCACTCCCCATTTTCCACCGCAGTGAACACCAAGAGAACATAGCCGCGTCGCGATGGCTTGCGGCGAATTTCTTCGGGAATATTTCCCAGAGTCATGTAGACGGGATACGCCGTTTTGTTGCCGAAGACGGGGAGCTGCGTCTTGTCTGAGGATATAATAATGGGCAGAGTTTTTGCGCCTGGATGTTCCTTCTCCACTGCTTCCTGGGAGCACGGTAAGTGTCGCAATTTATTTCTGTAAAGGAACCTGAAACTTACCTGTGTTGCCCACCACTACTTTCCAGTATGCATATTGTGATACATTATAACTTGGTGGGAGGCCGCTGCTTCGCACGGCAGGACTCGCACTTTACCTTTTTTTTATTTATGCACAGATTGCGATAATCCCAGCTCGAGTGGTTGATCTAGATATAAGGCGGACTGCGGACTTGGCCACGCAAGCAGAGTCGATATGACCAGCGTGGCGCATCATATCTGCTTTTTGGATCGCGGTTATGCGGCCCGCTCTCCGGGTTTCGCTAGACCATCAGCCAATCAGATCATCCGCCTCAAACAAACAGCCTCCAATCCACGCACCCATCTCCGAATTCAGGAGCTGGAATTTTAGTCGACTACCGCATAGATCACTCCGCAAGCAGTACGCACCGTTCCTCCATGTATGCAAGTATTCAGGAACGCCGGAGTCTGGCCGTGAATAGACCCTTCTGCTATTGTAGTGGACCCTGTTTCTATCCCATCATGGTACCACACTGCGCCATTGTCTTTGATAACTCTAGCGGTAAAATGATTTTCGCCGCTATATATAACTCCTCTCAATGCGTACCTCACAGTATTGCCTGATACTCTGAGATGTAGCGCTGGGTCGAAGCGTATATGAGGGTCGTCAACGGCGAGATAAAACAATGGGGGCGCACGCTCGACTACTTCAACCTTTACCAGTCCTCGATTACAATTTGGGCATGAACCATTGGATCTTGACAACCTGTGTCCATTCATCCAGTGAGATATTCTATACTCATGCTTGTGTTGACGGCGCAAAGTCTCATCCTTATACACCGTCCTCGTGCAAGGAAAGCCCTGATACTGACCCGCCACATAACCGCAACCAAGGCATTTCATGGTATCCACCCCCCAAAAGCTGTCGCCAAACATAGTGTCTGTCACTCTATCCATGTATGTATAAACTGCACCCATCGGAAAATACTGAGGTTTGGCTGCACCCAGCACATCCCTTGTTTGATCTCTGGCTGCTTCCAAACTACGGGTTTTGTTGTGGAATGCCTCGAACCCCGTTCCAAGCATTCCAGTGTGTTTACCGATCACCTTGAATCTAGCGGACCATCTGGGTCCATGATCGTACCAAATGTTGTACATGCAAGTGAACAATGCATCATATGCGCAGCTGTAATTGACCGAGTCCCATTGCAACCCTATCGTGTTAACCACGGTTACTTTGCTCTTTTTCCTAGGTGCTGAGTTCGCCGTTGCAATACGTTTTCGTTTTGCACTGCTCAGCGCGAGGTTTTCTCCAGGTTTCGGCGACACTTTGGCCTTTTTAGCTGCCGCAGGTTTGTTCACCGCATCTGACCCGACTAGCTTCCATTTTCCGGTGGAAACGCCATGATCAACAAAGTTGTCTTCACCGGTTTTAGATTGCAGCGCAGGATGTAGATCTCCGAGACTGAAATTTTCGCCCTTCCAGGCCCGATATGAGCGGATGAGTTCTCTTCGATTCCACCCGCTCACTGTTAAAGGTAGCTCACCCTCATATCGCAATCTAGTGATCTCGTTCAGAATTTCCAGTTCTCGAAATTCCTGTCACAGCAAACCATGTATTCCTCTGGTAATTTTGAAAGGGTTCATTCCCTGCAAAATGATCGTACCCGCTGAAGTTGAGCTTCGCGACAAGGCAGTGTAATAAGAGAAGTGGTTTTGACAGTTATTCAAGTCCACAATATTAATCGCTCTCGTTTTCCCCTGTGAAGCGTAGTCCGTCATGGCAAAGTTAGGCAACACCAACACTTGCTCCTGCGTAATTTGCACAGACATGTCGTCGGGTAACGTGCACCATATTTTCTTAGAAGTTTTCGTTAAAACCACAACATTGGCTGGGTCTGCCGGAGCGCGCCAACGACGGTTGCCGAGGGGCGGCGCGGCGAAGCGCATACCCAAGAATTGGTTGACACCAGCGGTGAGATATGTGCCAACATATGTCGCATAGTCCAGCTTGATTTGTGGCGACGCAGCTGCCACCACCCCACAGACAATCAACAAAAGCTCGAAACGACGCATTGGGACGTTTGTCAGACGCCGTACATCTTCGGTCTGCCCTCTTTCTAAAGTTGTCATTTGTCAGAGAAGGCGGTAGCATGTGAACGCGACTCGTGAGGCTCCGTCAAGGCAAAAGTCATGGGGTCGCAAATGTAAGCCAAGGAACACCGTTTCCGGTCTCGAACAAGTCTCGAAATGAACCTTGTGCGAAAAAATCCCCTGTTTAGGTTCCCAGTCACGCAACGTGTGGGATTGCCTCAATGGTTGTCGTAGTCGGCAGAGAAGTGGGACAAGCCAGGTTCGGCCGAACTCCGCGCCGAGTGGCGATGCAGGGACGCATCAACAAACATCGCTTGCCGTTCTCCTTGTCTTCCGCCTTCTGCTGTCTCTCGCCGTTCCCTCTTAGTCCCCACCAGGTACCACCGTGGCTCACTCTCTATTATTTAACCATCCTCATCGCCCTCAATCTGGCGATCCACATCCCGTCGTCACCGATCCTCTCCGACTCGGAGTCTCGCTGCTCTGGCAGTGCTGAAGGGCTCCTCTCCAGTCGCGCGACTTTACCGGCCAAATGCACCTTGTGTTTGTATTGATGATTTATTGACTATCATAAATCTCGTGGAGTCTGACCCTAAATGAGACTAGCCTTCTGTGCAAAATAAGATCTGGCTTCTATTTGGAAATTTAAATCTGACACAATTCTAATTATAAAATCTGACACAATTCTCACACCACCCTCCTCACGACCGTCTCTCATGCTACAGCGGCTGCAGACTGGCTCCCTGTACTATTTCCTCCTCCTGCCACCATTGATTCTTCTCTGGAATGTGTTGCGTAAATCCAAAGTTGCGTGGTTATCCAATGCTTTCTTCGTTCTCACACACCCGCAGGATACATTCCCAGCAATCGGTTCCAGCGGTCCTCTATCTTCCTTCATCGGCGCATTCCAATTCTTGACTCAGGTGCGACGGATGGTGCACGAAGGCTACATCAAGCGTGCTGGTCCCATCTTCCGTGTCCCCCTCTTCACACACTGGACGCACATTGTCAGCAGCCCAGGCCACACGCGCGAGATCGGCGCCGCCCGGGACGCCGACCTGTCTCTTGACGATGCGATTGACGAGGTGCAGTACGCTCCACCTTACTCCAGCTCTCTCCTTGATGGATGCAATAGATTGTTCAGACGGACTACACGATGGGAGCAGCCCTCCGCACCAACACATATCACGTTGGCGTAGTACGTGGGCCACTGACCCGCAATTTGACGCGGCGATTCGGAGACGTTCGGGACGAGATTATGTGCGCGTTCGAGGATGTCTTGTCACTGAAGGGTACCGGTGTGTATGCACGTACGATTGAATTGCACCTTTTGCTAACGTGCATATTGCCTCCAGAGTGGAACGGTGTCACCGCGTACAGTGCAATGTTGGATGTCGTGTGCCGTACGAGCAACCGCCTTTTTGTCGGCCTTCCCCTGTGTAAGTTCTCTAGCCGAGAATTGATTTGGGCGTGTGTGCTTTAACTGCGCAATACAGGCAGGTCACCAGAATGGATTGATCTTAATATTTGGTATACCATCGATACCGCAGTTGCGGGTCAACTCATCCGCATACTTCCAACGATCCTCAGACCGTAAGCCGTATGTTTCGTAGTGGCGTGTCTTGGCTCATTCAGAAATGATACGCAGTATCTTCGGTCCTTTACTCACATCACGTAAACGGAACCTCAGACAGGCGGAGAAACTACTCGAACCCATTCTTCAGGAGAGGTTGAACGACCATGATTCAAGTTCCTCGAATGTAGACAACTTCACCGCGTTCATTCCCATTCTAACGGCCATTCAATGACAGAACGATCTGATATCTTGGCTTCTGGACGCTTCTCCGCCGGACGGAAGGACAGTCACCGCCATTGCGGAGCGTATACTCGCAATAAATTTTGGAGCGATCCACACATCGTCAATGGTGCGCGTTGGATTTCCTTTGTTTCAACTTCCACTGGATACAGCTATAGTCGTTCACCAACGTCCTGTTCGATCTCGCGACATGCCCTCAATACATGGCCCCCCTTCGCGAGGAGGTCAAGAGGGTTGTCACTACGGATGGATTGACCAAGGCTGCGATTGGGAAAATGTACCAAGTCGACAGTTTCTTACGCGAGTCGCAGCGCATGAACGGAATTGGCATCTGTGCGTCCGTTTCTCACACCACAGCATGAATTGCCCAAACTTGAGCTTACCTTTGCAGTCGTAATGCCCCGGCGGGTGGCTAATCCTGCTGGCTTCTGCTTCGCGGACGGCACAGTCCTCCCGCATGGCACGTTTGTCGAGGTTGCGGCGATGGAGCGGCATCACGACCCAGGTAAGTTCCAGCCATCACTTTCCTTTTGATTAATCATTTTTGCGACAGCACTCTACGATGCCCCTGACAAATTCGATGGCTTCCGGTTTTCACGCCTGCGCGAAGAGCAACGGGGTGCTGGTAGCATATTCATGCACAACGTAGTCACCACCAGTCAGGACTTCCTTGCCTTTGGTCATGGTCGGCATGCATGTCCTCGAAGGCGCGTCGAATTTCTTGACTGCCATGGTATTCTGACTCAGTCGGGGTGCAGGTTTTTTGCAGCGATGGAGCTCAAGGCGATGCTCGCCCATGTGATCCTCAACTATGACGTGAAGTTTGAATCACCAGCCACGCGCCCACCTAATCACAGATACTTTATTAGCTCATCTTAAGTTCCAGGCGGTCCAGACCACCAGGGGACTTAAGTGATAGAGAACTTAAGTGATTGCAGCAAGGATCATATCGAACACAAAAAAACATCCACTTAAGAGATTTGAACTGCTGACCTTCTGGCTTCCAGAATAAGATAATAAGAGGAGTTAACCACTACACCAGGAAGACTATTCCTACAGTTCTCAATTGGACTGCTATTAGATTTCTTCCATGCCCTCTCTCTACCATGTTAAGTACTGCAAATGTATTGACTTACTTGTCATTTCTAGTCATCTTTCATCATGTTTCTTATATAGATTAATGTATTGAAACAGATCAATCTCTGAATCATCTATGGATAATGATTTGCCAACAGGACCTGAAGAGGTAAAATAAAACAAGTGGAGAAGGTTTAGGCCATTATGAGGCTAATATTCTATCTGTGTGTACCAACAGTATATCCTTCCTGGTGTAGTGGTTAACACTTTCACCTTCTGCTGGTGTGAAGTTGGGAGGTGTGGTGTTCAAATCCCCTTAGTGGATTTGTTTTTGGTGCTTGGACAGGACTTAAGTATTTGGACAGAACTTAAGTGTTGCGGGACTTAAGTTCCAGGTGGTGTGGTCCCATGTACAGGCCAACTGCATGCAAGGCAGAACTTAAGTTCGGTGGGACTCGAGTCCTGCTGTGGTTCAGACCGGCATTAACTTAAGTTGAGCTCCTTCAATTTCATCTAATCAGTGCATTGGTGCCACATATATTCCCAACAGAACAGCCAAGGTGTGGTTCAGGCGCCGATCTGAGGGCATTGATTCCTACCAACAGTGAAATGAGGTTCTGTTTAAGGATGAGGGACATATCCTGTAGTGCAGTTCTTCTGACTTTAGTTCTCGAGTCAATATGTGTGTGTACATACATTTGTTCTAGTAACTTCTACGTCGATCTAGGCTCTGTTTACGCTATTCACTCGATGTCATGGGAGCGAGCACAATCAGAGTCATAGACTTGGGGGGAGGGCTGATGCTTCGCACGGCATGACTCGTACTTTAGAATTTATACTTTGTATTCTTATTACTGACCTGCACATAGCAATAAAAAATACTTGGTGCACTTCGTATTCAGCGCTTTGACCGTGAAATCCGACTTATGGCAGAATCAGTGATGGCCTCATTCCGGCGATCACAGTCAAAAGTACGAACCTAATGCTTTTTATAAGACGGAGTCGAATAAACGTGTCACTGGAGTGACAGAAGTTGCTCATAACAGAACGTGTCAGCGATGTCCTATAAAATGAATACAACACTGGCGATGTTAGGCATATGAGTGGGTATTACTGACAATGACCGCCTCAGATACCGTGGATCGTGGTACCAATATATTCTTAAACACAATTGGTGCAACACTCAAAATGTCAGTTTGGGACATCAACATGCAACGTCCGTGTACTGACCAAACCGGAAGGGATGCAGGATAGAAGCAGACCTGTTTGATGTGTGCCACGAATTTATGTAAACTGAAACTAACTCGAACATAGTACTAATCGTATGGAGTGTAACCACTTGCACCCTACTAGAAGTGACTCGGTGGAAATTGTTCCACCGTTGAAGCCGACCATCTGATGTGTTCGGGATCTTTCGAAGTCTTGCGTACGTCTCGCCTGCACTAGGGATCCCCACCGTAACCGTACAATACCGTAATACGGCTACGGTTATACGCATCCGTAACCGTCCCGTATAGGCCCTCACGCGCCTCGATACGGTTACGGTTTGGCCCGTACCGTATACCGTACACACGTAAGAATGCCGGCCGTATACGGTACTATACGGTATTTTACGGCCGTAATTCTACTAAACGGGGTACAATTTTGTCTCGCGCTTTTCTGACCCCCCTCCTGGTCTACTTTCTGGCTTTTGGTGTGGTCTTGTATGGGTTCTCGCTATCATCGCAGTCTGTTGTCCCTCTCGGCCATCATCTCATTTCTGGTGTGCATCCTGCTGCCTTGTTTGTCTCACTCTATTCCTACCGAATACCCGTGTTTGCAACGCATTTGTATCAATTTGCACGAGATATTATGTCCATCCCCGGTACGCTTGTTCCACCTTTCTGGCAATATAAGGGAAAGGCCAATTAATTGAGTTAGGTTCTGCCGTTGCAGTTGAGCGTGTTTTCTTTGTTGGGAGAGACACCATCTCTCTCCGGTGAGCACATTTGAAGCCAGACTTTGATGTTGTTGAAGCATCATCTTCGCTTAAAGCGCGAGCATCTCGAAGACCTTCTTGTGATTGTGGAACAGGTTTAAATACATATAATTACCTTTGATTCAAAGTTTAATCAATCTTTACGGTCGTATACCAACCGTATACGGTCGTAATACCCGTAAAATGTACCGTACCGTACCGTAAAGGGGTCCTGGGCAACTTTTACGGTTACGGTTACGGCCGGTTAGGGACCCGTAATTGACCGCAATCGTTACAGTCGTAACCGTATACGGTACGGTGAGGATCCCTAGGGCCCTGCACCGCCACGACCTGAAATTGAACTCTGCGAAATGTATCGCGGATTTCTGTAACAGCAATCTAACTCAAATGTAGTGCCAAACCTATAAAGTGGAACCTCTGTAGCTCTCAAGATCCGTGGTTGAATGGTAGATACCATGAGCTTGAATAAAAAAAATACGCAATACTCACACTACAAATAGGGCACGATGCTCAACACAGAGCTACACAAAGCAATACTAAATGGATCGGTGTGTGTACAATATTTATGAGTACTAGAAGGTGTGACCCGGTGTAGGTTACTTCTTGGTACTTCACTCGTTTTTGGACGATGGTCTGTTTTTGAGAAGGGAAGGGTGTAAACTTGCCGGCTTACGGACCGTGACACACGGTTACATATTTAGTTCCCTCTCGTCGTTTACCCTGTTGTAGCACCTCCCTCGCGCGTCCCGCCCGCTTGTCAAATCCATACCGTGGTTCTTTTGACGTCGTCGGATCGTTAGTGTTCGTGTCTGGCCGACATGCTTCCACCTTTTTTTTTCCACACACGCAGGGAGACCCCTGCAGATACCCGGAAATACAAAACACAGGAGGGGACCCGACCAATGTGTCGCAATACAGACGTGCGAAACTGCTAGCCGACTCATAACAAGATTTAGTCCAAACATGTTGGGCAATACAGACGTGTGAAATTGCTAGCTGACTCATAACAAGTGCATGCGCGGACCCAGCTGGTCCGAAACGTTAGTTAAATCGCGCGCGTTTAACTTGTTTAGGCCGACCACAGCGCCCTGATTTAGTCCAAACATGTTGGAGGACAATCGGGCTAATATACTCCTCCAACTTATGCCTCTTGCCACTAGCTAATACCGTTAAAAGTATGAGGTTCGAGCATCTTGATCCTTTACTAAACCGAACATAAAAAATCCAGCGAGTCAACCACAGTACATCCACAGGAATGGAGAGGGAAGGCAAAAATAATGGGATTTTGACAGGGCATTAATATACACTGCGCCGATGCACTGGTTTATATAGTACAATGTGAATAGCGAGCATAATTATCTATATATGATGAGCTGGGGCAGAACAGTTATCAAATGTACACGGCGGTCGACGTATACCCACGCAACGCAATCCATTGAATAAACAGGTTTTCCATACCCTGTTCCCCTCCCGCTGACAGGTAATCCACCCACTCGGTGTGGCGCTTGTGGCAAGAACAGACAGTTCGCAGTCTGCGTGCGAAGCATGTGTCGTCTTGCACCAAATGCTCGTGTGGTATACGGACCGCATCCAAAAGTATAAAAAAAATCTCACCTGTTAGTTTACACTCCGGTGTAGTATAAAACACCTTCCATTCATGCCTATACATAGCCGTGTCGACGCTGATTGAAATCTTGGGTTTCCCACCATTTGATTTCCCGGCGCGCGATTAGCGTTGGGTAGTCGATCAATCCGTGTTCATCGGCGTCGACGTCGACGACGAGGTCGCGAGTAACAAGGTAATTGACCCCGGGCCCGTCGCTGGGATACGGGTCCAGGCTGCACATGCTGAGCGAACACGGAGGATAAATAAGACAATATGAAAAATTACATAACAGTGACGGCAGCCGGGTTAGAGTTGGAAGTCGCAATGACATGACATAGTCTTCTATTTCGACGTATCGCCAGCATCCTACGCACAAGTCGAACTACAAAGAAAGACCGAAAAGAACGATGTACCACTGAGATCATGATAGTTGGGAGGAAGGAGCGAATGATATTAGCGCCCATCGGTTCCGACTTTTGAATACTACATTTTCTTGTAGTATATGACATTTATCTACCTACTTGCACTTCGTATTCAGCGCTTTGACCGCGACTTACGGGACTGTGATGGCATCATTTCGGCGATCACAGTAAAAAGTACGGACCTAATGCCTTTGGGAGCCAAATAAACGTGTAACTGGAGGTTCGTTAAAATATTGTTTGAACAACATATCCTTGTGTTTCAAGTGACGTCCAGTTCGAAGTGATTGCAAAAGAATAATGATAAGATAGAATTACACCGTTGAAGCCGACAATCTGATGCGTTCAGGATATTCCGAAGTCTTGCATACGTCTCGCCTGCACCGCCACGACGCGGAGTTCCGCAATTTCATCTGGGCCTTCATCGTCGAGACATCTGGATTTGCCGCCGGTAATGGTGGCACCTTCGAACGGTACACAAACACGTAGCGTTTAAGGTACGCCGCAGGATGCTAAGACATCGAACCTGGACAGACAGACAGATTGAGGTACGTTACTTAATATTGACGATGACTTTCTTGTTGTGCTCGGACTTCATGTGAATACCAGTCTTTCCAACAGGCCCAGAGCGAACTTAGACCTTCGGCGTACAACATCAGCGCTGATCCCTCATAAATTACCAATATGGTTATGGGCACAATTTCCAAAAAATGCGCATTGGGATTGCGTCGCCGTGGAGAGCAGGTGAACAATGTGGAATTCCATAACAGCAATACAACTCAAAAGTAGTTCCAAACCAATCAAGCGAAACCTCTGAATCTGTCGATTATTTTACAAGAGCCGTGTTCAAATGTTAGATACCATGAGCTTGAGTAAAAGAATAAAATAAATGCAACACTCACCCTGCAAATAAAGCAAAAGGCTCAACACAGAGCTATACCAATCAATACTAAATGGATCGGTGTGTGTACAATATATATGACTACTAGAAGGTGTGCCACGGTGGAGGTTAGGAAACGAAGAGAACAAAACATAAATAGACTAGCCAGATTTGAACCAGCATCCTCTTGGTGGATGATATAATCACTATATCTATTGGATTAGGCTCTTAAAAAGACTACAAAAATCTAATGAAAACAGCCACTATTTCATTACATCCTCAGGACACACTGATAAAAGTGTCACCAACTCAAAAATCTGGTTCTGTTGATGAAAAGAAAGAGTACATAAAGTACTCGTAACCCCTATCAGTGGGAACACAATTATCAGAACCTGCCGGTGTGGCCCAAACTTGCATCTCAATGTTCTGCTACGCTGTGTGCCACCGGTGCAAGTCTTTACCACAAAATCCCTCACGGATGCCTCTCACAAGTGCGTCGAAATCTAGTGCCACTCCACAAGACAATCACTGCATTCAGACCCCCCCGTAGGCACAGGTCTGCCGGATCCCAGTAGGCATATGTGTAGGCAGGCCACGCCGACCTTTGCCGATCCATCTGCCGAGGTTGGTCTACATGTTCCGGCCGGAATAGGCGGACCTACCTCGGCTAGGGTCGGCCACGATCGGCACACCACCATCGGCTCGGATCGGTCAACGTGGGCAGGCCTCGCGTAGGCAGACACACTAGACCAACATAGACCAACATAGACCTGGATAGGCGCATCTCGGCAGAGATCTGCGAACATAGGCACATGTGTGCCTATAGGGGGGTCTGAATGCAGTGAATTGCGTAGTTTGTCGGGTATGGACAAAGAATCGGGAGTGCTTCTGATTGCTTACCGTCGCAAACTCGGAACGTGTGCCTCAATATCAGATACCACCATGATCGTTGCAGGTGGGTCACTGACCGAACAAATTATCCTAAGCACGGCTGCAGGCAGAGTGTTTCAACCACTGATTGCACATCAGAAGCCCCTATTCCGGAAACTTCGACTTTGAAGATCGTGTCAAGTGCGGTCCAGTGCCCATGATTCCATGAACTGAAAACCATATGGCACCCTGAAAGCGTCAGGACACTTGGCTCAATTCACACATCGTTCGTGAAGAATGTATACAATTCTGCCACACAAGGACCCAATGATGATAAAAAACAATTCAATTGTAATCGACCGAGAATCCACTTCAAGGGCAGAAGGTGATGGTCTACACGGCATTCTTGGTCGTCGGGATAATCCTTCCGATTGTTTACCTTGAACAGAAGGAGATCTATAAACTTTTCTTTGGGAATGATTTCGATGCCGTATCAGCCGCCGCCGTGAACATGATGTCCTTCGCAGATTCGTTCTCAATCACTGACACAAAGTCGCTGACCGAACAAAATTAATAATTATCCTGGAGCGTGAATCTTGGAGCACAAATTCAAGACTGAGTGCAGAGTGCAAGCAGAGAGTCGGTGAAAGCACCAATTACACATTGATGGCGCATCAAAAGCCCTGTTCCCGAAATTTCAACTTTGAAAATCGGATAAAGATCATGTCAAGAGACATGCGGTCCCAGTGCCTGGAATGTCAACGTATGACACCCAAAAAGGGGAGACATCAAGTGAAGAACGCTCAATCAAGGCAATTGTGGAAAATGTATACATTTCTGCGAGCAAGAACCCGATAATGACAAACGGTATAAACCAAGACTCCTCAAGAGCAGAAGGTGATCGTGTAGGCGGTATTCTTGTTCGTCGGACAGGTCCAGAGGGCAGTGCGGGACGGCTCGTCGTAGGCGAATCTGTGAATGAAATGAGCATAGTTACGCAAAGACTGGGGACGGATGGCCTCAAAAAGCAGAGGTTCCGATGTGCGGAAAAAAACTCACGCATAGGTGTTGGGGCAGGCGTCTTTGAAGTAATGGTATCTCATAAAATTAATTCATTTTTTTGATCCGGGGCCTGGGCAGCAAGTTGGGACCCCAGAATTCATGCCTTGGGTCTGTTAGGCACTGTGGATGCACCAGCTCTGGGAAAAACGGCGGGAATTGTTCTGCAGCTGCAAAAAGATTTTCGGGATGCACCTATCGTAAGCCTATTATTAGTCGCGGATATCTTACAAGGCTGTGTAAGGTCATATATTAAAAGGGCCTTATAAGACTAAAAATAAATTTCCGACATTTATGTATCTGTCTGCCTTCGGCCTCAGAATTCTTGCGGAACTTGTGCGGAACCAGAAAAATCTCAATCCGATGGTTATCCCCAACCCTTGGGTTAACCTCCTCAACACCAAACACCGTCGCTTTATCTCATCCTGATGATCTACACCCCCATTTCCGTCCAATGTTACCTAAGCCTCGGCCTGCCGGCATTTATCAAAGATTTGACCGAACATCCACACAGCCTTGGGAAAGGGTTGTGCAAATGTTTGCCATAAAACCTTGGGAGTATGTTCGGCAGATTTTCATTCAATGTTAGGCCAACATCTTGTTCATATTTCGGCCAATGTCTATTCGAGGTTTGTTGCTGGATCTCCTGTTTATGCCGTAACACCAGCAGCCTTGTCCACCTTATCCTGCTTATTCCTCACCTTTGTTGCTTGGCCTCTTGCCACTGCAAACGAAGTATCGTCAAAGCATCATATCGTAGAATGGGAAGTCTCTCAAACTCCGCTCAGAGAGTGCTCCGTTGACAGATGGCAACCGATGACATCAATTCACATGACTTGATCAAACCAGATCATCGGATCCATGGGAGAGTCGGGTCGGGTCGGACCCGACCCTGACCCGACCCGCTGACCAATGCTGTGGCGACCCGACCCGACTCGCAGTTGCGGCTCGAGTAGTTTGATCTCGGCACCATGGTAATGCATTGATGCCAACAAACTGGTGCCACTTGTCACCGCATGCCTCCACAAAAGCTTTCTCCCACCTCCCAATGAGGTGAATCGTCCCCGGAAAGATAGAATCTCTCATACCAAGGCTTCTACATACATTCTCGGTTGGTTTATCCCCCAGAATGACAGAGTTCGACTCAAGGCAGTGGCAAAGTCCTGAGTCCATCTACGTCGTGCACACTTCTTTGTGTTCGTGCACTCAATGGCGCAACCTTAATGCATATGCTGGGGCAACCTTACTGAAAACAGCATTACAGGCTGCCCTCCTTGACCTGGAACACCGTCCAGCACAACAGCGGCGCAGCGCGGCAATGACTTACAACCAGACCAATGGGCCGCCATCTGATGGGTGTTGTCTTTGTTATCTTATCTGCACTGCCCAGCACTGCCCCAGAGAGTCGGGTCGGGTCGGACCCAACCCAACCCTCCTATGCCTCGGACGCTCTCGATCAAATGGTTGGTTGCTCTCTTATGCTGCGCACCTCTCCTGCCAGCTCGCTGTCTGCCGTCCACCGTCTCTGGGTTTGGGTGTCTCAGATCTCCTTACTCCTCAAGTCCTCGCAAGGTTCTTCAAGATGTTTTCCCGCAAATCCTCAGGCCCTCAAGACTTTTCTCAAGGCTTCAATCCGCATTCCTACAAGCCCACAAGTCTCAAGAATCATGGCTTCCCTCAAGGCTTCAACAACCTTCTTGAAAATGCCGTAAATAGCCCCCAAGTCGTCAAGAATACCAGCTCACACATCCGGCGACAGTGAGAACGATGAGAACACTTGATTTTGGGATTGGTGGATTGTGCCAGGATGTGAATTTACTATACCATACATCCGGCCTGTTGCCTGCCCGTGTATTCTTTTGTATAATACCAATTGGATTATGCTATCAAATGCTGGGAAATTAATCCTACAATGGTCTCCAAAATATCTAACTGAGGTCCAGGAAAGGTTCTCAACAAATGTTTGCCGAATGGGACATTGCACAAGCCTTGTGGGATATGATTATCTTTGTTTCAAAAGGGACACTTACAAACTCACCAGTCAGTCCGTATTATCTTGTTCGTCAGTGCCGTTGTTGATCTTCGTCAGTGCCGTCGATCCTCCTCATTCTGTCGGGATGTTGGCGAGTCGGCAACGATCTTCCCACACTCACTGGCTTTGGCATACCCATCTTCACGGCCACGTGGCATTCCGTCTGCAGGTCGGAGATGGTCTTGTTTGACTCTCATTGCAACTCACTATAACGATCGTGATTCAGAACAGCATGGGAGTTGAGTCAAGATCAAGCAACAAATAAACTAATGATTCTCCACAAGATATGCATATGCAGGCCATTCCAACTTGAAATCCTCAGTGTTCTCACGCCGCGGTGAGAACGGGACTTGGAATGGAGATGCCCAAGTACTCACACAGATTCCCACCCCTCAGAAAATATATCAAACTGCGCGAAGTCCGAATATGGTGTCGAGCAACCGGTGCTAGATTAGAGCATCACATTGTGGTGAGAGGTGCGCACCTGCAAGTAGCATGTTGGTCATTTCTGAGCACAATCTGTCAGTATTGAATAATTCACCACCAAAAAGAACAGTGCACGAGTAATATACAGGGGAGGAAGTTGAGGAATGCGAACCACTGGCATGCTGATTGCTCCGGGTGGATTGATGGATGTCTGGGCATGAAAATGTCAGCATTGTTGTGGAACATCCCCAAGGCATACATGAAGAAATCGAGCTTTTGATCAAGGGCGGCCAGTTGTGGCGAAAATTTCAGTGGTTCGGTACACGAGAGATTGTCGGAGAAAAATCCAGGCTCAGTTCCAAATACCAGAGGGTAGCCATCGTTGTGCGTCTGATACGGCATCGACTGCGCAAACATGCCCGGCAACATTGTAGGACAGTGGGCCGGAGGGCCGAAGGAAGGCGCTGCATTCTAGCTGGGGGCCGATGGCTGGGGTGACGGCGGTGATCTAGATGGGAAAAATGTGGCAGAAGCTTGCCTTCAGGAATGGTGAGAACAGGACAGGTCACCTTGAACATGTGAACGGGGCACATACATCAGATTGACCATCATGGTTCCCTCCCCCTCCCCCATTCCATCCCGACGTGTCGGTGCCGCTGACGTTGCCGTACAGCCAATGCGCGCTGGTGCCGTACATGTGAAGATCAGCTGGGAGAGGGTGAGACTATCAGCACCTGTTGGGCTGGAGGAGGCACCCGTACAATCTGTTGAACGTGCAACGCGCACCTTGTGGGGGTGGCGGTGTGGAAGCAAAAAAGCAGGTGGTGGGATCACACGGATCTGCGGCACCTACTGAGTTGGGATGATCTCTACCGAGAGATTGCGACTGACGAGCTTGCACGATCGGCTCTATCGAGTGACCAGGATTCAAGCTCGGCTATCCAGACTGACGAAGATGGCCATCAGACTGACGAAGATGGCCATCAGTCTGACGAAGGTGACTATCAAACTGACGAACATCAATATTCACTCTGACTTACGAACTTGTATACTACCTGTTTCAAAAATGTTTGGCCCAGCATTCTCTGATGATCTGACAATTGTTTCGTAACATTGTGGCTGAAACATCCCTGACACATTTTTTACAAACGGCGGTGTAAAAGCATGACCTTTGCACTCCTACTCCTGCGCATTTGATTTCCATACACGTTGTCATGAATCGCCCGGGTTCTACTTCTTCGCGCGACGCGTCCGTATGGATACAGACGTGTCTTAGCGGCACGGGACTCTCATGACGCCACCACGTGATCTTCTCATGGTTGAACCCGGCCTCGGATTCTAAAGCCGCAGACTCGGGGAGTCTGCGCCACGGGATACCACAGACGTTAGGGACTAGGAACCCGTACAGACAGATCCTAGTCCCCGGACGCACCAACAGGCTGACACAGAAGCGTACACGAAGTACAGGAGTGGTTGCAAACCGATTGGGGTTTGAACCACTGGATACAATGACACTCAGGACTAGGAAACCCGAACGTCGGGTCTCCTAGGTCCACCGACACCACAGAAACCAACACAGAGGAGTCCAGGAGCATCAGCATTAATGCTCCTTAACACTATGTTGCAGGAACTGATCGCGATTGACCGCGATCGCTTTAATTTATTAGAAGCCTATATAAGCACGGTAGAATCTCCATGTACAGTAGATTCTACCTCGTCTAATCTCAGGCTTCTACCTTGGCTTGACATAGGCATTATCTCCACCCTGCCCCGCTTCCCTCGCACTGTACTACGGGTTGTATCCACGCCTCGGGTTTTGTACCTGAGTGGATAGCATACCCTCTTCGACTCGTTCCGGGTTCCGCCTCGCATCCCGACCTACGACATACGGCCTCCTAGGGAGGACACCGTACGACTGGTCCTACTGCTCGGGGAACACACGAGCTACTAGCGTCTATCGGGTTTATCCTGGTTGGGGTTCTCGTCGGGTTACTCGCTGTTTAGCCGACCCAGAGGCCGTTGCTGACACACGTTCCGGTCTTCCCCGTGGGCACATCTTGGACTCGATTATTTCTGTTGCCTAGAAATTTGAAGTGTTATGGAAATGGCGATCTTCATGCAGCACGGCGACTACGGACTGTGTATCGGGGGAAAGACAAGAAACATGGCTGGTCACTCAGCCCGCAACTAACAGACTGGGCCGTCATGCTAACGTCCTCACCGTCTACTAAAATTTGTCCGAAAATTGAACGACCTTGCTCGGTCTCCGATGTGGGTGGTTGGCATGGAAATGGAACGGTAATGGGAGATTGTGAATGCTGGGCCGACGAGTTCGCCGCCCACGATTTCTTCCTTTCGTACAACACTGATGTCAAGCTGGTTACACCATTCTCCCATTGTATCACTTGACCAACCTATACTTTTACCAATATGTCTTGTACCAGAGAATGTGGGTGTGCTGTTCCACGGCCCCCGGTGGCTATGGCATGCAACAGCCACCATCCTGGTGTCTAGAATGGATGGGCAACTCTATACACCAAAACTACATGCCAACTACAGATACATGCTTCTTTGTTTAATCCAATTTCGGTTGTTTGTGTGGCCTGAACCATACCAGACAGGATATATATGGCCAGAACTAGGGATAATGGACTGCTCGTGCCCTCTATATTCAAGGAGCCGCCTTATTAGCACCGTTCTCATCGACAAATGGACCTATGTGAATGCATTTGGGAAGGACCGATGACATCGGCCGAGGAACAGGAACTGATAGATGTTTCACCCAGCATAATAATATTGCACCCTTCCAAAACCAGGTAGTAGAGTCGACATCAGCAGAGGAACTGATAGATCCTTCACCGAGCGTATTAATATTGCACCCTTCCAAAACCAGGTAGCAGATATGACATCCGCAAAGGAACAAGAACTGATAAATGCTTCACCTGCCTGGCCACCGAAGCATTAGGGTGTTTCACACATCCCAACTTGAGGCCCGATTTGAGCCCCAACTTGGACCCCAACTCGAGACGAAGTTGGAATCTGAAATTGGGCCAATTTCGAAGTTGGATGTCAAATCGTGGGGTTAGGCACGATTTGACATCCAACTTGACCCCAACTTGGCACCCGATTTCGTGCCCCAACTTCGCTTAATGCACCTTGGATATGCGAGAATACCAACTTGATACCAACTCAAGTTGATCTCGGGCTGATGGGCGTTCACACATCACTCCCCAACTTGAGTCCCGACTTTGACCCCAACTCGGTAAAGTTGGGGCCAAGTTGGGGTCGAAATCGGGGTCAAGTTGGGGCTGAAATCGGAATGTGTGAAACACCCTATTTATGCCTCCTCAATCAGCGCACTGAACCGATGGAAGCCCATGCCTCACACTAGGAAGCAAAACGAGTCAAAGTTGTTGCGGAATAATGAAGGATTGGTAGAGAGGTGGCTGAGACAAGTAAGGCAAGTGTGTCGGCATTAAGAAATTGATGTTCACACCTGTCAGTGTCATGGTCATACACAGTAAGAAGCACTGTTTCCCCTAGGCTGCGGGTGTGGAGGGCATGGAGGTTGGACATGACCGATGTGAAGTATCTACCTGTGAAGCATCCATTCAGTGACATACTGAATTATTTCATTCAAATCGACAGTCACGCATCACGGACCCTTCTGTCAATGTCGAATATTGGTCGATGTCACGCATCACAAAGGCTTTTGTGGAACCTTCAAGCTGTCACAAGTATCCTCCCCCCCCCCTGCCTAGAACGCAAAATTTTCCGTAAGATTCTCGAAATTTTGGAGGGTGTCCCACAAAAATTTGGACGTTGTCAAAATGTCGAATAGGTAAATCCGGCCACGTGTCACCCCCCCTGTCGATTTGAATGAAATAATTCATTATTGTAGCCAATGGAGGTGCTGTCACCGTACAGGCATGCTTCGGTCTTTTCACATTGTCAGTGCGAGAGGTGTTTAGAAAGAGGAGCCTTACCGCGGCGATTGAGGTGTCCTGGCTACTCCACCCGCCATTTTTGAAGTGAGGGAACGACAAACGTTTCCAGGGCACCATCTAGGCTCGTTTGACTTGAAGCTTATATCTGTGCTTTGAATCCCGCGAGCGTCTATCTTTGTGGCAGAGGTCGACGAAAATCAAAGTTCCCAGGCCTTAAATAACAGCACCGATGGCGGTGATTGTGTGGCGAGACAGCTTTGGGGTCCAAGTAACATTGAAGACTCTGGTGTGTTGTGCATCACCAGTACATCATTTGCTGGAATGGAACGAACTATGCTGGGAAATGTGCGGGATGCCTGTTGCAGATCGGAAGGACATCAGTTGTTGGAATGAAATGACCAACGGGTGCACTGCTAGGCAACCAACACACAGATCGCCTGGCCGGATGATCAATATCAGCTCTTGGAAGGTTGTCCTTCGATATTTCGAGCATCTTCTTCACGGCAAGTTCTCGGCAGAAGATGTTTTGGGTGAAAGATCTGCCCAAATCCATGGGAAGTCAACGGTTGCAGCAGCTGTGATTAAATTTTGCCACAAAATTGTACATCATGAAAATTAATTTTCTATACAAATTGCTATGAACTTCTCAGCTACCCAAATGGGGTCCCAAGATTAATCTTGGACTTGGGAGATTAAATCTGATGAAACTGAATCATAAAAAATGGCTGCACCCAGATTTGAACACAGAATATTATAAGAATGCTTACAGAAAAGGGTAGGGTATAACCACTACACCAAGCAAGATATACTCAAGGACCATCACATCTTGTACATATCAAGCACCCTGGAAGGGGAAAAGGGAAAAATCTTTAAGTCCGTTTCATTTTGTACATGTTGTAGAGAGTATGTGTCATTGCACTACTGTACTATTTTGACCAAGTTTTCAGGTGACACATGATGCAGCCCACTGAACTGAACCACTGGTCACAATGCCATTGAGATTTTATGGCTGAAATAGGCTCAAAAATGCAAAATTCCGGAACTCTATCTAGATTGAATTTTTTGTGAAGATGAAATCATCCTTGCTTTCTGTTGAGTATGGGTCTCATGGTCTAGTGGCAATACCTTGTGCTTTTCCGTAAGCACTATCATATTGTTCCTTGTTCAAATCCCATTGTGGGCAATTTTTATCATTCAGTTTCATCAGATTTAATCTTATAAGTCTAAGATTAATCTTGGGACCCCGTTTGGGTAGCTGAGAAACTCATAGCAATTTGTGTAGAAAATTAATTTTCATGATGTACAATTTCATGGCAAAATTTAATCACATTTACTGATATCACTGGGGAAGTGTCCGTATTAGACAGTTCCGCGATGCTGAGAGCTGTCTGGGACGTGAGGAGGATGATCACAATGATGAGCATGGCTATCTACAACTTGGGGATTATGATGATTAGTCCGGGGGAAGGGTTGTCCTCAACACCCTGGATGGACGCCCGTCTCCTTCATCTGTTACTCCAATTGCCAGACAGCATCTCCTGCGAAAATTAAACACGATTGGGCACCTAAATATACCGCAAACCAGAGATGGATGGTTGTAGCCCTTGCCATGCCTCACAATCGATCTGGATCTGTCTCCTAAAATCATCTAGTGGTAGCAGGAGGAGGAGAGGTCGATGAACAAGCCGATGATGGCCGAGTCAACAAGGCACGTGTCAACACAGCCCAGGGGTCCGCTTTTTGTCCCTTCATCTTGACCTTCATCCTCGGGTCATCTTTGGCCTTATGATCGCATCCTCGGGACTCAGCGGAGGCGAGCCTCGAACCTAAGAACAAGTTTCACGACGGTCATAATGGCGGTGCGCATTCTGGTTCCTGGATGCATGGCACACTGCACTGGTACCCAGTATGTGCGCCGGCAACTGCAGTGTAAGTGCGGGAGAAAATCTTTTACAGTTTTAACTATGACCTCACCAGACTTATCCGACGGGCTTGCCAAAACGGCTTGCGCCGCTTAGCGGAGTTTGAATTTGGCTGTGCGGGCTTGGACGGCTTGGCTTGTGGCTGGGCTTGACTTGAGCTCGCTTACAGCATGCTTTACCACTGTAAGTAAGTCATTGATACTTGGTGCCTGATGCTTCCCTGCCGGTTCCCATCGCCACCACTATGAATCAAAACTGTCTCTGAACGTACAGGTCAACAAATAACCGCCGACATGACAGCTTGCAATGCGTGAACCGCATACACACCAGCAGACTTGTTCGACCTGCTTGGCTATGTCCTCCCTTGCCCTAGCTTGGCACCTAACATGCGGCATCGCAGTCCGTAGCCACAACCTCTCGGCAGTCATCACCAACATGATTGATGCCGTCTCTAAGGCCAACAAAGTCGAATGCTGACCCCGTCCCAAGGCCGAATGAGCTTCAGTACTGTGTACCAAGGTTTATTGACTTCGCAAGTCTCTACAGTCAACTGGTACCTCTCCCGGAGGTCTTGAGCTCCCTGGCATTGCTAAAAATGACCAAGCCAGTTCAGTTATCGTCGGCTTGTTGATTTTGCGGATTAATATATTTATCTGGCTCCCCGAATGTATATCCAGAGAATGATAAACTTAATCTGGTATGTTTGAGGAATTTTCCTTGATACATCCATGACAAGCCCGATGCAAGCCCAAGCCCGTGGGCCGTGTGCTCCCCGATGACAAGCCATTCTGCTCGAGCTCAAGCCCGACTCATGCCCAAGGCCAAAAAACATCTGATGCACTCAGACAGTCTTTTAGTGTCTCTTTCACTGCAGGAAACACAACAAATATGCGCAGGCCAATTCCTAATTTGGGCTGCAGTTAAGCGAGCAAAACGGCTTACAAGTCCAAGCCTCTTACACAGGCCGTTTAACACAGACTCACGCCGTGAAGCCAAGCCGTAGCAAGCCCAAGCCCAAGCCCAGTCCCACCATCCTGGCATTGGTTGAATTAGTCGTTGTTTTATTACGTTGTTACCACGGATGATTAGAGCTACTTTCAAATGGTCAAGAAGGGTACGAGCGGTCGAAAACTCACTGCTCAAGGCCGACAAACACGATAGTAATATTTTGACCAGCTGCACGCAAGCCCGTTGGCCAGGCAAAATGGCTTGTGGTACATGACACAAGCCGTTCTGCTCAAGCCTGTGCCCAAGCCCAAGCCCGAGTGTGTTCTCAACTCGTAAATGAAATAAAAGAGATGCACAGAGCACTTGAAAGTCCCCAATATGCTTGAAACACAGTTCTAGAATCCGTGTGTGCGATGGATGTACTTGACTTCCATTTTCGGACTCTGCGGTGAAAAGCTATTGTCGTATGGCCTGTTATGTGTCCAGTATTGACTCAGGTTAGTCAGTCGTGAGTACTGAAGAATCTTTGACAGTCAGGCAGGCAATGGAGTCTCATTATTCAGGCATATTTATTCTTTGACGGTCATCCAGGCAGTAGTGTGGGACGAACAATCCAAGAGATGTTAAACCAGCCACCACCACAAGCTCGGGAGCCAATCTAGCCCCCATTGCTGACTCAGAACCGTTCTATGGGTTTTTTGAACTCAATTCGGTTTTGGGACTAACATAGTTCGGTGAGTTTAGACTTTTTTTAATCTTCAACAAACTTGCACATTAGTACATCACAAATAATTTGGGCCCGACAGACACAACAAATTGAATTACAAAGGATCTTCCAGTAACAAATGATGCAGAAGTACCGTGAGAGCATACTGAGTGCGACAAGCCCACGCATCTGAGGGGAATTGACTATGGTGGCCTGGGTTGTCCTTTGGTTCCCAGGTAGCACTCGAAACGAGACAGTGTTGGTATTGAACCTGAGTTGGTTCGTCATCGCCCTCGGGAATATTCACACCTCAAGGTATACAGAGCACAGTGCAGGTTCGTCATCCCCCTCGGCAATATTCACACCTCAAGGTATACAGAGCACAGTGCAGGACGTTCTCGAACTGATTTCTGCCAAGCTGTATCTGTACCCGCATTTATGCGATTTTGCGAGCCGGCTGCTACAGGGGATCAGGGCTCTGCTCGGTAGTCTAGAATTTCGCGGGAGACAAAGGGGCGCCTTTCTTCCTGGTTGAGGTAAGTCCATCAATGATCATCTACTCGACCTTGTCATCAGAGTCAAACCAAAGCCACTCTCCAAGGGCACTCTGCCTAAGCTCAAGCCCACACAAGTCCGTTGCAGGGGTGCAAGCCCGTTTGCTCAAGCCATATCAAGCCCAAGCCCGCTCGCTTCTTTTCAAAATTAGTCAAAGTACTGATCTTGTTCTTCTGTCATTACTATTGATGTACAGAGCTGTTAGGGAACATTAAGAGGATGTAGATACTATTCATAACTCACGGTTAAATCTGAGTGCAAGAACAAATATTATTTATAAGCCTGTTGGCGAGGCGGAACGACTGGTGGCGCGGGACACAAACCGACGATACCGCATGGGTAACGGGAATTCAATAGAGTGAGTAAAACATTTAGTTTTATCACGTATCAGGCCTTAGTTTGGGCCTAATATTATTGTTACATATTGTGCAGTTTTCTCACCGGCGGACCACCGCTAGATGTAGTCGTATGAGTTGTCTTGCAATTCATAAAATAACTCCAGTTCCACAGGTTTATACATGGAAGCTGAGCCCGATAGCTCAGAGGGCTACACCCAAATCCACGAGCCTGTTTTCCACGCCAAAAATGCCAATTTCTTACAAAACTGGTACCGAAAGACAACACCAAAGGTCATAGGACTTGATCCCTCTTAAAAATGTTTTAAATTATTGACAAGCCCAACACAAGCCCGTTTGTCTGATGCCTTCAGACAAACGGGCTTGCGGTAAGGGCCTTGCTGGGCTGGCACATCCTCCCTGCATTGTGTCGCCATCCTCTAACAACATTTCAGTGCGCTAACCGAGGCAAATATCCCACCTCTTGGTGTTTCAAATGGTTAGTTTGAACGACCTTGAGAGCTCACTAGCCAGCCTTGACAATAAAGCGTTGAGTCTTGCATACAGTTCAAGTTCATTCAACACTCAACTCAATGGCGGAGTTTTGATGTAACTGGTCTCTATCTCGGTCGTCTACATGCCCACAGATGTTAAATCTAGAAAATAAAAGCCAACCCGTTACATTGCAAAATAAGTAAGTGGATTGTGCCGATCAGTAACCGCATCAGCATCAACCTCAAGCGGGACACCTGCACCAGAATGGGTAATCGTATAGACTACCTCTAGATCTTACCCCGGGGTCTCAACTTTCGATCCTCCACCGCCGTTGTCGTCGCAAGCCATATCCCCGCCCAATTTGATGGCATCAGGCAGAATGGCTTGTGATGGCTTAAGACATGTTCAACCGTGCTCAGAACAAAGTCAAATCTATTCAAATCTCTTACAACATGGCTTGGACGGGTGAATTATATAGACACAGGAGTTTCCCGACCTCCTATCTGCACAATCCCCTCACATTCGGTCGCAAGCCATGTCCCGCCCAGTTTGATGCCATCAGGCAGAATAGCTTGCACACGCCATTTGGCAGGTGGCGGGCGTGAGGTTGAAATTTAAGGGAAATACCCATCCCAGCGGTCTTTGTGAGGCTTATATATCACAAACATTGATCAGACAATGTTTAATCCTCAATACCAAAACGAACCTACTCACGCCAGACCCAAGCCATTCCGCCAGCAAAATGGCTTGTGATGGCATATAACATGTCCAACAACCGCAATGTGGCCAAAATCAAGACCTTGGTGGTCATGGTGGGATAGAGGAGAACTAAATACCTCTTACAGATGTTATTTCGACCTCAACCCCACGAGAATTTCATATTATCGGGTGCAAGCCACGCCCCCGCCCATTTTGATCGCATCAGGCAGAATGGCTTGCGCAAGCCACTTTCTTGATAACGACGAAGAACAATGTTCCGGTGGTCCCTACACCTAAGAATAGCCTTGTTGTATTAGAGTATATTCATTTCAGCTTTTTACATGGAGAAACTATGTCTTACCGACTTGTCTGACCCCATTCAATGCTTGGGCTCCACAGAAGTCGACCGGTGGCCATTGAGCAGTAAAGGTGAATACTGTGATAATTTTTACGGTCTCGGGGAGTATAAGACCCACTTCTATGGACGAAAGCCACCAAATCGAGGCTTATATTTTATTAAAAAAAAACCCATGTCAGGTGAGTTTACATCTTATTTCATGAGTATCTCTGTTCATTGGAAACTTTTCCATGTCATTTTTGTATCGGGTGAGCGCTAAGACATACAATCTATCACTTGGAACTCGCAAGCCCGCTGGCTTGCGTGCAGATCATCAATCAACCTTATGATCGGCCGTGACGGTGACGGCTAGTGCCGACATGGTTGAAAAACACAAGAATCGGCTGCCTAGGGAGTTGCAGGAGACTTAATACAGTGTATCCAGCACAAAGAATAAGCCGCCAGGTGCCCAGATGATGTGCAGGACGCGCAAGCCACTCTCGGCCAAATGGCTTGCCAAGCCAACAAAATGGCTTGCAAGCCATTCGGCCGGGCGTGGGCGGGTGATGTCAGCCAAATCCACGCCCCCGCCCGAAACAAGCCACTTGGCGCGGGCGCAAGCCATTTGGCCAAGCCAAAAACGTCACTCTCATGACCTCACTCCCTTACAAGGTATTGTTGAAATCTGTGATGAGATGGAGATCACGGTTTTGCTGTTCATCTTCGCAAACGTTTATTGAAACGATGGTTTCTTCATTGCATTCATCGAGGCTGGGAACATACTCTCGCTGGACAGTTAACAAAGTAACTTTGGCAAACTAACTTTACTGTACTTGTGGCAGGGCAAGTTACTTTGCCAAGTAGAGTACAGTAAAAGTACACATACCACACACCAAAGTAACTTGCAAGTTTGATCAAAGTAAGTTTGTTTGTGTTTGCTCTAGGTAACTCGGCGTTAACTTGAGGCCCTTATAAGGTCCTATGAGATATTTGAAGCAGGAAAAACTAATTTCCACCCCTTCTACTGTTCTAAGGCATGATAATATGGTACCACTTACCTTGACGCGCGGAAGGCAGATACGGCGGCGATTTCCGGAACGCACAAAAGTAGGAATACCAGCTCTGAATAGGATCTATAGCGTGCTTGAATTTATGTTCTTTGAACTGCGCATGGCGCTTCATACCAAGCTGGACTCGCAAAATATCCCTGGGTCTCAACACACCTAAGAGAGCGAATTTCCCGCTGAATTACCCACAGAATCACTCACTGTACAAGATTCAATAGCGACATGTATTATTATTATAAGCCATGCCTTCGCTTCGCTCCGGCGCAATGAATCGTGACTTCAGACCATGCTCCGAATCATTGGAAACTTTTGTCAAAGAGAAAAAGAATCGCAATTAACAGTACATGTATCTTGTCTGAAATGTAGACGCTGAGAAAATATAGAACTCGCACTGATCCAACGGGCCGCGACGCTATCAAGGCCGAGGCAATTCTCAGTGTGCTGTAAGGCTTCTAAATCTGAACCCGACAGCAAAGAGAACATGATGATTCTATTGCAAAAGCTCAACCTTGCTTTCGACCGCTGGGGTGAAGGTCAAAGAGATGCCACCGAGACAAAGGATCCACTTAAAAATTGTCAATTCACCTCAGAAATATGGGCTTGTTGCACTCAGTGTAGTCTTATTGTCTTTATATATGCCTTGAAGCTAAAGGGTTTCCCGCAACTCGAATTCCCGGTGCACCAGAACCAATTTATTCGGAGGATATACAAAACCCGTCCCACCCCATACATTCCTAAACACGATACATGCATTCAGACACGATGCATTGATAGGAATGTGTCGGGTTTGTGTCAAACACGCTACTTGCCTCTTTCGGGATGACAGCCGCGGCAATCTGCATGCGGTGCGGTGTGTTTGCCTGTGTGTACCCACCTCTCTTCTTCCCCCACGACACAACCACGACATCGATGAGGAGGAGGGATTTGCCCGGCTTGTAGGTTCTGGAAATGGGTCGGTGATCCGAGTAGCGCTAGAGCGAATATTGGGAATGGAATATTGGACGAGGTCCCGAGCCATAGTGTAAGAAAATGACGAAAAGTTAGAGTAAAAACGTGCGAAAATGTCGTGTGAATAGAGCGAGGTCGTGCGATGCGAATTTGGGGGTACTGGTGGCTGAACTGCCCACTGGCGACTTTACGGGAGTAAGGGGTGAGGAGCTACGGCGCTACCTCTAGGCGCTTGGCCTTGCACTGGTCGCGATGTCGTAGTACGGGTGTAAGATTGGATGATGTGGCAATATTTACGATACAAACAGATGCTGTAATGTAAAATAGGGGCACGGTACTGTCAAAATGAAACCAACGTGCGGATGGATTTCCACACGTCGGCCAAACGACCCCTCCACATCGATGCCCCCAACAACCTCGAATCAAGATTGCGAAGGCTGGGGCGAGCTGGACGGTGACTTTGGGCGAATGTGGTGGTTTGGAGGAGCAGAACAAAGTGCGTTAGTGTTGCTATTCCCTCGCTCTGGGACTGAAGCCGGCAGGTATGTGAAGCGCGTGCAACCGTTTCATTGTCAGTCTCACCCCCGCCCCTCGTTCACCGGTAAGCTACCCGTTCGAAATCCATGAACACTGAGCAGATTCCCGATCTCGCACAGGAGTGTGAGGTGCCGCGACTGCCGCCTGCGGTTGCATGCGAGCGCGCGGAACCATCACACCGGTGTCCGATTCGATCGAGAGGCGCGATATCGATGGGAGCGTCTGCTCCTTGGTGCTTCGAGCTGAAAATCGCATGCGGAACGTGGCAGACTCGTGCAAAATGCAGGCGTCTTGCGCGTGCGAAAGCGCAGGCTTAAATTACGTAGTACAGACTGTAGGTAGAGCAATTGAATTCAACTTTGATACGACAGTTTTTTCCTATTACGGGCTCGTTTATGCATTTGCTCCCCTCCAATACCGCCGCTAAAGATTTCTTTTATCTCTGCATGACAGAATGGGCGAAAGAAGATGGTGGATGCAATGTATCGTGTTTGCGCAGAAGCACGATACATTCCCAGTAGATGTATCGTGTTTGATCAGATGTATCATGCATGGCAAGGCATGTATCGTGCTTGGAATGTATGGGGTGGGACGAGTTTTGTTAATCCCGATTTATTCGTGACATGTTAGTATAATTTGTTGAAATGACTCAAAGGTATCCCAGTACGCGAGTCAATACTATACTATCATACAGAGATATCCACATGCTATCTCCAAGCCATTACAGAAGTGGAAAAACAGACTGAAAATAGAACATACTGAGCTTCCAGGCTCTTTCTGAGCCATTTTTGAGCAGGAATACTCAAAGGCCAGTGCCATACGGGATTTTGAGGCTGCTTGGGTGTAGGCAAAGAAATCTAGAGTTGACAAATGCGCAAGCCCGACTAGGTTGAGCACAAGCCCGCCCACTTGTCTGATGCCATCAGACAAACGGGCTTGTGGATAGTTTAGATGTTTTTTGGAGAGATCCTGATTTTTTCAATTGGTTTAATACTTTTTGCCCCTTTTATTAACTATTGGTTCAGTTTTTGCATGAGTTTTTGACTTGCAAAACCGGCTTGTTCCAACTTCTGAGTCGGGCTTGTGGGTTTAGGCGAAGCAGTTACTGAGCACGAATCGCATTCAGGGATCTGCTACTAGTCCAAAAAGTTAAAACGGCACCTTGATATGCCCACAAGGTCAGGTTGAACATGATCCAGTGCCGAGAACTATTACATTCATCACTAACTCACCTGTTTCAACAGCTCTATCAGGGATCAAACGGAATCGTTCTTCGCTTTGCGTCCTTTAAGGGTACCGGGTTTGAAATAAGAAAATGACATTATGTTCGTCGCAGAGAAAGTGAAATGACAATCAACCGAACTCATTGCGCTCTTGGCTCTCATAACTATCTTTAACATGCTGTATGCATGAATTAGACATTTGGTTGTGGGTGTGGGTCGGGCTTGGGCCCGAGTACAGTGGCTTGTTTCACATGCGTTCAAGCAAACGGGCTTGCGCTCAGCTGGTAATAAACGTGATCGTCAGCCAACCATTCACTATCCCGTTAATATTTCAATTGTTAACGGTGACCATTCCAGACTGAATAATCTATGAAACTCAATTAGGTAAATTCTCCAATGTGGCCTGGACGGGCTTGAGCAGAATGACTCGAACTTGCCTCGAACGCGACCTTGGGCTTGGGACTCGAGGATTGGCTTGGCTTGTGTAGACTGCGTTAGTTGCAAACTCGCTGGGAAGGAAAATCGAACATCGAATCCGGACTCGCTGAGAATAGGGTGTTTCACGACGGCTTTTTCGAGGCTTTTTCGATAGTTTTTCCATTTGTTTTTCCAGTCTTTTACCAACGAAAAATGTATGGAAAAAGCATCAAAAAATGCCGAAAAAGGCTCGAAAAAAGGTTCGTTGTGAAACCCCTCGGCATAAAACAGTGTAGTGTCACATTGTTGCGTAATACCTGTCACTCTGCACCTCTACAACCATCACTCCGCCATCCCTGACACTTGAGGGCCAGCTGCTGCTATGCCGCAGGTCTCATTGCGACAAAAGCTCTTGCGTGGTGCCTACAGATATGCTGCGAAGTTACAAAAGTGGCGGCGCCAGGAACAACAGCAGGAGGTGCGCTGGGCCGAGGAAGAAGCCGATATTTTGTCCGGTCTTGGCATCGGGGACACACTTCACGAGAATCCTGACCGGCAGGACTCCGACTCCGACTCTATCTCCTCTGTCTCCTCCATCTCTTCTATCTCCTCTCTCTCCTCACTGTCCTCTATCGACTCGCTCACACCTGTCACCGATCACACGGGCTTCTCTTTGGACTCTGATTCAGAGCGGGACATTCTGTATCAGACACGCTACGGGGCTATTCGCGACCATATTCAGCGGCTCGAAAACACGCGTGTGGTAAACCCAAACAAGGTCCACAAGCTCTCTCAGCTGTATCTGGTTCTGGACAGCTATAAAGCGGATGACGAAAAGCGCTTTCGTCGGAATCTGAGGGTGTCACCTTCCACCTTTGATTCACTCGTCGAGAAGATCTCGGATCACTGGGTCTTTCTGAGCGAGGGCAGCGCCAGCCAATTGCCCGTGGACCAGCAGCTGGCCATCGCGCTTTTCCGCTTCGGTCACTTTGGGAACAGTGCGTCGGTCGAATCAGTTGCACAGTGGGCTGGTGTCTCCGCTGGGATGGTTGTAAACGCCACACGTCGGGTGATGGTAGCGTTCCTCGACCACCACGACAATATTATTCGCTGGCCGAATGCGCAGATGAAGGAAGAGGCGAAGGAATGGGTTGAAGCCGCTTCATGCGCAGCTTGGCGGGATGGGTGGCTCTTGGTCGACGGCACACTCGTACCCTTGGCGGAGAAGCCTGCCTTCCATGGGGAAGCATACTTCGACCGCAAATCGAACTACTCGCTGAACGTGCAGGTGCGCCTCTTCTTTGTTTTCACACAATTGGCTTACACCTGCAAAGTTAATCACCCTCCCAAATTTGCGAATTGTGGACTACGTGATCGGTCATACCAGTAGTACGCACGACTCAACAGCCTTTGCCGAGTCCCGCACCCGCAAAGATCATGCTCAACTTATTGGACCTAATGAATGGATTTGGGCAGATTCAGCTTACCCAGTTGAGGCATGGTGCGTTACACCGTTCAAAAAGCCTGCAAACAACATTCCGGAAAACAAGACCTTCAATTATTGGGTTTCACACGCAAGTTTCGTTCTTCTGCCTTGTACATCCTTTCCTCATTTTGAATCAGGTCCGAATTCGGTCTGAACATGCGGTCGGCTTCCTCAAAGGCCGCTTCCAGTCTCTCCGTGGCCTCCGACAACAGATCAAGAACGAGACTGATCACCTTCGTGCCCTCGAGTGGATCCGAACTTGCCTCGTTATTCACACCTGCATCCAAGACATTGAGTCGGAATCGAACACGATGGACGCGGAGTGGGAGGAGGAGCTGATCGCGGTTGGGATTCCGTCAGATTCTGAAGTGTCGGAGAACGAGGGACCTGTTGTGGGCCAGACTCGTCAACGCGAGACACGTGGTCAGCGCAAACGTCGCAAGCTCAAAGATGACTTGTATTTGAGTGGGATAGCTGGAGATAGACCGTAGTTTAACAACTATTAGTACAGCATGTAACTACGATGGACCCCGCAAGTTCCACGCGCTGAAATCATCGTCAAAATTGTAGTTTGAGGTTGTGCTGCTGTTACCGATCGACGCGGAGGAGGTGCTTGCGTGCATCCCGGTTCCCCCACCCAACATACTCGACATCATGCCAAAGAAGCGATTATCGCGGGCCTCATCACGCCGCATTCGGTCCTGTCGATCCTCGCGCTCCATGCGAATCCGTTCCGCCTCAAGCTCAAGCTTGCGCTTCTTGTTTCGTTCGCGTTCCAACTCTAGCTCAGTACGCGTCACCTCGAGCTCGATGCGATGGTCTTGGCGCCGAGCCGAGTCAGCCATGTCCTGGAGATGAGCCTCGTCGAGGTCAGTGAGGTCGAACGGGCGCTTCTCGCCGGTCTTGGTCGGCTTGGTGGTACGGTTGGGGTTCTTCTCGCTGTTCACCATCTTTTTGGCCGGTTGTTTAACAGCTACAGCTGGCTTCCTCTGAAGAGAATCATGTCAGAAGCTGTATCTAGAATTCTGTGGTTGCGCACCTCAGGCTCAGAGTGGAGCTCGTTGATCTCGTCACCGACTGACCGCGCTGACGAAGCTGACCTCCCACGAGAACCAGGCAAGACCTCGAACCCGGGTCCGTCTTCGATTCCACTCGACTCGCCGGCATCATTGTTGTTGCGCTTCTTGAGAAAGAGGGACGTGGCAGCGGCAGCATGGTTGGCACCACTGCTCGCGTTACTGACACCGATGGGGTTGTAGTTGGGCAGCTCGCGCCAAAAGCCGTCAAGCTTGTCCCAGTGTGGGAATAAGCCTTTGATCTTCTCTGTAAATGGTGTTAGATGAAGACCATTCAAATGTAAATATGACGCGCCAATTAAATTGCTCTGCTGATCCTCGGGTTTGAGCCCACCGCCAGTCTGGTAAAGCTCCTTGACATGCTTGGAGTACTCGGTTTTCAGGCTGTGAGTAAAGTAAGCACTGGGGCAACGAACAAGACAAACACACACCGCGAAAACTGCTGCTGCGTCGATTTTGCGTAACGCGATGAGTCCGCAGCATATGCGGCACGGTACTCCTCGGAAACAACCTCCACTATGTCCTCGTCACCCTTCGCACCGGTGTTTGAGTCGCCGAAGACATGCTGCACGAGTGTGCTGTACATGTTAATCTTACTCTCTTTGCCGTCATGTTTCTTTCGGCCTTCACTTGTCGCGTCCTTCGTAGAATCACTGAAGAGCTTGATACGGAAGGCAGGGTTGTTGGTGAGGTACTCAACGGCTTTCGCAAGCCAGTCCAGATTCTTGGCCCATGGGATTTCGCTCGCGCGTTTCTTATCACTGTCCTTCTCACCGCTGTCACCTGTGGCTTCCGCGGCCCTGTCAGTGCTTTTCTTCACACGGCTGGACGGCACGCGACTGGGCTGGGACTGTGTCTTGCCGGCAGGCTTTGCCTTGGGTCCCATGAGAGTGAGGGGCGGGGTGGTACGACGAGCGGAGTCAGAGCGCGGTGCCGAGATCATGTGCATTAGTCATAGTTCCCTACACGAAAAACGACCCGAAAAACAATCTCGAAAAATGGCGGGGTGTGACATAAAAGGGGTAGGGGCCTTTTACGCACCAGGTCGAAAAATGGGATGTTTTTTCCAAGATGTTTTTTTGATGTTGATGGAAAAAAGGCTTGGAAAAACATCTGGAAAAAGGCTCGAAAAACCCGTCATGAAACACCCTAATATATGGGCTCGGGCTCGTGCAGCTTGGCTTGATTTCGCTTACAGTCGTCAAAAATAGGTGGTTGACAAATAGAGTCCCTGTCAATGTCGCAAGGTTGGATGGTAGGAACAAGTTAATGACCAAAAACCATTCAAATGATATCTTCAGAGTTGCACATCCAGTTCTATTTAACTGTATTGGGTGAAGCACCTGCTAAGCAATTCACAGGCAGACAAGCCATCACATGCCACGGCAACAAATAAATTTTGCTGGAGCTCGGGCTTCAGTTCAACTCAAGCCAAATCCAGTCCAGTCGTCGTAAGATGAAGCATAAGCCCTCTTCGCTCGGCTGAAGCCGAAGCCCAACTTTTTCCGATGCGAGTGTATTCCACTGGTATTGTCGAGTGCTCGACGTATCTATGTAGCGTTTTCGTTTGTTCAAACCACCTTTTTCGGGGAAGCCAACAAAGTGAAGAGTTGTATTACAACAAAGTGAGCCTATCTTCATTCGATGGAAATTCAGGAATGGCAGCTATCATTTGACATTCAAAGAAATGGATATATTCCAGAACTTCGTATTGGCATGACCCGAAGCACGGTGGGTTCGGGGACATCCAAGATATCTAGAAATGATGACGAGACTTAGGGAAGTACTTATGAACAAAGTAATTGCAGTGTACATAGACATAGCGTTGTGTAAGCGAGGACAAGCCCCCGCCCAAGCCTAAGCCATAAATGCTCGTACAGCCAGATTTAAATTCCGCTCAGCTGGGCAAGCAGTTTAGCCAAGCTCATCGAAGCAGTTCGGCCGGAAGAAGGAGGTAAGAGTGGGTGTAAAAACTCGACCCCAAACCCCGCAGCCGGCGCCACTACGGTGAAAGGCTTTGCCTCAGTCTGTCCACAGCTGGAGTACTACTGATAACATGGACCAACGAGCGGAATGCAGCAGCACTAGCCATAACCACTAACCGAATCCACATCCTTGTTCCCCCTGGTTGCACAAGCTTAGACAGGCTGACGAGTATTCATGCATTTTAGACTTCTTCACAAGAATGTGAAGGAGTAGAAAAGGGACACAGATACTTCAGTTCGACTGGTTGAAGCCCTTAATCAGGCGCTCAGAAAAAGAGCCCTTGACTAATGACATGCAAGACTGTTGTGGTGGGATTAAGACCCTCTCTTGGCATAGCCAACCGAGTGCGTCATTCCAACAACATTTTAGATACCAAGCTTCACAGCTATCTAATCGTTTAAGGTCCATTCTGACCAATCCATAATCTCAAATATAAGCCTTCCAAGGCTGCTGATGTTTTAAGGTCCCTTTCGACCATATCCCATAATCCCAAGTAATAAGCCTTCCAAGGCTGCTGTAGTGGTGCCGTGTTCTCAATCCAAATCCCAAATCCCTTCACACATCTTAATCACGATCCAAAATTATGTGTTTTACTTCCACCGAAGGCAAGACATATTAATCACATTGTGCAAACGAAGCAAAGCTCTTAATAGAACCAGTCCAGGATCACAAGCATGGACTAAGCGTTGTAACACAAGCCCTAGATCCAAGTCTCTTAATTGAGACCAGGACCTAGCTCCTGTGCCAACCCAATGTTAGTGCCACAAGCACTAGATCCAAGTCTCTTTATGAGACTGGGATGTCAGCAACAGCCCTTAGGTCAGCTGGACCACGTCCACACCAGACACAACAGCAGCCATCCCTAGGTGTTGAGAGAGCATCCGTCACCGCTCGAATAGCGCATGACCGTACGTCAAGGATCCAAGGGGAGGATGTGGCCAATCTGGCCAACATCCATAGGTGGTGAGCAACCCGTGCTGAAGAACCCGAAGATATTGCAGTGAGAGTACTGTAACTATGCACCAGACCCTAGTGAGAGGAACCCACTCCGGGTGTCTCGAATAGGGGCTTCGGGTTCTGGATAGGGGGTTGGGGTTGCGTCCCAAGAACCCGAGAGGAAGAACCCGACTCAGGGGTATTCCGAACAGGGGTTCCAACTGGATCCAAGACTGAGGGGTGCCTGAGGGAACTCAGGCGAACCAGTCTCTGTATAACCCTGCCAGGGAACTAGTGTGATGATCTCTTCCCCGTGTTAGGTAGTGTCTCTCCTTGCCGCTACCTAACAGGCCAGATCCAACAACTGCTAGGTCGAGATCCCAAGGCAAGAGACAGAGAGTAGGAGTTCTGGTGTTGTCGAGCGAAAGGGGAGCGAAGGCAAGACCAGAACAACGAGATGGGGACAAGAGCACTCCAGGCTCTAGTCCAAGAATCAAGCACTCCAGCCAAAGTAAGGCCTGTGAATAGACGAGGTAGAATCTACTGTACAGGGGAGATTCTTCCGAGTTTATATACCTTTCTACATAAATTAAATACAATCGCGATCGGTTACTGTATCCAGCATTAAGGAACATTAATGCTGATGCTCCTAGTCCCTATGTGTTATCACCACAGCATCTAGGGGTCACCAAGGAGTCATGAGCATAAAGGAGTCGACAGGTGGCACCCAGGGAACACCTGTCGCCATTCAGGAGTGTAGTCGTCTTGGCAGGGATATCAGGAGTGAATATCCACCAACATAAAGGAGTGTAGTCATGACCCATTGGATATGGTCATCGGCACAAAGGAGTCCGGGTTGCTAGTGCACAGAACCCGGGTTGCATGTGTATGGTGTCATGCCATCGTCGTATAGAGTCCCGGGTTGCTGCAATAAGAACCCGGGTGGTAAAGTGGTGAGGAATCCATGTCTGTATGGATTCCGAATAAAGATCCAAGGGATGTTCATGTCCCTGAGGGTCGAGTGAGTGCTGTGGGCCAGGGAATAACCCGATCAAGGACGGGTTATTCCCGAAAAGGAATGTGGTAGAACCCGAAAAAGGATATCTGTGATGCTGAGTCAGGGTGATTCATGACATGGGATCTAGCACCTGCGCCACCACCACTGCAGTAGTGTGTCCATACTAGAACTGCCCTCCTTATATACTGTACATTTACGCTTACACTACTCTAATTACACTACCTGAGTAAGCTAAAGATCTGCCATTTAACTCCTTGTTTCCAATTGGTTGTCTGACTCGACTGAACTTCCAAGCCAAATAGTATTGTCCTGCCCTTCGGACCATTGGATTCAGAAAGCGCTGAGTCTCCCATTTCTGTAGACACCCAGAACTCCCTAATCCGCCAAGTGGTTCCCAAGATATAACCTTGTCAATTCCTGGTCAAGCCAAGAACCCAAATTTGGGACGGTAACGGAGCTGAACCAGTTTAACGGTTAAAGTCCCTTGATTAACACCTTCAGATTCAAGGAGCGTTGGGTATCAGCTTTCTGTAGATACCCTAATCTCCCCGAACCGCCCAGTAGTTGTTGAGATATACACCGATGAAGCCTTGCCCAGGTCAAGAACCCATATTGGGATAGCAACATTGATCGGTGATTATCATGTGTCCAGACACATCCCCAGAATAGTCCAAATCAACCACAACAAGGTGATTAAATCCCACAGATCTATCTCTGCTGATAGACACTTGTTCTTCAGAGTGGATGTTTAAGTTCCCTGATATTTGTTGGCCCCACAGAGCTTTAATCAAGTGATTATAAGGACTCTATTATTAAACCATTGAATCGAGCCTTAATCAGTATGGGAGGTTCTGATTAATGTTCTCTCGGGCAGGCTGATTAAGCCCTCATGCAGGATGTGCCTGATTAACCATTCGGGACTCATGTTAATCCTGGAGATGTACATCTAACTTGGTAATGCACAGGAATCCCAACATTAGCAAGATTCCAGGCAAGGCCAGATAGCCTGCTTATCAATGGGAAAATTAAATAAGTACTGGTGGTTCTCGGACATCCCATTAGCTTCATTCCTTGTGGCAGAAATTTCCATAGCGATATCGGGGAATTTGACCGAGCTGCTAGTGTGTTTTCGCTTCACGCGTTGCAAATCATGTCGGCAGGTAATTTATTGACCTGTGACAGTTTTGATCGACAGTGGTGGCGGCGGGAATCCGTGGGAAGGCCTAGAGCACCAGATATCTATGGCTTACTTACAGTGGTAAAGCTTAGTGTAAGCAAGCCCAAGTCAAGCCCAGCCACAAGCCAAGCCGTCCAAGCCCGCACAGCCAAATTCAAACTCCGCTAAGCGGGACAAGCCGTTTTGGCAAGCCCGTCGGCTAAGTCTGGGTATTGTCTTGTGTTCCACCTACGGCCTGATCACTGAGAACGCACGGGTAAGTATTGATCGGTGAGGGTACCCAAATAACTCTCCTCTCCGATTAAACTAGAGTAAACAGCCATTTCAAACCCGATTAACGACTGTGAGCCATCCAAAGTCGCTATACAATCAAATTGAACTGCTCTGCCGGCTATATTGACGAAGTCTGAAGTGAACGGGTGTATTATGGACACGCACCTTGATCGTTCAAACAATAAAGCAACGGCCCGAATGCACGCCGACGATCTGTGACTGTTTCACGAAAGAACAAGGATTGGGTAACTGACCATCTGGAAAGTCGGGCTTTCCGACTACAGATGCGGACTACTGTAAATCGAAATCAAAATTAGATTAAGGCAAAACGGAAACGTACACTGAACCAACAGTTGCCGTTCGGATCGACATTAAACCTGACGCCATCAGTAAAATAACACATTCGTCTTTGGCGTCTTTGGCGTCTTTACCAAGACGTCAAAGACACCAAAGATGTTTTTTCCCCAAAGACGCACGTCTTTCGCTAGGTTGGGTCCAAATTCTTGGGCAAAACCTTTTGTCTCGGACACGACGAATAAGACGCCCAACGTTTTTCCAAGGATGATCTCCAAAGATATAAAAGCTCCACTCAAAGTTCGCAAAAGCAGGATAAGGATGGAATAAAACACATATATTCATAGCTATCTACAATACATATAACCTAAATAGTGACCTTTTGCAGTGTGAAATCCTCCGTTCTTGTACCACTCGAATTAGTCAAGGTGTAGCGCCTGGTGAGGAGCGCTCGGGGAGCGGCGCAGCAAAAACATCCAGCGCGGGCGTGGGGTAACCCCGAATTGATGACTGCTCGTTGTACCAACATCTCGGAAGCGAAATCAGCAATACTTATAGCGTGTATGAATCGATGAACCTTTTGGTTAATCTGCGTGTTAACGCGATGTATCCAAGCTGTCGAGGCGGTGATGCAAGTAAGGGGGAAAACGAAGTCAGTATGGGCCGAGGGGCTACTGGACACACACACCATTAAAGAGCGGAGACCATTCCGCGCGCTATGAGCCCACTACAAAGCTTTCCTGCACAAAACCCCCTCGCATGCGTGCCAACTCGTAGCTTTCGTCCAGACTTGCGCAGCTCAAGGGACAACTGGACCTGCCGTAGTATTGACGCCGCTGTGTCCGGAACGATCTTGATACCTCGTATATTAAGCAGATACCTCGTATATTAAGCAGATGCCTCGTATCACGATGCACCTGTTTTCCCAACTGATTGACCTGAATTCGGATGTTCTTTCTCAAACACGTTCCCCGCCCTGTCTCCGACCTCTCTCAATTTGCCAGCTCAATTGCCATTTGGCTCCGGCTAGCTCCGTGCCGTTGGATCGGCTGTACCCACAGCACTTCCTTTCGTCCGCTCAAGACCCATTTAAAATGGGTGAACCGTACGATTTTGCTTTTGTACTTTGCACCCTTTCTACCTCTTCATGCCTTTTTCAACCTCGATTTGCTCCTTCTTTTTCATCCGTTGCAGCCTTCACTTTGAGCTCACTTAGTTAAGTCCTTTCTTCTCATGGTTATTCTGAGACATCGACGGCGATCACCGTTTAGCTCTCAACTCTACGTGCCGCCCATTCCGAGCAAACACGCGGCCAACTTTCGTACGTTCAAGGCCCGCTCAAAAGGAAGATCCTTGCTGCGCTTCCCTTCCCCCATCATCATCCACGCTGTCCTCTTCCATCCACACGGTGCTGAACGGCTGTCCTCGAACAAATCAAGCCCGCCCAAAGCCTTTAGAAGCATCAAGCCTTCTCACCGTCCTCTCTGACTCGTTAAGGCGCTCAATACAAGCTTAATAACCGTCCCGGAAGGAGTCAAACCCTGAAAAAGATATAGCAAGAAGGAAGTCAATGTTTCAACTGTGCTCAGTGTCGCTCCGCTCGAAACTCAGCATAGCTCCGCTCTTCTCCGGCACACAGGCCGAACCGCTGTCTTCGCGTTAACAGCTCCGTGAATGCGCCGACTATCAAGAGTTAGTTTGCAAAGCCACACAACTCCATGTCATAGGACCATCCATATCCAATGTTTGGGATACATCTCAAGACAGCTTGATAGCAAGACGTCTCGGGCTTCTGAGCAATGGCCCATCGCGACGTTACAAGACGCGCAAGGCCTCGCGATTATTCAACCTCAGGCAGTTCAAGCCGCAGGTTGCACCCTGCTCGCCTCCGTTCTGAACAACGAAGGCGGTATCTGGCGAGGTACAACTCAATATTCGTCTGTTATTTCCCGTGTTCCCTTTGCCAGCCCCAATTTAATTCCGTCTACCATTCCATATTTCCATCCTCATTTTCTCAAATGGTAGGTGGATAGTCCCTTTGATCCAGTTTCCAAGCGCTCCCGGTACGTATGCTGCCCTAAATTTAGTGGCGCCTCTGACCAGTGCTCATACGCACTCAGTGCTTCCCGAAGCAACATGTTGTTGAATCGATTTTTTGCGGCCCCGTGTAACAGACGAGCTGCGGGAATTGTGCAAAAAAGGACTTGTATAATCTGGTGATTGATCTAGATGTTTTCTTGGCATAAGTTAGCAACCCGCCCCGACTTTAAGACTAGTTCCATGTTTAAAATTACCTTTCTAAGAATGCCGGGATTTACGTAGTCTCACTTATAGTCAGACTCCACGAGATTCATGATAGTCGATGAATCTTTTATATGGAGTCTGATTTCGTTGGCACCTGTCAACAAGGACCTCAGTTTTGATGCAACACGTGATTACTTCCCCACGCACAAATTCGGACGATCTCGTCTCACCACCACCTTGGGCACCAGAAACGGTCTCCATCGCATGCAGATAGCATTCCCATACCCTTCAGCCTTTTTCCACAGGAAAAATTGGCAGAAAATGCGAAAGTAGGATCAATATTTGTGTTTATTGCATAACAGCAAGCTGTACCCCGAATATTGATTCAAAAATTGTGGAATCTACGCAACATACTCATTCAGATAATATCATGGGTTTCCGGACTTCAAATTAGCAAGAGGACACCCTGAGGAGGGTGAACTGCGAAGCTCGACCCAATTTGGGCGTGGGAAACGGTCACGTTTTCCATCAAAAACCCAGGTCCTTGATCGCACCCGCCAACAGATTCAGACTAGGATTTACGATTTTTTTCTTCTGTCACGGTCAGGACGGCGGATTTACGAAAACTCAAGTTCGGATGTATGGGTCACAGGTCACAGCGGCGGAGAATTGAATGAAACTCTACAGTAGAAGAGCAACGATGCCGAAATTTGATGGATCGGCATCGGGCCGCTACCAGAAGTGGGGAAATGATTTGGACGGATATGGTCGAAGGATATATGTTGTAAGGACTCTTTTTACTTTAGAACGCTATTCGAGCGCACTTTTCCTCTTGAATATAACGGGGGGAGTGGCTACAAGTGTGGAAGGGCGTGGGAACAAATTCAAACTCCGCGGATTATGTAACAACCCCACCCTCCATACATCAGTGGCGCGGTAAACTACAGACTACAGGACACTGAGGCTCATGGAGAAAGGCTGAGAACAACATTGAGTCCTTTATCTCCCACTCGATCTGTCGCAGTCTGATTTTCTCCCACAGTACGGTCCGCCCGATCCGGCGATCCTGTACATACTCCCAGTGGCTAGGGCAAGGCTAGGGCTTGAACCCGTACCCGTTTTCGACAGGTCGACGGCCGGGACGGACGTGTTTGGACCCGTATGTTTCCGGTCTCAGAGCCTACCTGTGCCGGGACGGGTATGGATGGGTTGACCCGTCGACGGGGAACCCGTACCCGGCCGTTTCGACGGCTTCGACGGGTCTCCCTCAGGCACAGAAATGATGTCGTGCGGCTCAAAATAGACCGTTCGGAATGTGTTCCGGTGAGTGCATCCACATGTTGCCATAGATGCTGGATCTTTGCGGCGTGATTGATGCTCTCGGCAGATATGTGCAATGGCTGTATCTGCCCTTGTCCCACGCCTCTCCGCACCTTCCCGCGCACACGACTAGTCAACTGGTCCTGATAAGCTGTTACAGGCTCTGCAGCCGCGGTGGAGCGCGTTTTTTCGAGTTGGAGATACTATCTCTCTGTGACGAGCGTGCTGGAAGCCGGAAACCATCTGAATCCCTTGAGAACCACTTGGATCGGTCAAAGGGCGACTTTTATACAGACCCACTTTGACACTGTACGCCGCGAAAACTTCCCGTGACTCAGACGACGCCGATCAAGCCACGCCCGGCTCACCTCAAAAATTCGACTTCATCAGCCACTACAGTCGAGGATCTGCATCAACTGAGAACGAGCTTGCAGAATACTTCCGCCTCACCACTGTCCCCGAGCCGTGGAGTGTCGATCTGTTGCAATGGTGGTATAGTCGTCGGAAGCAGTTTCCGAACTTGTACCTGTTGGTCCGGAATATCCTCTGCACCCCCGGTACGCATTAAATTCTGGTTCTTATTCCCTCTTAATTTATCGGGGTCCTGTCGGGTTCCGCTGTGGTGGTCGAACAAATTTTCTCTGGAGGGTGCGATGCAATCGGACTTCGTAGGGCGAGTTTGAAGGCTGAAACAATACAAACTTGATTTGTGTCAAGGCCAGGCTGCGCATCGTGCGAGAGGCATTTAGGAAGCAGGCTGAAGGCAAGAGTTATTAGTAGTCATTAGATACTTGATGTACGCTGGTCTACGCGATGTCCACGGCATGATTTGGGGGTCCATCATAACCCGTCGAAACGGCCGGGTACGGCCGGGTACGGCCGGGACGGACGGGACCCGTACATTTCTCAATTTCAGAATCCAGGAGACGGGACGGGTTGACCCGTCCATACCCAGAAACGGCCGTCTTTTTCGACGGCCGTCCCGTTTGACGTACGGGTTCAAGCCCTACCAGTGGCACTGTCAGTCTATTAGTCTCCCACATACTGTATCAACGAGCTGTCGTACCGGAAGCGACTGTCACTTGTCTCATGCCCAAAAGTTTGAAGTCACGAGTAAGACGAGCCAAGCTTCCATGCTAATTGCCTTTGCGCCTATTCTGTACCCTCGCTATTTTACCGACTTACCCCGGGGCCGGGGGCCAACGAATTCCTCAAACAGCTCTTCAATAAATAGCTGTATCCGGGGTGTCGACTTCGAGGTTCCATCATTATCTCACGTTGAGATGGCGATGGCCTTCAACCTCTTCGTGGTCTCACCTGTCTCAGTTTCTACCCACAATGCCCCAGCCGGCGGCTTTCGTATAAATACTCAACTCCCACATCCAATAGCGACGCCTCGACACAGTCATCCCACCCCCAACGTCCCTACCACAAGAATGTCCTCACCCGAAGGCCTGGGGTCAGTCATTCGCGACGCAATCCAGTCCGCCAAGGAGCTCAGCGCCGCAGCGTTCATTGGGTACGGCGTGTCTACTGCGTGAGTCAGCGTCTCTTCATTTTAACTCCCACCTGGCCGCTGACCATTCTGATTCACAGTGCATATGGCATCAGTATCGTCCAGGTCTACCTCTACTTCCGGAACTACCCCAAGGACAACATTTTCCTCAAGCTGACGGTAATTGCTATCCGTTTAGCCATTGCTAGAATTTAACCTCTCTACGCCGCAGGTGGCAGCTCTGTGGTGCGTTCACGACCTTCCACTACCGGCGTCTCGTGGTAGCAGATATCCATCTTTGATTGGCCCCCTTTAGGACTCTCGACACCCTGTCCAGCATCGTCAATTCACACGCATTATACACCCTCTACGTTCTCAACTTCAATAACCTCTTTGCCGACGCGCACATCCCTTGGTAAGTGCGGCTCGTAGCGCCCAGCTGTCTGAATCTGAATATAACATCTTCCTCACCTCCGGGAATTCTTTGATGAACGTAGGAGCTGGCCCGTCAGTCGCACCTTCAACGTACTACTTGTTCCAGGGCTTAATCACAGTTATTTTTTCTCAGTTAGGAACCGCCATCCTGGTTCCTCAATTTATTCTTGCAATCGTCGGGTTTTCTGATGCAACGAAAATTACATTTAGGCTACGACCAACACCACTTCTCTTATCTTCTACGGATGGCAAATCTGGAGTGGTGCGTATGGTATTTTTGTTTGACTCCACGTCCCTTGACGTTTCATTACTTGCAGTGAGTAGGAACTTCGTGGTTGTGGGTGTCATTGTGCGGTGGTCTTCAAAATAAATATCCCTCGTATTAATCCTTAATTTCCAGCTTTCGCTTGCTCTAGTGTCATGCGGTGTGTACACGACTTCCACCAGCTGCCGGCTCATTCAAGTACCCTGCGCTCCCTTCAGCGGCAGGACTCTGTACGTTCCTTTTGTCTCCCCTTCCCTCCACTGGTGTCCTGCCTCTCTCTCTCCAAACGCGCTTGTTCCTCACCGGCATGTATGCAGACCTCTCCGTCCATTTATTCCTGTTTCCAACGATAGAAGCACTATTTGAACATACGTCCTGGGTAAGCACTTTGCTCACCATCTTCCCATATCTAAACCTCTGTCGCAGTCCATGACCACCACAATTGAAAGCACCGGGCTTGTGTGCGACATCACGATCACCAGCTCACTCATATACTATCTGCGCTCACGAAAGGCAGCTGGGGTACGAAGGTGAGCACATACTGTCTGGCTTTGCAGCAAAAACCGATGCTGGAATGACCCTCATTTCAGCACACAAGATATGATCGCCTCACTCATTATGCACGCCATGTCGCGCGGGATTGTTACTGCGTGAGTACACCCATTGGATGCAGCATTCCCACCCCGAGTATTTCCCTCAAGTGTTTGCATCACCATGCTCTTCATCCTGGTAAGTTCAACGTCCCGGTAGAGTACATCCGTCACCTTCTCATAACGTACCAGGATGTTGCATTCCCAAATCACTTTTATTGGCTACCGTTCTACCAGCTTGTGGGCAAACGTATGTACACCCGGGATCGGGTTTGTTCTTGTACTCAATCCCATCCTTTACTGTATAGTATACGTCAACTCGATCCTCGCCTCGCTGAACGCCCGCACCTCTGTCTGTGGAAAGGGTCAGCTGGAAGTCTCGACCCGCTCCGCGCTCCGGTTCATGGAATTCACCTCCGGCTCTGGTTCCACTCCTCACTCTGACCCGAAGACCGCAAATTCTGGCGCAGACGATGGGGTATGTGGCTTAGCACAATTCCACGTTTGGCTCTGACCTTCTTCAAGCAGAAAGAGTTCCAAGTTCAACTGGGTATGGACTCGATTCATTCCGAGTCGAATCGCGATGTAGGGATCAAATCGTTCCCTCAGGTGCGTACACAACTTACCGCATCTCATACTGATCACGAGAATATTCATTGCATCTTTTGGTTACAGATCCCACCGTTGCGTTTGAATAGTTCAACCATTGATATTTTTTAATCGGAACTCGGTTACATGTAAATTGTCAGCGTCAAGCATGTCAAACAAGTTCGTTGAACACTTTGAGAGCCAAAACACCTAGTTATATGTCACATACTACATCCCCCTTGTAGTAGGCTGGACTATCTCGGGTCCAAAACATTAGTTCTCGTCGGAATCAGATTCGGAGACCTCCTGCGGTCCCGTAAGACTCCCAAGGGACCATGCACAGTCAAGTGACTCCAACCGCGCAATAAAAGGAGGAGTTGCAAGGCTCAGTGGACGAACTATGCTCAGGATCCGGTCGAATCCAAGTTGAGTGGTTGGTCTCGCCCCAGAAGATGCGCTTGAGAGTATGGGGGAGTAAGCAAGAAAAGCCGAAAGCAAGCAGAAGGATAAGGCAAGAGAAGAAAACCGCTGAATCTTTTCGAGTGACGTGCTGGACGACTTGCCGGAGTCCGCCGAGCCTTTCTTCTTGTTTCCTTCATGATCACCAAATTTTGCTAGGAGCTATCGTTGCTGGACCACGCCGCTCTGCGCCCGCAACCTCAGCCGCTGTAAAAATAACGCGCTATGGTCTTCTAGTTGATCCGCTGGACCAACAAGAAAAATTCGTCGAATAAGTACACGGTGTCACGTTCGCCGCCAAACCGTTTTGTTGATTCCACGATGTAGTACTACCTGCCTACCTAACTACAGAGTTGAAACCTGGATCCGAAAAAAATCAAGTTCTTCTGTATTTCTCAATGGTCATGCGAGCACATGTAAATCGAAACAGGTGAAAACAATCAAGTGACTTTGTAGTGTATGCACAAATATTTTCAGATTTTTACGGTGGGTGATTGCGGAACATGAGCTCATTATCTTTGTGACCTGTTTTGGTGGAGGGGCCCCATCCGAAAATGGGGTCATATACACTCGCTTACCTTTTGCCTCAGCTGTCAAACTCAATTCGCCCGATGGCGGCAAGATTTCGGCAATTTTCACGGCACGACTCGGCTGCACCGCTCTTTGCAATTTGAAATTGCCAAGTCCACTGCCGCCATGCAAGTCACACAAATTAAAGACAGAGAGACCCTTCAAGCGCAATAATACTGCAACGATATATTTGTCATCTACGTAACAATGCGTGATACCATTTACAGCCCTTCACTCAGCCGAGGAGCTCCAGGCTTTGTGGAAGCATTGTCGGGCTCGACAATGCCGGCCACAAGGGTCGGAAAGGGTGGAATGAAAAGAAACAGATGAAGAAGCAGGGGCACCTGACCGTAGACATGAGCGTCAAAGCAGCGCGGGACGCTTGCGATGGATTACGTCTTGAGACTTTCAGATTGTCCGACACAATTTCCTTGTGTCGTTTTCTCGACGTTGATGGCCGGTATACTCATGTGCTCCAAGGTGAACGCAGCAGCTAAGATAACGACGCATGGTGCTTTAGGTAAGTGCGTATATCGAACGGAGCCGGTGCGCCCACATCGTTGCCTGCGCCTAATTCATGCCCACGCGGAACGGACTTCATCCTGCCTGTATAGTGGGTTTTGGACTACATAGTACGACGGCCTTGTTGGAGTTACGAGTTATGTGTGCACACCGCCCCGCGGCGCACTTTGTTACCAGGTCCCTGCTGTTCATTTCTGTACCATACAGACGAAATTGGTACCTTAATTACTCTAGCCTAGTACTTATGTCCCTTAGCTAGCGAAGAATTCCCCGTGCGTTTGCCAACGGGTTCACTGCTAATACTGGATTGCTCTATTGAGTCCAACAGGCCTATCGCCGCCCATTGTGAGTTGCCGTAGGCATTTGCGAGTGTGCGCTGTGTCGAGGTTACCAGTTCCTGAAGTAACATGCCCGTGAGTGCTCGTGTCAATGGCTGTAGAACAAGACAGGGAGAGGAGAGTGTTGAGTCGGCAACGTGAAGTCACCGCCTGTACCCGTCATACCGTGGCACCAGGCAGGGTGGCGGGAAAGTGAAGGTGGTGGTAAGAGGAAAGGGTGTGGCTGACAGTGAACAATTGCAATGTGAACAATTGCAATGGCGGACTTTCAATTTTTGCCGTTTGTGCCGCAATCAAAATTCCCAAATCGGGTTTGACAGCTGAGGCGGAAAGTCAGGAGTAGATCCGTCACATACAGTGGTGGCAAGATCATTGCATTTCCTTTTCAGGAAATTCCCATCAATTTTCGTCTTCAAGCCATCCTTTTTCATCCTTTACAGTGGTATCATGAATCGCCCGGGTTCTACTTTTTTGTGGGACGCATCCGTACAGATACAGACGTGTCTTAGCAACACGGGACTCTCATGATGCTGCCACGTGACCTTCTCACAGTTGAAACCCGGCCTCGGATTCTAAAAGCCGCAGACTTGGGGAGTCTGCGCCACCGGATACAGAAGATGTTGGGGACCGGTTTTGCCCCGAATGTGAGGGAAATTGCCTACTCTTACTCAGAGCATTTTGCCTCTCATCATTGTATACCAATGTAGTATCCCTGTTATGTTTTTCTTTTCGCTTTAGAGTTCAAAAAGAATGGCACACAGCGAAAATTGATGGGGATTTCCTAAAAAGGAAATCCAAATGATCTTGCCACCACTTTTACGGTGGGTGATTGCGGAACATGAGCTCATTATCTTTGTGACCTGTTTTGGTGGAGGGCCCCGATCCGAAAAATGGGGTCACATACAGGTGTTGATGGCACTTACAGAAGGATCTGTGGTTATGAGGAAGAAGGGCTGCTGCAGCCCTCCCACGTATGATTCAGGTCTGGAGAAATTAGGAGGCGCTCACAATAATTATTCTCTCCTCAGGACTTTGGGCACAGCCACAGATTTCTGTTTTTGGCATATTTTCGATTTTCTGTGCTAGCCGACGATTGATATGGGGCCTTTTTCTAGGTAGGATTGTTCATGATCCCCATGGAGCTCCCACTAGAAAAAAAGGTGGGGTTCCTCACCTCAAAATTGAGCCTATAATTCCATACTTTTCACTTCCAGGTCTTTTTCGCATCCGGGTTTCAACTCTGTACCCATAAAATACACATTTTAAATCCCTGAAATAACAAGGCACATTGCAGCACACGGGATACGCTATGAAGGGGGTATTCGACACGCAAAATTTGGCAGTGCAAGCGATGGATCACGTGAAGATAGATGGTAGGGAGGGGAAATGACGCGAGGGCATCGTTCAAGACATATGAGTAAAATACTCACAGTGTAAATACTTTGGTGTAATTCAAAGCGAGCACAACCCAAAGCCCACGCAAGCCCAAGCCATCAAAACCCGTACAGCCAACTTGAAACTCCGACAAGCGGGGCAAGTCGTTTTGGCAAGCCCGTCATCGGACAAGTCTGCCATTTTCTCTGATTAATTCTAGGTCAACGAATCTGCTACTTTCTGTTTTCTGGGGTTGGTCTGGGGTCTACCGTGGGGCATGGGGGAAACCTATGGGGTCTGCGACTGGGCCTTGGATGATAGAGGGTGGTCCAGGGGCAAATGTGTAATTCAACTTGCCTTGTACACCGGGATAATCCCTGGAAACCGGTGTTTGTTATTCGGACGGTGCTATGTAATACTACTTACCTACCTACCTTTCTCTGCATTTTGATTCTGAATCTCCTTCAGCCAAACACGACTCAGCGGCGCTGATTGTCCCTGAAACTTTGGATTAATGCTGTTCGCACTGAATCTTGACAGCAAGCTGGACAGAGACAGATATATATGGATATAGGGATATATGGCATTTGATCTTCTTCCGTGCATTTAATCGTGTCCTAATGATTGGCATCTTATCCCATGTTCAGCATATTTTTCTCTTTCGCCAGCTGGGTCATGACTAGTCGCTTATAAACTGACACTACAACAAAAAAGTGCTTGTACCTGCGCATTGTTTTAGGTCATGACAAATGAGATCTCACTCGTTTCTAAAGTGATCGGCCCATGATTCCTTGGGTGCACTGGTCACTCATGGGTGCATCAGTACATTTCCCTATAAACAGCTAACGGCCATAAAATGGGTTCTACAGTCATGTGGTAAGCGAGGATAAAGACCGATCTTTGGTGTCCCCACGCAGGACTCTCTTTCTCCTCACCATGTCAACTCTCCTCGTGAATAGTATCCGATACGCACTTGGAAACGGCATGAGTTATGGAACCCCTTCCGCGGGCTTGATTTCAATCCTCGTCATATATTTGGTGCTCTCTCGGCCAGGGCGGGGAAGTATTGGCCGCAATATTCGTGGACCACCGTCCCCATCGTGGATCTTCGGTGAGACTTTGACGCCATCCCACCATCTGTTACTAACTGCGCTAAATTACACAGGGCATATGCTGCAATTGATGCTGCCCCCTACGTACGGCCACTACGAGTTCGACTGGCAGAAATTATACGGACCTGCCTACCGTCTGAAGGGGTGTTTCGGAGTTAGGCAGTTTCCATTGAGCAACAGATATCCCTGATCGCTTCACAGCAAGACCGTTTGATGTTCTCCGACCCCGTGTCTTTGCAGTCTATCTTGAACAGTTCACATTTCGCATTCGGCCCAACCCTCGAAAATTTCCTGTATTTGCTGTTTGACGATAAAAGTCTTGTGCAAGTCAATGGTAGTGCACCATCATGAACTTATAGCCGATGTGCTCACTTCCATCGTTCCTTAGACGTAGATCATAAACGGTTCCGCTCTGCAATGATTGAGGATAAGGCGGCAGGCGGCAGGCGCCGAACCTTTCCAATTGATCTGATTGATTTGTCTCATACCTAATCTTATCGGTACATCGGATAAGATGAGAATCATTCCCCAATTTGAATGGCAAGACTGGCTGCCTGTTATCACCAAATTGTGCTCAATATCAATTGTGGTGTCATTTCAACAAGATTAACGCAGCCAAAAGTGTGAAAATGAGCGAAGGTCAAAAGAGCCCCTGACTCATAAATGGCTCAGAATTATATTGAGTATTACACCCGTATCAGCCCGATGTACCGTCATCACAACTTCACAGGATCACTTCAGGCTATGTCAAATCAGACCTCAGTAGGGTCAGCCTAACCATGGGGATACAGGCCCTTATAGGGGTTGGACCCATGGTTTCAAACCATGGGTTTGGTTGCAACCACCTTACCATACATGGATGTGTCCATGGCAGTGTGATGTGACTACCATGGATACATCCAAGGCTGCAATGGATACAGCCAATGCTGCGCTTGCGCAGCCCGCTTTGGGGCTTTTTACGCCCCACGGAGCCCTTTTTGCAGGCCCTGGGCCGTTCCCATCCAGCCCTATCCTCTGGCTTACCCAGAGGGCATATGGTATTGCCTGGTACTGCGCTTACACAGCCCGTTTTGGGGCTTTTTACGCCCCACGGTAGAGAATACCACGAATATATATTCGCGAATATGAATATTCACCAAAACCTCAAAACTGGTATTCACATTCGTACAAATATTGATGGCAAATATTTGTTGCTTAGTCAGCCATATTCGCGAATATTCATGAATATGACTACTCAGCAAATACATTGAGAATTCAGGGGTTTAGCAACCACCAATGAGTTGCTGAGAGCACTTTTATGCTATCTTGTGAGTTTAAACATTGTCAAAGACTCATATAAGCCCTTGTCTTGCATGTTCAACCATTTGATTGACCATCACACTTGCTGTGTTCAACCTGTCAAGCAGTTGTCAAAGTAAAGATGTCTCTAAAGTGGTTGGTTTGCATATGAATTACAGATCTAGTTGGTGTAAATGAAGTATGTTCTGGTTCCAGAGAGGAGATGTGCAAATTTACCATGCATGATTGAAACTTTGGCTGTGTATTACAGCTGCAAATATTGGTGAATATCAACTTTCCTGAAAACTGATATTCGCATTCGCGCAAATAGCACAGCCACAGCCATTCACAAATATGAGTATTTGTTATTCGCGAATATTCATGATATCTGGTATTTGTGGTATTCTCTACCCCACGGGGCCCTTTTCGTGGGCCCTGGGTTGTTCTCATCCAGCCCCTATCCACTGGCCTTCCTGGAGTAGCATGTAGGATGCCTGGTGCTGTGCTTGCACAGCCCATTTTGGGGATTGTCCCTCCCTTGCAGGGCCCATTTTGCAAGGGGGCTCCCCCATTCCCCACCCTTTTGGCTGCCTGCAGCTGTGCTTGCACAGCTTGTTCCAGCTTTTTTCTTTATTCTGCTTTAGCCATTTTGTAAGCTGCCCTGTGCACCCTGTAGAGCTAACTCTAGCTGCACACACTTACTTCCAAGAATGGTGGTCACATTCACTGCACACACCCCAAAAACAGGGTGGATGCAACCACCCACATTGTTGCATCCATATCTGGGAGACAATGGATCTGGTCACATCCACTGTGAAGCCAACTTAGGTGGAACTTCAACAAGGCGTAGGTTGAAAAAAGCCCTTCAACCTAGTGTTTTCAACCTATCATGGATTGAATATCCACCGGCAACAGCTGCCTCCTGATTCAACCTAAATCTCGATCAACCTATGACAGGATGAAAAACAGCAATACGTAGTAACTATGACAGATATGTGAATTTAGTCACCATTCTCGTCCTCTCCCAGCCACTGTGCCCGCGCAAGGACCCCACTACGATCCACGACTGCCCATTCACTAGATTGGACCGGCACCCACCCCACCAGCGCCTGAAGACTTGTTATATCCACGACGTCAAGATGGCCGTGCCCAGAATAGAAATGTATATCAAGTCCGTGAAGAAGAGTGTCATCTGGCTTGAGGTTACATGCCTGAACAGCCGCAAAGATGTAGGTTGTTGGCTCATCAATGGCCAAATCAGGGACTGGTGACGGGAAGTGAACACGATAGATGTGAGTGAGCTGACCATAGAATGTCGTAAGCTTAAGCTTGATTGGGTGTCGTGGGTAGCGGGCGTTCTCGTCTACCAGCATCTGGTACTACAAAATAATGAGCTCATAGCTCACAGTAAGTTAAATTCCACTCACCCGAACATATGTTGCGTCTCGGCTGTCCTCCGCAACCGATCCCAAGGAGCAAGAGCGTATCGTGTCTCCCTCCTCAGAGTCAACACGACGCACCTTACCCCACTCCTCCACAAGAGCTCCCCGGAGAGCTGTATTGACGACGGGAATAGAAGCCTCGCAGCGTGTCGAGAGTGCAGCCGCGATTGTAGTTAATTGATTTTTCCCCGGGGTGAAAGGTGATTTGGGGGGCAATAAGATGCAGGACGGATCTGGGAGAATAACTGTTAGCTTGCGGAGTGAGTACGAAAGTGAGAACATACACAACGGGTCTGAAAATGACCCAGGAATTTCGGCCCGCGCCTCGACAAGCGAGAGCTCTGTGAATGTGTTGAAAGTGGTCATTATCTGGGTCAATTGAGCCTTTTCGAGGACGTAACGGTCCATCGAAGCCCAAGGAAAGCGGCGGCTGCGAATACCGGGCTGGAGGCTACCGCAATAACGTTCCATTGGGAATGCCCAGTAGCACCACACCGGCCCGGTGAACTTGATGCTTGGGGCGATATGAAGGAGGGCGTGAGCTGTTAGCGGACATGTGGCCAAGCGTGCAACATCGTACTGGAAGTAAAGTCTGAGGTAATCAATAATTGTGCCACAAACAAGGACGAAAAGAACTTACTCCTCGTATTTCTCCACCCAAGCAATGAACCCAGTGCGAATCTGCTCGATTTCAGCGTCGCTGATTTCGAATTGCATGCAGATGTTCAACAGCCGCACAAGGTCAATGAAATGAGTATAATACTTCCTCTTGCAGAATCGACGACGCAGCAAAACGGGCCCGAGATACAGCGTCCAAAAATACCACATCTCCGCAGAAACATTGGGCCGGTCTTTGGCGATGTTTGGGATGCGGCTGCCATAGGCAGAGGGAATGGTATCGGATGCAGAGGATGTTTGAGATGCAATAGCTTCCCAGACTGTCTTGGTGAGTTCGTACTCGCCGGTCCCCTCATCTAGACCCTTGAAGCCGCCCGTCCACAGTAAAACAAGGTTCTTGACGAGATTTTCCCAGATCAGGTGCATGAAGTCGTGCGGAAATGAATGAGGGAATGAAAGCGACGGGAGGTGTGAGAGTAGTGGACCACCTTTAACACCGTATTCCTTTGCACGGTGTTCAGCTTCGGCTGCCGTCTTTGCCGCCTCTACCGCTTCCCCCTGGCTGACAATCTCAGCGTGCGAGCGCATCGGCAGGTGGGCAGGATCGTAAACCTGGACAGCGGTTGGATCACCGCTGATTTCTGGATGACACGAGCGATCCAGAGGTACGTAGTGTGTGGTTGCACGGGAGCCGAGAATGCGCAGGCCGATTATCTTGCACATGCGGCACGGAGAAATTCCGTTGTGGCCCTTCATTCGCATGAACATCGACACGGCGGGAATGTCGCCAAAGACAACAATGAGGTACGCGCGCAATGCGAATAGTTCTCGCGAGCGAATATCGAAGGCACGGACGCCGGCGGCAAGCTTGAAGAGTTCCTGCACAAGTGGCCAGAGGAACGAATCGGAGTCTTTGGGCTTGTTGGGACCCGGAATGACACCGAGAGCAAGGATGTATCTGAGAAGAAATCGGAGATCGGAGGGGAGATTGTAGTCGAAAAGGATGAGTGGCCACACCGTTTTTTTTGCGGCGCTTGAAAGGAGCGAATCCATCCCAGAATGCTCCAAGTGCTACGTCGCGGTCATCGGAGAAATATTTGTGGTTGAATTTCTTCCCGTTGATTTCCACCTGCTTCGTTTGAAGCGAACGATAATGTGTGCCGTCAAAAATGTCGGTCATCGTTCCCGGTTTACGCCGGTGGTCAGCGCGATACTGTCGTTTCTCTGCCATCTCCGGGTTGGCGGCAAAGGCCACGAGTCGGATAATTGGAATGTACGTGAATTTCTTTCGTGGTTTTCCATTCGGTCGGAGGCGAGGTTCGTTACAGTATATGCAGCTCGTAAGATCTTTATTCGGACCCGCATAGCACAGACACGAATTTGGGCAGCAATCATAGATCTCGGGCTTAAAGCCGGCGAGGTGGTTGACACGCGATCGAATCGCGTCGAGTCTCGGGAGGGGAGGATTCTGAGGAAATGCGAGGGGGAGCGTTTTAAATGCTCTATCAGTCGTGTTTGTCTGCAGCTTATACGAGAAGGCCTTGCAGATAGCGAGATCGTAAGCGCTAAGCTTTTGAGCTATGAACGAATATATGAGCGACAGAACTCAGCAAAAAGAAAGGCACAGTTAACACACCAATCGCAGCCTCAGCTTCAAACTCCTCTCCGAGCTTATCCCACTCAGAAAGACCCTCGGTTGGGACTTGCAACGAATCCCAATCAAAGATATCGGGCTCGCCCTCCGAATTTTCCGCCTCACTATCCTCGTCCCGCAAATCTCCATTTCTGAATCCGAATCAGCGGAAGACACCGAATATGCCCGATGGATGCTCCGAGGGGGCCCCAGGATCTCCGGCACCTCCAGTCCCGCCAGTCCATCCAACTCATCCCATGTATCCGCAGCATCGTCCATCGCGGCGCCCCAGTCAGAATCTGCCCGAAATGACATGCTGGGGGAAGGGCTCCGAGTGTCAGATGGCCCAGCCTCAAAAGAAGTGTCAAGTTCGTCAGCCTCAGAGCTGGGAGCAAGAACACGGCGCTGCCTTGAGGGATAGAAAGCCGGCTCAAGATAAGGCTTGCTGTTGAGAGTCCGGCGATGCTGCTGTTCCCTTTTACGAGTCACCATCTCACCGCAGCCACATGCAAATAGAACCTTGGGAGCCATTGAAGCGGACAGTGGACGGGAGCGCAGTACGCAGTGTGCGGGAGGCAGGGGATTTATTTGATAAGCCGTTGCTCGGGGCCGTGCGCAGCGCGCACATGACATCAACCAACATGGAAAATTTCAAATTGCTCTCTGACTCGACCCACCATCTCCAAGACGCCCCTTCCTCTCTCAAGGACTCGTCCGAACCTTCCCATGGGCAGCAACAAGAATACGACCAGCCACACAGCGCCAAGCGCGCATCCGGTCGCGGAAAGGCTGTACAGAGCGAAAATCAGCTGAATCCCGCCAAGAACATGTCAGACACACTGAAGACTGTCAATGCACGCATCAAGCGCCATATCGACCCGTACAGCGATGCAATGGACTCCAAGTTCGAGATCATCGACAACGACAAGACCCAAGAGATCGTGTTCTTGCGGCAGAGTCACGACCTAGCGGATCGTGTGTCACTGTACTTCTCTGACCTCAAAACCCACTCACCTCTTTTAGTGAAAATTCTCGAGACTCAGGCGGCCAACGAGGCCCTCCAGAAGGAGCTCGACAAGCTTAAATCGGCAGCGGCGGCAGGAGCGCGCTTCGGTACTGATCTGACCAATCAGTGACGTCGACACTGGTAAAGCTCAGGAAAAGAATCCGCTTCTAGGTGCGCCGCAGTACATATCAAATGAGTATTACTCACGCGCTACTTCCCAGAGGAGCTTGAGAAGGCCCAAGCTGCAAATGCCACGCTCAGGAAGAAAGTCCAGGCCCTTGCTGACAAGCAGCGCATCCACGACGTGGATTCCGACGTCAACGAGAATGTGCCCAGACCGGCCGGCTCTGCAGGGAATAACTTCAATATTCAGAACGAAATGGGGTTGGGTGGGAACACCAACGATCGTGAGCAATATCTGGCAATCATGGTATATTGTGTTCCAAATCAAGATAATAACCTGACCTTGGATCTTGTGAAGCGTAACATGCACGATCTCACCCACCAGGCGAGCATCAACTGGGAGCAGCCCTGGGCGAAGACCCCGGCAGGAGCTAAAGAGAAATTGTTTGCAGTGGTAAGCCAGATACGTTGATTAAGATATTCTTGACTCACGATGCCCCAGGCACGCGAACGGCACCCCATCCTCAAACATTATGAGAATGATTGGGCCACCGAGGAACTTGTCAAACAGTACATCAAGAATAAGCGCTGCCACGGTTACCGGAAGGGATTTCTGGAGCGCCCAGCCCAGTACGACTACCTCAAGACGAACTCTGCCAAACGTAACCCGTCCGCCCCTCGTGGTCCCCGTGTTGCTGTTCGTCAGTCCAAGAAGGTTGCGGAGAAGAAAGCAGCTGCAAAGGCCAAAGGCAAGTCGAAGGCGAAGCTGAGGACGAAGCAGGTGGTGGAGGACGACGACGAGAGCATGTCGGATGAGCCTGGGCTGAGTCATGATCGTGGTGGGTTATCGCGCCAGGGAAACGAATCCTTTTGGGCTAGGTATTGAAAAGAGAACTAGGTCCAGAGATACTTAGTAACGCACCCCTTCCAAAAGTAACTATGGGACATTTTGTAACGGGAACACGGGATAATGGAGAGCGATGGGTAAGACACTGAAGTAACAGCGGTCATGAGAGCTGCGCCAACATCGAATCCTCAATGAGTGTCCTACGGTAGTACCATTCCGACTGTCTGAGGGAAATTTAGGAACACTGGCATCGTTAATCTGAAAGGCGGGTCATACTTCGCACAAGAGAACGCCTTCTAACTAGTCTGTTGTTTACCGCGGGGCTTGGATCGTAGTAAAACCTTATTACCTAATTGATGGCTGCACTTTTCATCATTTTCGTACTTCCTCCGTATTCTGCATCCAGGAACATTTTCTTAAGTACTAGATACTCTCTTATTTTTCTCCAATTTTTTCAGGCAAGTCTTAGCTGATTTTGCGTCTCGGCCGAAGTTCGATCCATCAATCACGTGGCACTCGCAAGCCAAAACGGCTTGTTCTAGTGAGTGCATTAGGCCTCATATTTAAAATTTCTGAAGTGGTAGGATGTTTGAACCACGGCAGAAGAGATTATCCCCAAAAAATCTCGTTGACATCGGTGTTTCCCATGCAGCAGGAAGAAAATCGGAATCTGATTACCTAAAATTACATAATAAGCCTTTACTGCGATCCAACCCCCGCGGTAAACAGCAGACTTCAACAAGCGAGGTACGAGCTCACATTTTGGTGAAGTGTCTGCCTAGGGGAGACTACCTTCTAACGTGATTTTGGTGAACCGGTCTCCGGAGGAGCATTTTCTAAAGTCGCAATCGCGCGCGGTGAAGAGAAAGTTGGCAGTGGCAGTGTTCATGTTTACACGCGCTTGTTGATCAGATCACTTCCTATCTCTTGCCTCCATGTCGTTTTCGTGCGGTTTGCGTTCTGGGCCAACTTCTCCATCTTCGTGCTCTCTCGATATTTTCCCTCGGCACAAGGACCTGATCTATCTATGACTGTGGCCTTAATGACACTAAAACTCCACGCTCAAATCCCAGTCTGCGGCTTCAAGTTGTCCGACGATCGCGATTTCTTCTGTTGTACTTAACCACCACTGAGTCGACAAAACTCATCCATACGTCGAAACTGACATCCTAACCAAGCTTGTGCTTTGGCGGCGACCACTTGACCTCCTGATTGTCTGTTGCAACCCGTGACTTCGAAGGTAAAACCGACTTGGTTGTTTTGTTGTCCTTTAAAACTCTCTAAGCTCCTGCAAATTTTCCTGGCCATACCAAATCAACTCCACATCTTGGACCTCACTCTGTTTGTTTGTCTCTTCAAGGTACCGTCTGGTACGATAAACGGGTCCCTTTTGGTCCAAGCTCCGATGTGTGATTTCTCAAACACCACGAACGGATGAATATATCTGTTTGGCCGGCGCGCGGCTCTACATTCTAGTTGGTTCGTCGGTCGCAGCAAGCTTCTGAAGTGTGTCAAGGTGCACTCAGTTGTACGCTATCTCAACTTACAATAGCAAGCCACGAGCTTTGTGTCTCAGCTGCCAGCCATCTAATTGTTGCGGCGCAAGTGTAAAAGCGACTTGGTTTGGTTCCATTGAGCAGTCGGCTTTAATATGTCTTTCTCTACGTCGCTGCTGGCGCTCCCACACTTCCCTCCAACCGTCAAGGTTTAATACAAGGCGTTGAACCGTTCGACTCGAAAAATACTTGACAGTCTACACTGTACAGCACCAAGTTCTCAGACCGGCGTCAAATCCAACGTATCTGGATTCGAGGCGTTTCTCTGGCGTCTCATCCAATCTAACCGGTCCATCGATTCATCTGTTGATCTTTTATCTGCACCGCTTCCGCGTCAACCCTTGGTTCGCGCGAAGTCTTGTCAGGAAGACAGTCTATTCTGTCAGCTCGTGTCAAGTGTCGAAGGACTTTGGGCGTTCAAGTCCGGCTCATGGCCATGGAAGGTGAATCCGGCACTTGCCTTGATGGCCCAAGTCCTCATTTGTTCCGTTTTGCCCAAGGATCAATTGTACTCATTGAATGCTTCCATTTTCTCTGTGATCCGGAACATTCTTCTGTTCAACAGTTGCCCGACGTCGAAATAATCGAATCTCGAAGCCGGTTCTCATGCATGTCAGCGCTGTCAGGTCATCGGTCCGCTCTGGTTCAACGTGGATCCAGAATAACAAACCGAGGTACGAGGTTAAATTATTATAGCATCTGTTTATAAGAGACTAAGATCAGCCTACTCGAATTGCTAACGCCTCTAAATCCTAGCGGGCCTCATCCGCCTCGGTTGGTGATTTTGTTAGGGTTAGGTTTTCGAATTTCGCTCCGGCTGATCGGCGGGCCACAAAGGCACTTGCCATTTTCTCCCACGTCCGGTCCGATGGTCTTCCGAGTCGCATAAATAGCCGAAGGGCAATGCTCTAAGTGCCATCTCCCCCCAATACTTTCACTCATTCATGAGCGACCCCGGATTCCTTGTCATATACAGCGCCCTCGCTGTCCTTATATTCGCCACCCTTCGCAAGGCATTCCGTGACCCAAGGGTACTTTGTGCTCCTCTTCCCACGCTAACGCGCTCACCGCGCATCAGCTCGACGCCATCCCTATCGTCGGCTCTTCTGGGCCCTTGCAGAGCTACTGGGATGGCCTCAAGTTCCTCAAGAATGCGCCCGCACTGATTCAAGCGGGCTACGACCAGTACCCGGAAGGGATCTTCCGTGTGCCGAGGCTATTTGATTGGCTCGTCGTCGTATCGGGCCCGAAGTTCGTGAAGGAGGTCGGCGGCGCGCCGGAGAACGTCCTCTCCTTCCGCGGAGGTGTTGAGGGCAATCTTGCTAGTTTCGTAGCTTCATTTGCTCCACGAAAGAAACTTGATCTTTTTTTGCAGTCAAACAGGTCATTGGGCGAGCGATCGGCGAAAATCCCTATCACCAGATCACGATCCGCACCAGCCTGACGAGGAATCTGCACGCATGTTTCCCAGAGGTCAGGGACGAGATTGCGTGTGCGTTTGAGGATGTTCTACAGTTACGTGGCTCTGGTGAGGAAACGAGCAATCCCTTGCTGCATCGTTCTCACGTACTCTTGCCGCAGAATGGAAATCCCTTCCCATGATGCCTACTATATAATGGACGTGGTGGCGCGTGTCAGCAACCGTCTCTTCGTGGGCCTTCCGCTCTGTACATCTCCCTGGTCTTCCCGCCGCCAATCCTCATCTGACGTGTTTCATTCTCCAGGCCGAAATCAGACATACCTACGGAATAATGTTCAATTCGCTGTCGATGTCGTACGCAGCGGCAGGAGAATTGCCTTGTTCCCATATTTCCTGCGCCCGCGAGTGCCTTTTACCATAGCACACCATGCGAAAACTCATTTGGCAGTCACAGGCTCGTCGCCCCATTCTATTCGAACAAGGACAAGAGTTTCACGGTAGCGATGAAAATTTTGGGCCCTGTCGTTCAAGAAAGGCTGGCCAAGGAGAATGAGCTCGGTCCTAATTGGCCTGGAAAGCCGGTGAATCTTTTCCAGTATCATGAGAGGATGTGCTGCTCATGATGCCGCAGAATGATCTTATTTCGTGGCTGTTGGAGGACGCAGAAGGCGAGGAGCGAACTGTACCTGCCCTTGTGCTCCGCGTTCTGGCAACCAACTTCGCGGCGATCCACACGTCTTCGATGGTGTGTTGATTCGGCCCCCTCAAGGTGTGATGACCTTCACTCGTTTCTATTTCCCAGGGCTTCACCCACGCGATATTTGATCTGACGACGCACCCGGAGTACCTCCTGCCTATGCGTGAGGAGGCGAAGCGTGTCGTCGAGAAGGAGGGCTGGACGAAAGCCGGGCTGAACAGCATGGTCAAAATCGACAGTTTCTTGCGCGAGTCGCAACGCCTCAATAACCTTGGCCATAGTAAGTAACTACCTGCATCCATACTCGTATCTCAGGCTGAGGACTCCGAATACTGACATACAAAATAGTCGTCATGAACCGCAGAGTCGTGGCAAAGGACGGGTTCCGGTTTTCGGATGGAACTTTCGTGCCCCGTGGATCATTCCTGTGTGTCGCGGCGCGGCCGACACATTACGATAGCTGTCAGTCATGGTTGTTCTCGTTTTTATGCACTGTCTGACCTCTTGAATCAGCAATTCACGAGAACGCGGCCGAATTCGATGGATTCCGTTTCGCTAAGGAGCGCGCGGAACACGCCGCTACGCGTGATCCCAGCCAGGATATTTTCACGCGGCAGATGATCTCCACCGCGCCGGACCACTTGTCCTTCGGAACCGGGAAACACGCGTGCCCGGTGGGTATCCGCCCGAGGTTCTCGTGACATGGAACTTATCCAGGGTTTTTCATCCCTTTTTTACATACAGGGACGATTTTTCGCGGCGACGGAGCTGAAGGCGATGCTCGCGCATGTGGTGATGAACTATGACGTCGCGGCGGAAGTGGAGGGCGTGCGCCCACCAGATACTTGTTTCAACATGTCTGTTACTCCAAACGCAACTGCTAAGGTGCGGTTCAGAAAGAGGGCTGATTTGTAAACCTGTGTATGTTGGTCGGAACTTTCCCCTGTCGGTAGAAGCTGAACCAATTGTCAGGTAGACGAAGTGCACCATGGCAACCACGCGCCTCCGAGCTTTGTTTCAGTGTAGTTCCAGCTGGTAAATGAGCAGTGTTTTACAGACAAGCTAAATGGAAATCGTACCGAATCCCACACTCGACTCAATGATTCGGGGCTGTCATGTAATCAACCTCACCTAAGTTACGAATCTTCCCATGGAAGTGAAAAAAAAAAAAAAAAAAAAAGGCGTTAAGCTAGACGCCAAGTGGCCGAGGCCCGAGTCGAACGAGCTCTCCTACTTGACCCCTCCACCTAAATAGCACACGATGTAGGTGTACACCGCACGCTGCTGAGCCTTGTTTCGGGGTATCTGCGCCTGGGTAGCTGAGCAGTTTTTGGCCAAATTTTGCCCACATATCGGAATCTTAATAATATGTGTGGTTCATTTGGGTACTCAAATAAACTAGCCATATGTGTAGACGGAGCACTGAATGGAGCACTTACAATGCATCAACCAATCCAGTTGTCGTCCGACCGCAATAGCATTGACACCTGTCCATATGAAGGAGAATGGACGCCACGTGGGGTCTAGAGTCCGGAGAGACCGGATCTCAAATATTTGAAAGCGTTCAGCGCATGTCGACGGTAGAAACATGCACTCCACGAAGTCTGATGTTCTCTTCCCGTCCTAGTCGCAATGGCGTGGAATTCGGACCCAATTTCGTCCAAAGTTAAAGCAGGCTGACTGACCGTGGGAGCCCGTGAGTGTAACATTCCGTTTACGGAGTTTCAGTTGGGTTTCGGCTTATCCGCCGGATGTTCCAGGTCAGATGTGGACCACATATATATAGCACTCAAGACGGGCCTCGGCAGCCCGCGGTTTTAGTTTCATCCACATCAAGTCATGGCAGCCCACTGTGAGTCGCACGAATGGTCACGACGCCGCGGTGGCAATGTGCCAGCGCCTCACTATCCGCACGATCCCAACTTGACTGGGAGAATCAACGATGAAATCTACACCGGCCGCCTACCGAGTCATCTCCTAAAATCAATTTTGTCAGAAACAGGACATGTGAGGAGAATCTGAGTTCCTGCCGACAGGCAAAATCGATAGCCTCTGATTGCACCGCTGCAGAAGCCAGTGCTTCTATATAATCGGCCCGGTTTACTTGCCCAGGCTGACAATAAACGTGACAGCGGCTCCTGCTGCATCGTCATTTGCTCTGACCTGCCCTACAATTTCGTCCGTGATGCGCGCAGACTGCCACGTCTAGACGTCTCTCTGGTAATAGACGTGATAGCGGCGACTGCTGCATCGTCATTTGCTCTGACTTGCCCTACAATTTCGTCCGTGATGCGCGCAGACTGCGTCTCTCTGGGAGTGTAGCATGGGATGAGAGCCCTGTGTGGTTCCCAGATAAAAGCTCCAACCGCGACGCTATCTGTCCATCCACTCGGAGAGGTACAAATTATGATCTCTCAAATTATTGTGCCCATCGCAGGTACACTGCTCTGCTATCTATTGTTCCATGCGTCTCAAATTATATACTGCAATTTGACATCGCCGCTGCGCCATATGGTGGGTCCGAAGAATCCCAGCTTTGTATTCGGAAACTTCAAGGATATTGGGGTAAATATTCACTACGTTAAGTGGCTGTTTGTTTTGAGGGCTGACATACATGATTGGAAGGCGGACCCTAACTTGACCAACAAATGGCGAAGCGAATTCGGTGCTAATTTCCTTTTCAGTGGCCTTTTCAGTGTGTGTAACACGTCTTTGTGTTCCCAAAACTCTTTTCTGATTTGTCGACAGATCAGCGAGCTGCACACATCCGACCTTAAAGCCGTTAATCATATCGTGGCTAGGCCTGAAATTTATCAGAAGGCCGCATCCAACCGCGCTAGTGCTCAGCTTTTACTGGGAAAAGGTAATTATAACTACCGCCTTTAAGCGGAACCAGCTCATTCTTTCAGGGATTCTTTCGGTTGAACTGGACGAGCACAAACGTCATGTGAATCTTTTGTGTATCGATTTCATACGGACTGACCACGAATGTGTCATTGATGTAGAGAAGAGCCTTGGCAAGTCATGGAAATATCTATTCAATCGCTCGTGGATTTATTATGTTCAGAATCCCGCTTTTGGAGTTGCCCAAATCCGAGCGGTTACCGAGATTTTTGTTGAGAAAGCAGTTCAGGTGCGTTTCGCTTTTGTGGGAGGATTTGTATCATTCATAATACTGCCATAGCTCCGTGATATCTGGGCCCTTCAGGCCGAGCAACAAAACGGTGCAGCGTGTATTGAGGTTCTGTCATGGCTAAGGCGTATGACGCTGGATGTCATTGGTCAAGCAGGTGGGTTCATTTACCGCTGACCAGAATGAAAGTTGTTCATCAAGTGCGGAAACAGGGTTCAATTATCAGTTCGATGCCCTCGAGAACAACGGAAAGTCGAACGAGCTGGACGAAGTTTTCACCGAGCTATTCCATTCTCCGCAAGCGAATATGTACAATGTGTTCCGACTCTCGCAGGCGATCATGCCAATTCTTAGACTCATGGTACTTATACTTTATCGAACTGTCGATGGGTGTGGCTCATCGGACGTCTCGCAGCCTGGACCTGGCCGGAATCTTCTTCAGGCAGCTCGAAATAAGATGTACATTATTGGGAAACAGATCGTCTCGAAGAGTAAGGCTGATATTAAAGCTGCGGACGGGGAGGAAAGCCTCATTGGTAAACGAGACCTATTGTCTATTCTCCTCAAGGCAAATCTGTCGACGACGATTCCGGAGACGCAGCGACTAAACGACACAGAAGTTATCTCCGGTGAGTGCATTCCTTCCAGACAAAGTTTGATTATTCACGTTTTCATGTAGAGATCCCAACCTTCTTTTTCGCGGGGCACGAGGTGCGTGGTGCCTCCCTCGTGTTCTGAATATTTGGCCCTACGTCCATGTAGACCACCAGTTCGGCAACAACCTGGGCACTCCACGCGCTATCGGTGAATACCGCCGCGCAGACCAAACTCCGCGAGGAACTGTTGACCATGTCGACCGACAATCCCACGATGGACGAACTCAATTGTCTACCTTACCTCGAGCACGTCGTTAGAGAAACCATGCGAGTCCATGCGCCAGTAATGTTCACTCAGCGTAAGGCCATGAAGGACGATGTTTTGCCTCTCTCCAAGCCATACATTGACAAGGAGGGGAGAGCGCACGACAGTCTCCCGTGAGTGCGCTTAGGAAAAATAGAGTTCGTGTATCTGATCTTTCTTCAGAATACCGAAAGGGCAGATGATTCACATCCCTATTCTGGCTATCAATACGGACAAGGAAATTTGTGGCGAAGATTCGACTGAATTCAAGTGCGTCTTGAAACAGCCAAGTCTCACAATGTTGATTGACGGTCTTGCCGCAGACCCGAGCGATGGGAGAAGCTCCCGGATGCTGTCAGCGAGATTCCCGGTGTCTGGGCAAACCTTCTTACATTTTTCGCCGGCCCACACAACTGTATCGGATTCCGCTTTTCCCTTGTGGAGTACGTTTTCGGAACCATTTGTCGATGGATGATCCATCTCATTCCCATGACAGAATGAAAGCTCTGCTCTTCACACTCATCCGGGCATTCGAATTTCAACAGACGGTTCCCAAGGGCGGAATTGGGCCTTTTACCGGTGGCGTAATTCAGAGACCCACAGTTATTGGCGAAGGCAAGGGTTCCGGCCTTCCCCTGATTGTGAAACCATACAACATGCAGCTTTACCTTTGAGGTGTCGATGGAGCTCGATTGTCTCGCCCCGGAAGTAGATATGAACGCTGTTTCCCATGTTTCTCTCCGAACCATTCAGTGTATGATTTACGATTACCAGCCTCGAAGCAATTATCAATCTGTCTAACGTCAGGCACATGAAGGGTCAATGATCTTATGATGTTTCCACAAAAATTCTAGCTTATTACAAGCTCTTCCATGCCTCCGAATCTTTGTGTCTCTCGATAAAATCTCGAAGTCTTCTCCCTCCGACGCAATCTTCTCCTCCATGCCCTCTGAAATGCGGACATCCGCGATGCTCATAAACGCCGCATAATCCTCCGGCATGCCCCTCTGCACCATAAACCTTTTTGAAATCGTCTGCTCTCACGCTCCTGTGGGTTCTTTTCCGGCCGAGCGCGTCACTCAGCATTTCGGCGATCTCCCTCCTCGCCCTCAACACCCATCCTCCCTTGCATCCCGCAATGCCGGAGGTCCCTAAGCCACGCCAATCCACGGTGAACTACGCGTCCGACTGGATTTCCTGTTGCACAAGCAGTAGTTAACTGGTGAACAGCAAACAATAAGTTAAAAATGAGCGGCTCTTACCTTGGCTTGCTACACTTGCCGTGAAATTTTGCGTGTTCGAGTCATTGGTCGGTACGTGGAAATTCGGGACACAAATTCTATGTAGGTTGCGATAAGACGGTGAGCGAGTCTGGACAATTGTCAAGATCAATTTGCTGTCTCACCGCGGTCAGTTGAATTGAAAATTCTGCCAAGTTCATTGCCTTTCACGTTCCAATTCTTGTGCTGTCCGTTTGAAATCGGGCACTAGGAATAGGCTGAGGATCCGTCAAAGCCGACACCACAGCACACCTGTCAAGCTTCACAAAACCCAGCACATACCGGAAAATGCAGTACACTGGCGCCAAATCCACCATTTACGACACACTGTCAAGTACCCGATACCTACGCTCACAACCTCCGACACAGTTAGCCGACTTTGTTGCCGCCGTCACAGCCACCCCGACACCGCTAGGCTCTCCGTCTATTGATGTCTAGTTCTGTATAGTACCGTAGTTCCGAGCTTCATTGTCGGGGTGTTTCACTTAGAAACTCTTAATGTTCATAATATTATTTTCTCACGGTTCAACTGTGTTGTCGGCGAGCTCGCACCGAGATAGCCGGAGCACTGGATCCTGTGTCTTGAGTTTTGGGATCGACTCCCGCTCAGTCTCGGTACTGGTAGGAAGTCAATTCAGGAACATTTATATCTCTGCTGCAGTTGCACATCACCTGGCGGTAGCCTTTGAAATATTTCTGATTTGGAAACGAGTTTGGCTGACCATGTGTAGCTGATCGTCCATCGAAGTGCTGTGAATTTTTTGCCTAGCTGGACGAGCACAAATGAATCCGGTAACACACCACTCCCCGCATTTGCCCGCAGCACTGGTTCTCAAGTCCTGAGCAATCTCCTCGTCGATAGCGTCGATAGTGTTTCGAATTGCGGCTTGTAGCCCACGACTGTCGCTTTCTCGTCTCGGCATGTCGCATTCTCTGCCTTGGCTCAGTATGTACTAGCTTCAATTTGCACAGTAATGGTTGGGTCATATTTGCTTTGAGTCGCTGCTCTGGATTCTTTACTTGGGGCAACTTCATTCAGCATTTGATGCTGTCAGTAATATTCACGTCGGAAATGTTCAACCCTGTCATCAAGATTCATGGCCGTCATATCAGCAGTGTCTTGCAGTCATTCACAATCCAGATGGTCCTCACTGTGGATATTTGCTTTACCTACTCCACAGATGACCTATCAAATGTACCGAAGGCACTGCGCGTGAAAATCTACACTGCTACCCCATAGTTTAGGATCCTTCTCAATGCTTCAACTGCTCTCCTAGTTTCATCAAATCAGTTTAGATTCTCAACCAGGATCCAACAAGCCCACCGCTGGTCGTCTTGTGTCGGAACTCTGAGTCGATGGAACAATTGTTGCCGTGTTTGTGTTGTCGAATCAACCAGTCGACGTCGACTACATATCTGGTCCCTGGTAATAACGCTGGTTGAAATTCCAGCGAGAATGGTTGAAGACCTGTTTTCTCCAGATGTACGTCGAATTTATTTGGGAAATTGAAGTCAAGACTACGGCCTCCGAAGCGAAGTAGAGGAAAGTCTTGTCGTTCAACTTGTTCCTCGAATTCGACGTGATGAAGGTTCAAAAGAGTTGCGGAAGGTGCTTCTAGTCAAATACACATTATAATGTGGTATGTACTAGATATATGTATGATAGAATTATGAACTTGGTATCCTACTATGCAGGCTCGGCGTCGCCATAAAGTTCCAAATATTCGGCGGGAAAAAGAGAATGGAACTCGAAGCTGGTATAAGTTAGACTGTCGGCGTGCTGTACGTTCCATGGCTTCAGTTTGCGCTTCTTCCTACAGAGGCAAATTAATGACGGAACGAAAGAACCTGCCTGTCGAAAGCACCAACCGGGATTTCTCAACCGCGGGTGGTTCAGTCCGGGCGTCAGTAGTTTGGGTATTGATTGGAGGAGTGCCAACATGAGCACTGGATGCTCTTCGCTTTCGGGCGGAGCGACGAGAAGGATGAGCTGATGGTCCGGGCAGCGAATCCCACTGGGAACGACTGTAGTAGCAAATTCACGATCAGTACGGAGACCAGCGGCCAGGGTTGACTATTAGCACACCTTCTCCTTGTATAATGACAGAACTGCCTCCGGGATATGCGCCAGCAGCGCCGCCAGCTCGTTCATGGGCACGAGCGGGGGCACGCAGTGACGGTGGAGGAAAGAAAGCCCTGATGCAGATCAGCTGGGTGCCGGCATCTGCAACTGAGCACTGGTCAGCGCGGTGGGAATGTGCTGGGTTTTCTGAAAAGCTGTGAGGTGTGCTGGGTTTTCTGAAATTATTGATGGTGTGTCGGGTTTTCTGTTCTTTTCTGACATGTGCTGGGTTTTGTGAAGCTTGACAGGTGTGCTGTAGTGTCGGGTTTCCTATATCCTCGAACAGGCTGCATACGATACCCCCCCCCCCTGTCGTATGTAGCCTATTCCTATCTCATGAAGATGCATCAACTTGAAGAGCAAGGCCAGCAATGAACAAAAAGTCGCTATCACTCAGACTCCCATTCTTGCTTTCCCGGCCCTGTGAACAATGTCTCTTTTCTCCTCCAAGAGATATTGTCGGGCCGACGGTCAGGCATTTGCATCCCAACTTCCATGTTTATGAGGGCGACCTGATGGTGGTTGATCGAGACAATTAGGAAATGGCGCGAATACAATAAAACAAAGGGGCGAGAGGGACAGGTGGCCGATCAAGTCAGGGCCGTCAAAAGCAGCTCCACCGGAATTGCCTATGAGCAGACCCTTGGGCTGGATCGCGCCGACGTAGTACGTTTTGCCTTCTATGTCATAAGTCGTCCCATGAGGCAGATGCGAATGTTCGAGGGTGAACAGATGCCCCCCAATGTCGAGTTCCACGCGGGGCGTTGCGTTGACTTCCGCAGGGATGACGTGGTAAAACTGATGTTCGAGCGTCAAATCTCCGACCTTCTTTGTCGTGCTTCCTGGAATACAAGCATAGAAATCTTTCACAAATTTATCGTCCAGGTAGCACAAGGCAGCCTCTACCTCGGCGGAAAGGCATTGTGAGTAAACATATATATTGTGACTGCCAGACGTACCGGTGTCCAATTCTGCAGTTCCGTTCTTGTACGTGTATGTGTTTCCATCCAATTTCTTGGTTGTACTGGCCACAACCCAGTGATCGTCCCCGAGGACCGGGAGGTGGTTGTGCCAAGGACCAAATATGTTGCTTGCCAAATTGCTGAAATCTGGCCTCCTACTGAATGTTATATGGCTGTCGGTCGTCATTGCTACGCTTGCAGCGAGAACATCAAAGACGAACCCCTTGGTCGCAGTCAAAAAAAATGGTGAACTCCGGGCTCTCCTTCGAGCCAATTATTCAAAGGTGTCGTATGGTAGCGAACGCAAAACACGAACCAAGAGAGGTCGAATTTGCTGGAGGAACGTCTGATTTAAAATCAATATCAAGACGCTTCAATTGACTTTGCAGCTTACAGGTGATTGAGTCAATCTGGCGTCAAGAACCCTTACGGTGAGTTAGAACATTTGATCTGACCCAGTGAACCAGAAATCGAACCTTCTTCGACCCAGACCAAGAATTCCAGAGGTAGGGGCAAGTTGGTATAAGGACGAGACTCGAGTGGCCACTCCGAAGGTCAGATGCAGCCATGCCTTGTCCGGCTCCTGTACAGGAGGCTGACCCCAGCAAAGATGAAGATATACAAAATCTGTCCATAATTCGTGTTCTGAGATGGACATTCTTTTAGTTGAGACGTATACCCAAAAAAGCCTTACCTGCAAAAGATCCGTCAGCGTATGTTGTGGTATACATGCACTCGCTCATTTTCTGGTTGCTTTTCCGACTGTGCGGGAACCAAAACATAGCAGGAGACCCAGGCCATCCAGTGGGACGAAAGTCTTGCTTCTTGCAATTCGTCCCGTACACCCATCTATGACAGTTATGGGGAGAACACTTCGGCAAACAAACAAAAAATTACAGGTCGTTAGAGCCTATGCAGCTCGGGACGAGAATGAAAAGGGTCAGACTGGGGAAGGTCATCTAGGCGATCAACTTACCGAGGTCGAATTCCACATTAAAGTAGCGTCTGTTGTCCTGCGGGGTCATCGGATTTCCAAAAACCTATGAAGATGCAATCTGAATGGACTTCTTTTCTCTGATTGGGTACTCGCCAATTTCCCAACGACCTGACAATCTGTGAATCTTCGTCAGCCCCGGGATCACGATGGTAAAACGGAACTGTACATGGTCCAAGGGACTTCGTTGGTATTGTGGTCGTAAGGAATTCATCGTAGGATTGGATATTTCGCGCTGGGCCTGGACCGAGATTGGCGTGAACAGGAATGAAGTCAGCCATTGGGGGGGTATGAATAAATTCCATTGGGTCTTGTGGGAAGACTGGCAGCGCAACACGTCCCGCGATAGATGACGATGACACAGCAGCCTCAGGCGCTGCTATCCCTCGTCGCGTGAGATAACGGATGCGCGCTCCAGTAGCCTGAAATGTATATGAGCTCCCATGAAGGACAAATTTCCGTGTGTTCTCACATCGTTCGGTTCGGCGGTGTCATCGAGAGTGGCGATCTTCAGCTCGATCCTGAAGCAGTCAGTCGTCGAACCAGTGGAGGTCGCCATCTTTTTGGGAAGCTGCCATCTTGGGCGCGAGAGGGGCGGTTTTATGAGCTTTGCCTGCATGAAAATGCGTGTGCGAAAGAAAGAGCCCACAAAATCACAAACTTTATCAGACACAATCGACTCGCTCAGGGTTGAAATCTCTCGGAAACCGGATGAACACAGAAGATTTCTGATAGAGAGTGTATCCAAGTCGTAGTGAACAACGCCGCTGAGCCATGGACAGTGTCCGACTCGGTCACTTGGTCGACCACCAACCGAACACCAAGAGGCGAGAGTTGATAATAATCTAGACTGTCCAGACATTGTCTGCGATTAGTACGATAAGGGATCATGTTGGCTTCTGATATGACAGGATTTTTAGAGGGAACGTGCCAAATTGAAATAAGTATGCTGAATCCTCGTTTTTTCAATTCCGCCCTGTGGCAGTCTTGGTGACTTCGGGTCAGGTCCAACGGGATATCTGAATGGGTACAGTACCTGGATGTGAGTCGTTTGGCGTTTGAGCGGGCCTCACGGCAAAGAGCGTGTACTGAGCGTGTAACAAGACAAAGCAGATGACCAACGAGATGGAACCCAACGGTTCGGCACTCGCCGATCATGCCGGCAGGTGTACACAACAGCACGCATGTGACACGTGTCTTTCCAAGCCATTCCTGCAAGATGGCGGCTGCCCTTCGCTGCGTCCAGGGACTCCTTGGGAAGATTCCAACCCTTAGACTTCTCAGGCGGGTCGCAACTGTTTCGTCCCATACCTCGCTCACGTTGGTTACTGTCCCCACGGATATTCTCCACGTAATTCTCCAGCTGCTATATGATACTTGGCCCTCCGAGGAAGAGCGCAGGAGGTACGACCATGAGATCTGCAAGGGACAATACATCCTCGCTCTCTCTGAGACTTGCCGATATATGCGCGCGCAAACGCTGCCATGGATATTCCGCGATGTGTATAATTGGAGTCGCCCGGGCATCTGGCCTGAGACGCTCTGGCGTTTCTTCATGTAAGCGAAGTTATCGCCGACATGAAATCATAAACCAATTTCTACATCTCATAGGTCGGTCCATATTCGGGACTACTCGGTACAGCACCGAGCTCACATTCCGCTGCGGCCGGAACTGTACAGCGCGCTCTCAGGAATGCGCTCGCTGACCAGAGTTACCGTCCGACTGGAGGCTTCTGTCCCCGCCGAACTTTTACGTGCCCTGTCGCTGGCTCCGTGCTTGATTTTCCTCGAGATCCACCAGGCGCGATTTGACGGGTCCGCGTTGTCTTCTCCCCTGCCGTTTGCCACGCTCGAGAGCCTGGTTGTGTGTATCTCTGGATTCAGAGGCGTCGTTCGCAGCGACGCCATCGACCACAGAAGAGAAGTGGCTAACGTCGTGGCACTGTTGAAAAATCTCAGCCAAAGCCTCACCACGCTGCAGATTTCGGGGGATTTGCTCTCTCCTGACTTTCTATCCTTAACTTGGGCGCAATTACGGACCTTCGTTATCACAGAACACACTCCGACGCCATACATCACGGTCCCCAAGCTTGTGTCAAAGATGCCTGCATTGCATGACTTATCCATCCTGTTTTCCGCGGACTTGAGCCGGGACCGCGACGCGGGCGAGATGTACCCGCCCTTCAAACTGGGTAATCCTGGCGGAGGGCTTCTCACACATTGCTCTCCACTTCTGACCACCATCACCCTCTCGAATCTGGAGCCCGCGGACCCGATATTTGCGCAACTTCCACATTCCCTGGAATCTCTGCATCTGCTCGCTATGCGGGACGGGTATATCCCGGGACATACACGCCCGGCACGTCTTTGGGACGCACCACTCACACTCAGCACCGTTCCGGTGGCCCTAGAGAGCATATCGCATCTCCAAGCGCTGGCCGCTCTCTCACTGACGCTGGACGACTTCGCAACAGCAGACACGATCCACCGCATTGCGTCCGTGTTCCTGCGGCTACGTTTCCTGCAGGTCGGACACGCAACCTACTCGCACGGCGCCGAGTTCCGCTTCGATGTCCGCGATGTACGTGCGCACACGCCATTTTCCCTATCTTGTTAACGCACATGATCTAGGAGTCCATTTTGCACGCCCTGCAGCGCTTCTCGCGGCTCACACACTTGCGGATCTCGCTTGATTTCTTCGAGCGGGCGATCGACGCCCAGGATGGACCGCAGGGACGTGCTGCGCAGTGGCTGCTCGAGGGCCTTCCCGGCCTGTGCACTGTGGCGTTTTCGTGGGGCGGGGCGTGGTACGACTACGGCTTCGAGAACATCATCTGGCGCGTGTGGGACCGCAGCGTGTTTTTGCTTCCGCGGGAACTGCCTGCGTTCGAGCCGGAGCCAGCGGAAGAAGTGGTCTATGGAGTGGCGATTCCCCCCTGAGAGCAACTTCCTGCATCGCTCTTGTAGGTAGTATAAAACGAGAGGCGAAGATGACAGGGTAATTATATCACGTCGAGAACCATTGCGCGATTCTACCTCCCGGGACACGAAGGCGAGGTCATGTTCCTCAATTGTTGCTTTGTTTTACACTGACCTCACATCGAACCGCTGGACCTTTCACCCCGCATCAGTTCAATTCCCACTCGCCCTAATTATTCGCCGCAATATGCATCAATGTAGGTTTATTCTTCATGTCTGAGCTCGATTTTATTGTATTAACCACCCTGGATATCTCTCATATCCTATTCAGCTGATCTTAGAAAGTGGTGCCACTCTCCAAAATGTGAGTGTTAGGTTTTGTGTAGAGTGGAGAGAGCAGGTGGAGATCCTGTTGGCGGATTGGCGGACGACGATTCGAAGTTTTGCGATGTACAGGGAGACGTGGACACGACTTGCAGAGATGCAAAATCCGGAGGACATCGGCCACATCGCTTACGCCAAGCAGAAGGCAGATATGTTCTCGAAGCACGAGTCGGAGGGTCGGCTGTTGCTGCCAGCGCACCAAACCCTTGGTCCAAAGTATGGCACCATCGTGGAGGACGACCTAGACTTGGTGGATTTTGTGATGCAAAGGCGGAGCAGGCACCAGGAGATGCTGGGTGCTGTATTGGAAGTGGCGAAGAAAGAGGAGGCAAAGAAGCAGATGGCGGAGACAGAGGCAGACGAGGAAGAGTCGTCAGAAGAGGACGATCAGGAGCATGCATACGCAACAGACGACGATGAGGACGGCGACAGCAACGGCGACGGGAATCCAGAGTAAGCGAGGCATCCATGATCAATGCTCAAGTCTGACTGGGCGGTAGATTTGCTCAGTACACGGTTGTGGCTTAACATGTTATCACAGGCCCCAGTAACTGCGGGTGGTGACAATGACTACAGTGGCGGTTGTTATACTCGGAGACTGGGGCCCTCTGCACAACAGTGCATGGGTACTGGCTTGTCGCATTGACATGGTGCAAGCCCAAAGGAGGTAATACCACATGTGCTCCTTCTTAATCAGGCATTGGGCGTAGTGGATTAATTGGGTGGATGGTTCGAAGTTTTTTTTTCTTGGCTTAAAATTCTACGGCTTAGTCCGCGTCACTGGTTTAATCCGATTACCTAGCTTAATCCACTTATCTGCTTAATCTGTTTAATCCACGGGTTCTGCTTAATCCGCTTACTATTCGTCACCGGCTCAATCCACGCAGATGGTTTAATCCACTTAAGTAGCTAGTAGATAGCTATGTATAGTATTCAATGCACTATTATACTGCCCAGTACCCCTGCTTAATCCGCTTAATCCGGATTAATCCAACTTCACGTAGAGACATGGTTTGACTAATCCAACCTGAGCTAGGGACAGGCTTAGCACCTATTACAATCAACTAAGCTCGATCAACACCTAAAGGTTCAGCTACCGCCTTGGAGAGGCCAAATCCAAGTCATAGTAACATCTTACTTAACGATGTCGAGAGTGCACAAGCGAGAGCGATTGCCGCTGCCATATTAGTCACATGAGTGTCGGCATTGCTCCACATTTTAGCCGAAGAAATGGGACTGAGTCCTATTTCATAGGACTGAGTCCTACTTCACCCTATTCTTCTGGTATAGGCTCAGGTAGCGACGAGCGGCGATCTTCTTGCGCTGGCCCCGCCCACAGACTTCTGGCTCGGAGGTCTGCTCCTCCTCCTCCGCTTCAGGCAATTTGCGGGAGGAAGGGCCCTCGGAGTCGGAATCCGAGTCACTGCTGTCGGGAAGGGCGGTGGGAGGAAGTGGAGTTGTGGCTGTGTGATCGGACTACACAGAGAAGATCTGCCGCTGTACGGGCCTGCCCGCACTTCTACGAAATTCTCGGTTAATTCTGACGAAATATGTCCCTGCCAGCAAGTAGGAAAAACTGGTTGTTAATGAGGCCCATCGTGAGCTGTTCAGTTCAGTCTTGTAAAATTCGATTCACGAATGATTAGGGCCTAGTGATATCCCACTCTAGGTTTGTGTTGCAGGTCCCTGGCTGTGTGAGCTCGTTTGAGTGTTTGTTGTGCAAATATGCTAAATGTGCCCGATGATACAGTTGCAGCCATTGGTGAGTCTACAGAAGATAAAAGTGGTATGTGGGAATAATCTATACAGCTACATGTTGCCCTTCTAGTGATGGCCGTCCGGGACAGCCATCAGCAGGCAGCACACATTTAAGCGGCAGGTAGGAAAACAGCTAAATGTTGCCCTTCTAGTGATGGCTGTCCGGGACAGCCATCAGCAGGCACCACACATTTAAGCGGTATGTGGGAATATTCTAGCTAAATGTTGCCCTTCTAATGATGGCTGTCCGGGACAGCCATCAGCAGGCAACACAAATTTAAGCGGTATGCGGGAATAATCTAGCTAAATGTTGCACTTCTAGTGATGGCTGTCCGGGACAGCCATCAGCAAGCAGCAGACATTTAAGCAGTATCAGCAGGCAACACACATTTAAGTGGTATGTGGGAATAATTTAGCTAAATGTTGCCCTTCTAGTGATGGCTGTCCGGGACAGCCATCAGCAGGCAACACACATTTAAGCGGTATGTGGGAATAATCTAGCTAAATGTTGCACTCCTATTGATGGCTGTCCAGGACAGCCATCAGCAAGCAGCAGACATTTAAGCAGTATCAGCAGGCAACACACATTTAAGCGGTATGTGGGAATAATTTAGCTAAATGTTGCCCTTCTAGTGATGGCTGTCCAGGACAGCCATCAGCAGGCAGCAGACATTTAAGTGGGATGTGGGAATAATCTAGCTAAATGTTGCCCTTCCAGTGATGGCTGTCCGGGACAGCCATCAGCAGGCAGCACACATTTAAGCAGCAGGTGGGAATACAGCTAAATATTGCCCTTCCAGTGATGGCTGTCCGGGACAGCCATCAGCAGGCAGCACACATTTACGCAGCAGGTAGGAGAACAGCTAAATGTTGCCCGTCTAGTGATGGCTGTCTGGGACGGCCATCAGCATGCAACATACATTTAAGCAGTATGTGGGACCATTCTCTACAGCTCAATGTTGCCCTTCTAGTGATGGCTGTCCGAGACAGCCATCAGCCGGCAGCACACATTTAAGCGGTAGGTAGGAATACAGCTAAATGTTGCCCTTCTAGTGACAGCCATCCAGGACAGCCATCAGCAGGCAGCAGTCATTTAAGCGGGACCTGGGAATATTCTCTACAGCTAAATGTTGCCCTTCTAGTGATGGCCGTCCAGGACAGCCATCAGCAGGCAGCAGACATTTAAGTGGTATGTGGAAATATTCTCTACAGCTAAATGTTGCCCTTCTAGTGATGGCTGTCCAGGACAGCCATCAGCAGGCAGCAGATATTTAAGCAGGATGTAGGAATAATCTAGCTAAATGTTGCCCTTCCAGTGATGGCTGTCCGGGACAGCCATCAGCAGGCAGCACACATTTAAGTGGGATGTGAGAATAATCTAGCTAGATGTTGCCCTTCCAGTGATGGCTGTCCGGGACAGCCATCAGCAGGCAGCACACATTTAAGCAGCAGGTGGGAATACAGCTAAATGTTGCCCTTCCAGTGATGGCTGTCCGGGACAGCCATCAGTAGGCAGCACACATTTAAGCAGCAGGTAGGAGAACAGCTAAATGTTGCCCTTCTAGTGATGGCTGTCTGGGACGAGCAGGCAGCACACATTTAAGCAGCAGGTAGGAATACAGCTAAATATTGCCCTTCCAGTGATGGCTGTCCGGGACAGCCATCAGCAGGCAGCACACATTTAAGCAGCAGGTAGGAATACAGCTAAATGTTGCCCTTCTAGTGATGGCCCTCCAGGACAGCCATCAGCAGGCAGCAGACATTTAAATGGTATGTGGAAATCTTATCTACAGCTAAATGTTGCCCTTTCAGTGAAGGCCATCCAGGACAGCCATCAGCCGGCAGCACACATTTAAGCTGCAGGTAGGAATGCAGCTAAATGTTGCCCTTCTAGTGATGGCCGTCCCGGACAGCCATCAGCCGGCAGCACACATTTATACAGACTCATTCATCTGGTAGGGTCAGGCAGGGGAAGCTTAGTGTGTGACAGGTGGAATGAATAGTTAGGGCAAGTCAGCTCTGCACCCCCAAAGTAACCTTCCCCTGCCTGACCTCTGGGCTCAGTGAACATAACCCTAATCTAGGGTCACCCTACGACCCTACGGCCCCCTAGTAACCTAGGGGATCGACGTCCTGGTCAGGTTGACAACAATATTTAACTTGTTGAAGTCCTAGTTAGGAGGACGTCGATACAAAAAAATTATCAATACGAGAAGAATAGCCATCTGACTCGGGGTATGCATTTCATTGAGGGAGTAAGCGATCAAACCGATCGTAGGCGAAACGGTACCATCCCAGATTGACGTTTCGAACCGATGGTTCCCCTTGATTCGGTGTTCATCCATAGCCACTATGAAATAGAGATAAAGAGTGAATCGCACACCAGTTACGGGTGCGCATTTGTTTATGAATTTTCTCAGTGATAGTGGCCGCAATTCAACAATACCAACCACCCTGTGACAGGGAGTCGGGCCACCTCGATGCAAGGCGTCTCCGTATCGGGATCGACTTGCATTTCAAACTATCTGACATTATTGGCACTTAGAGGGCCACACGGGGACGTATACAAACTCGTCAGTCATAGTTCGGTTAAGTCTTCGTCAGTTTGATCGTGATCTTCGTGAGTTTGATGACGATCTTCGTCAGTCTTGATAGCCGCATTCAATCTTCGTCACTCCGTCAAAGTCGGGGACCAACCAACTGTGCCGCACCCACACCCAGACTCACCAATGTCGGTGCGCCACTCTGGCGCACTTGAACACGACTTGCGCCACTGTCGGCTGGTCCCACCTCGAGGTTTCAGTCCATCAAGTTGAAGCAATAATCAACGATGCACAGTGAACAAATGAACAGAGAGTTTTAAATCTTACAAGCTTAAGCAGCAGTAAGACTCTGAGAAATTTGTAGATGAAAATGAATGGGATTTAAACAATGGAGTACAATCTGTACATTCAATGCATGGCTAAGTCGTTTATAGTACCGCCCCGCCAATGCCACAGCGCGGAACCCAAACCCCTAACCATCTAACTTGAACCTCAGCAAGCCACTGCCGACAACATCTTGACAGAATGACGAAGATCACCATCAAACTGACGAAGAAGAATGCCATCACTGACTTACGAGTTTGAATATGTCCCGGCCACACGCTGTTCGGATCTGAAATAGTTCGTGCGCCCGTTGTTCGGATCAATCCCATGTTGCGAACCTCCAATGCGCGTTGTTGGGTCAGCCTCATTTCGATATACAGCTAACGACCTCAGTTCAATTGACGGATATTGATGATATTCCCAAACCACCAACCCGATCCTTCGCTTCCGCCGCCATCTGAAATTATTGGCACTTGGAGGGCCATACGCTGTTCGGATCTGAAACAGTTCGCGCGCCCGTTGTTCGGATCAATCCCATGTTGCGAACCTCCAATGCGCGTTGTTGGGTCAGCCTCATTTCGATATACAGCTAACGACCTCAGGTAATGACACTTTATTTGCAATAGAGTCTGAAATGGTTTCATCGCAGATCGTGGACGTCTGACTTAAACATTTGGCGGGCCCGTTGTTCGGATCAATCCTTTGCTGTGAACCTCCAATGTGCGTTGTTCCGTCAGTGTCGTTTCCAATGTATCCAATATCCAGCTACTGATATCAGTTACCAACAGACTACTGTGCAATTTCGTTCAATTCGGCACGGGTTGTGACCCGTGACCCAGAATACCAATTCGGCACTTCGGCAACCAGCGAAGTTTGGCGTGACACCTCCAAAAATTCGGCATTCAAGACGGAAATTTTCGAAAATTCTGCCTTTTTTGCACCTCCAAGGGAGATTTGGCCCTGATGTCACACATTTTACATTCGGCACTGGGTGCTGTGACCCGTGACCGAAACCAAAATTCATCGCGGCACAAGGGGTGCGTGATGTGTGACCGCCGAATTGAACGAAATTGCACAGTATATGCAATACAGTATCAAAAAAATTTCATCACAGATTGCACATGTATGACAAGTCAGAAAACAAGAATCGTGCTTGGCACATCCCGAGACGTCAGAGCGCGACGGTAACAAACCTCAGTTCGCTTGTGGTCAGATTAATCACTACATGATCGTGAACGGTCGGCTCCTCCCCACTTATCACAAGACGAGGTGGTGGCGGTGCATGCTCTACGTACGCAAGACTTCGGATAATCCCGACCATGTGATGGCTGGCGTGGATGGCGGCAAACGATTGGTAGTACTATGAGACCTTGTCGTCACACATTGGGGAATACAATAGGTGGCATGATACCGCAAATACATACAACCGCGCCCTATAGGAGGGCAAACACACACAGACCTCCGCTTAGCCGACATCGTTGAAGACGACGTCGGCCCACGTATAAGGGGCCTGCTGGACAGTCCTGGCCGATGGTGTAGACACCCCCCCGTCAGCAATCGCATCGTACAGTTCTAACTCAAACGCGTTATCTAGAATTGGGGTCTCTGTGATTTTTTCCCTGCATATCGGGCAAGACAGATCGCCTCGCTTCATCCACGTCAACAAGCACGAATGGCAGAAGACGTGCATGCACAGTGTTCTATCCAACGTTAAGAACATTCAGGTACCCAAAGCAGCATTCACAAAACGGGATCAATAACGTGTCCCAACAAATACCGCACTCGAGCATCTTTGGGTCAGCTGCGATACATTTTGTCAGCTGCGGCGTTAGTCAGTACGCGGGCCATACCTGTCTCTCGGCCAGACGCTGTCCTCGGCGGGCTAGCTGGCGGATCGGTGAAATAATCCCGGAAATCGACTTCGGTCCCGGGGGGGGAGTCAGCGAGGTCCACATCGACTGGACACCAGATACTATCTCCGGGCGCCATTCGATTAGCCCCCACGTTCCGCGTAGTAGCCGACGATTCGTCTTCAGCTCCTGTAGGTATTTGTCCCACCTTTGTGGGGTCTTGGTGATGTGGATCAGTGTTTGACGCCATGAGTGTACGTCCTGCTGGACTTGGACGACCTTTATAAAGGTGGTCTGGTAAGTACCGCCGTTATTTTAAAATCACTCTTCACATTGCATCGACCGATGGAATATTCCCGGCGAATCCAACGGCTTCAGTTGCATCAACGATCGGTGTTAGGATTTGGTTTGAGACGCTACAATTTTTATCCGCAATTTACCATCCTCACAACAAAACTGCACGGTTGTACAAAGTGTCCAGGGGTCGACAACCACATGCGTTCAAACGGGATATTAAGGGCGACCGCCATCAACCACCGCATATACTATGGCACCACATGCGGCCCGCATTTCTTCGTTTCGTTGACACGTGTTTAAGAACCACGGGTCGTTTGAATGGACATTCCCCTCTCAACAGTACTTGGGGAGATGATATATCACCGTCTCTCGGGCGAGACCACATATGATACATCCGGGTCTCTGGCCCAGAGACCCGCCTGATATATCATCCTAGAGATGGCTAAATTTTCCATAAGCAAACCCTGCTCGCTGTCGACGTTCTCAAGCTATGCGATCTCATCGTCGGCAACGACGTTGAGTGTATACCAACTGGGGAAAGTTCTTTTAGGTGTTTTCTCACTAAAAATATGGGATTCGCGTCAGAATTGGTCCGACACATCATTCGGAGCACATACTGTTTGGGCTGGGCTCCGTTGCGCATCAAATCTCGGCCGCTTCCCCCGTGGATGTTACCAATTTATGCGCACTCGCCGTTGACAACAGCGTCGAACGTGCCAACCACGATAACCCCCATCAGGTAACTGTTTTTGATTGCCACCAATTTTATCGCGAAATGCTTGGCTCGTCCCAGGACCATTCAATTTGGGCATTGAAAGGCGTCGTAGAACTACATAGATACAAATAGGTCGATGGGGTGATCTGAGCAGGTAAAATAATGTAATTATTTCCCCGCGATACCCGCTGCAGTCGGCTGTAAAAATTGCGCCTTGTATACGGCGCCGTCAGAGCCCTCCGCCTCTGCTAGCATCGTCGCACTCTCTGGCCCAGCCACTGCGACAGGGCAGGGCCACTGATCGCTCACGTTCTGCGCTGTGAACACAGTGCAACCCCTCATGTTCCTACTCAGCACATGCCGTAATATAGATGGAATAAATGAGCGCGTGCTGCATGCCGCAGCGCTCCGACCCGCCACGCTCACAGCACGGCCTGTGCGCGCAGACCAAAACGAAAGCCCGAGTACCTCACTGTGCATTACCTGCACCAGCTCATGATTGGGAAGCAACGTATTGGACAGAGCTGCCTCGAACTCACCACGATCACCCATGCCGTGCGACTTGGTTCCCCCTGCAGCGATGAGTTCCTGGGGATCCAGGACACAAAACCGCGGGGATGCGAGGTGGAGACCATACTCTCGTCAGTGCGCTACAGGAGGATAGGGGAAGGGGAGAAAAGATGTGGCGGTGGTCCGCAGGTAAACAAGGAGACAGTGGGATAGTACCTAGTACACAAAGAAGCACTAAACAACACACCAACAGCTCCTTGCTGACCTCGCAAACCCTCGCGACTCGGCGCAACATGTACACGGTCTCCTTGAAAGAATTATACTGTACTAAGTGTTGATGCCTTGAAGCTGAGGTCGAAAGGCTCTTGTCTGAGTCGTGTTAATTGGTATTCACGGGATCCCTGAGCATTGTTGTTGCCCAGAGAGGATTCAGTGGTGAAAAAAAATGAAGGGAGCAGGCAAAGGGTTGTTACGTCGTATAGTCTTGGCAACGGCATCGACGGCAAGCAGCTCGGGTAGCTCGGGCCACTGTTCCCGGATGAATGAGCACACCCCATTTTGGTTCGCTTTCTCCCCTCCCTCATTCAATCGAAATTCTGAATAGGCACAGCTCCTTAGACCCACTAGCCATACCTGCCCATGCGATATTGTATTTTCAGGTCTAAAATTAGTCGAGGATTGAGGACATTTGAATTCAGTGGTATGGCCGCCCCAATTTGCCGGAAAGAGGACGTTGAAGAGGAGAAGAGTACCGGATAAAGCGGCCTATGAAGTATCGGAGATTTGGGATATACAGGAGGCATATTACATTTGAATGAACACCGACATCAAAATACGCTAATATCACGACACAGCCCGCTGAAAGAATCCGAGAAAGTCGGTTACCAATTAATACACATGCACAAGAATCAAGTACCAAAATTTGAGTTAAATGATGTAGTATCGCAAGCAGAATAAAATGTTCGATCCATCAATCACATCAATAGTACCTAAAACACTAGTAGAAGCCAAGGTCGTGTATCAAACAAATAACACGGCCACAATATATTGTTGCCAAAACTTACTAGTATCGTTGATGTCCTCATTATGTATTGTTTTCCGGTTTTGTGGCAGGTTCGTGCACCCCCGGATGTCGACACGACTAAAACTTGGTTCAACGGCAAACATTTGGCTGCATGGATGTTCAAATCCGAAATAAAAGGCGCCAGCATTGATATTCTTTTGAGATTTCTGGTCACACAGTGAAACAATGATATATATACATCCTCATGTGTAACATCATGAAAATATACCCCGGGGCATGCTCCAGAGACGAGGTTTTGCTGCGTTCGGAGTATTCCGGGAAGCGAGCCGAAGGTCCCGAGCCAATCGAATCAAGCCATCACCACAGGCGCCTATTTTTAAGTGTTAAGCGCTCGCATGCAAAAGCGTAAAATGCGTGAAAATAGCTCAAACACATCTGTATTCAAAGGTGTTTGTGGTTCTGATCCATAGAATTACGGAGTTGGAGTACACGGGTGCTAAGAAGAATTACAGAGGAAGATCGGGACCGGCCAACGAATCAGTCAGGGTAATAAGGATCGACTGAAAGAGGGCGGGCGTCACGGCCAGATGCAGTGGGCAGCATAGCGGCAGCAGCGGCATGGAGAAGAGTCAAACTAGACAGAGATACTGGATGAGCCACAGCACCATCCAACAGGCCGCACGGGGAAAAGCTGCCAATAATGGCGGGATCGGGCGGGATAAAAATTTTGACACACAGAATAGAATGCAGCCGACAGAGCAGTGACGGGCTAGTATATATATCGAGAAAGGAATAGTAAGCTACCAAGGTTGCTCGAGGTCGCTGTAGGGCACCGTAGAAACGGCATCAGCATGCCGCTGCTGCGAGTATTGTCAGCCCTGTACAAGGCCAAACAACCGGCGACACGGCGGCGAGTCGGAGGTCAAGCGAAGACCCAGTTCAGAAGTGGTAGAGTAGAACAGCACCCCAGTTGCAGAGATCAGCTGAGCAGAGGATGGCCGAGAAGAGGGCGAGCCAGTGGTGATGGCGAAGTAGTACCGCGCTGAGCGTGTGTAAGTAATAGACCCAAACAGGTGCCGCCAAGCGATGTGCGAAACTATATGATGTCTTCTGACATAACTATGATGTCCCCGACATAACGGCTTTGTCCCAGCCATGGCGCACATGTCCGCCCTTTACAGAGACACCATCCCTTGGCCTGCCGTGCTCGGGGAACCATCCGGGGATGTTACTATGACATCCCCGGTCCTCAAAAAAAAAATTCCTCCGCTTTTAGCCACCGCCTTTTTCGGGGTCTTATTGATCTGAGGTTGATCGGAGTGATCTTTCACATCTAAGTCGAATACCTTGCTTTAGGGCCTCCTCCCGGCTCGCATGGACCCAAACACGAGCTCGGAAAATATCAGTCCTGCCATCCCATATCTCTCATACCCCTTTTTATTGTTCAAAAAGCGAATTAAAGGGTGGGTGCTTTAATGTTTTGACCTGACTTTTGACGGTCTCTGTCTAATGATCTCGATTTTTGGGGTCTTGAACATGGGTCCTCTAATTTTAGGATGACCGTTGTGAGTTTGAATATGTGATATGCACCTCACCCTCTTGGAAATTTGTTGTTCAGTCTACCGAACCGTCATCCCTCCGATCCTTCTCGCACGCCATGTATATAGTTTAACGGGAGATATTGCACTCCTGCGAGCTTGACATTGGAAGTGAGTAATCAAACACAGTTGACTTCGAATTTGTGACTAAATACATCGGACCGTCTAGGCAACTCACCCGCTACCCGCACCGCCTGGCCCCCCGCCTCATGAGTTCCTTTGTATTGTCCCTGTATATGAACACCCTCAGGCTGCTTGGGTGCAAGATTTGGAGATGAAATGCGATGTGCCTACGGTCCTCGGGGCCTGCGGAGCGCGCGACCCAACTCAAAACAGAATACATATCGGCGAGTACTGCCCCAGCGGTTTCTGGATTCAACCCTGACATCACAATCTCGCAACAATTAAACCCCAACCTTATTTAAATCACTGTTAAACTACGAAACATTCTACTTAGAGAGCCTTGAAGTACAATTCTTTGTCCTCAAACAGAAAGAAATGGGTACTTCCCAACGGCTCCGAAGCGTCAATCTTTGTCTGGAACTGCTTCACCAGCTTTTGATCATAGCTGTACAAAGCATCGGAAATCGCGGATGCGAAAGCTTTGCTTGTGAATGTGCGAAAGACTTCAACTTCAGAATCCTTGTTGCTTCGCCGCCGGTGGTAGTGGTAGAGCGTGACGGCAACTGATGTTACAAGGAAGGCTATACAAAGTATGGTCAACTCATAGTGCGCTGAACGACCGGAAATTAGTCACCGAAAAGATATCGCGCTCCCAGTCTAGCTCCTTATGACTTGCACCGAAACCTCTGTATTTGCTCGCAACCCACTTCCGCCACGAAACATATTTGGCACTCGTGAACTCGGCTTCCGATAACTCATCTTTGGGAGTACCGGTGCCGCCATATCGTCGCAGGTCTGGAGCGGGGAAAAGAACTACCATGCAGGACAAATCGGTGATATCAATCCATCCGCGTGCATCGCCCAAGTCTGGGCAATAAGCGGCCAGTGAATCCAGCTCTGCTTTGGGGCATTCTCTATTTATATGCGTCAACGATGTGTTTCGTACTGGATGGTATATTGAATTCTCACCTGAAGTTACGTTAAGCCAAAACATGTTCACCCGAATGAAGATTGGCCACATGGGAAAGTGGTCAGCATTCGTTAGAAGATGCTGGACCATAACCATGTGCAACGTTACACTCATCGCAGGACGAATGCTGGAGGCACAGAAAAAGTATCCGCCGACAGTCCAGGTTGCTGTCCGAGCAAAGTCGGAGCGACCATCGCTACCAGTGTTTGAGGATACAGTCACGGCCAAAATTGATGTCATATCCCAAAAAGGAATTTTCATGATGGTTCTCAATAAATGAGTGGTAATAAGCCCACTAATATATCATTAGGTAGCTTTTGGCTAGAAAGTTCTATAATACTCAAAAATACACATGGTTTGACTGTCTACACTACTGGAAATCACTGCCTCACTGAAATTTAGTGAGAGCCTAATAGCTGATATAAATATGCATCCAAGGCCAAGTTCACGGCAAAGAGACATGTATTTTGCATCACATATGACATCTAAAAACTCCTCTGGCCAAGAATTGGCTGGTAATGGGTGTACCACTCATTTATTGAGAGCCATCATGAAAATTCCTTTTTCGGGTAGGACATCAATTTTGGCCGTGACTGTATGACAGTGTGTTCCCTGCCCGGTTGCTGAAGCCTTGCATAACCGTCAACATTGTAAAGATGCACAGACACAAGACTCACAGGATCCCCGATCCTGCAGGCAGGACAACCACTTCGTAGTCGCAGTCCTGGATGCTTGCGTGGTCTGGCTGCCAATTTTCAAACGCTGTCGGGTCTGAGATATCACGAGAGGCAGAGACCGTGGGAATTGGCCGTTGTTCGTGGGTGAGATCGAATCCAGAATTTTTCGCCGGGGCCCGAAACGTACACCCACGTGGTGCAAATGTCGAAATGGAAGTACGAAAACGCGTGGGCAAGCGCCAATACTGTAGTCTTTCGCTCAATTCGTGGGTCACGCGTCACAGGCCCCCAAATCCACGAATATTTTCGGGGGTGTCACAGGTCACCGAAACCGACCACGAACTTGCAAAAGAAGTCACAAAAAACCCCAGAAAAAGGCGAAAAATTGAATTTTTTTCTCCGCAATGCCTTGGCGTTGGATTTGCCGCGGGAGCTCGTGTGATTGACATTTTCTTGTTTTGGCGGCACCAGAATACAACAAGACAGCTCAACAGGACCTATTTTGCGTGAGGAATGTAGTCTGTATGTCTGGGTAATGAATCTGATTATTTCCCAAAAACACGAATTTTTTCTTTTATCACGCTCCTGAAGGCCAATCCACGAATATTGAAGTTCGGTTTTTGGTGTCACAGGTCACAGGCGGCACGAATGGAGCAAAATACTACAGTAGCTTCCAATACATTTCTTCGTACTTGGGGTACTTTGTCTCGAATCCGGGTAAGCCGTTCGTCTGGCAATAGGCAACATTCTCGAGATCGAGTCCCCTGGTTGGGGGTGCGATTAATAAGGTGAGCATCAGGACAAGACAGCCACTGACGTCCCCAGAAGCGGATTCGGGTGGATGAAGTGTCCACCAGGAAGATCTAACGCGTTCAGGACTAGGCCATCCGAGCGCTCCGCATGGCTCAGTACCTCTCGCAAGGTGGTCCTGCGGATTGCCTCGGTGTAATCTGCTTTTACATCGTCATCATCATCCGGTACTACTCACAGGCCTTGAAATTTGCAGAAGATCAGGGCATAGGTTATGAAAAACTGAAAACGTTCGCACCCTGAACCTGGAGCGGGGTGCCCATCGCATTATTCCTCACGACTTGTGCCCGAATATCAGTAGTTCTGGGACCCGCTTCCTTCCCCAGAGTAAACAGATCCGTCCCAGTACCCCAAAGTTTGACACGCTCGACATCGGGCATTGAGTCCCAGTCAGTGGCCGGAACCCTGCACAGATGAGCTCCATTCACAGCGGGCTTCCAAATAATATCGCCACAGCGATTCTCCCTGAATAAACCACTAGCGGTAGTGCACCGTTCTCGAACACGGGCCATTGACTGGTTGATATCAAATATCAGCCGATATTCTGCCTTTTCCTGCGGACGAATGAGTTCACTCTCCCACTCGAAAATGAAAGTTTAAGCACCGAGCCTTCATGTAAACGGTAATCGAATGTCCTCTCGGTCTGTCCATCTGGCAATATGCCAATGATTTTTGCGACAGTCTTGGACCGCTTTAACCGGCAAATATTGAGTATTCCTCTCAAGCAGAACAAGGGTGTACATACACTAACTCGGACATTGTCCAGGTTGTCGTCCTGTATGTGTCCTGTTGTGCGGGACTTGAACAATAACAATCAGTTTCACTTTCACAGCGGCCAATTTGAATGATTAAATACCTGTGTATCGACGCCTGCCGTGTGGGATTTCACGGCTGTTCTTTTCTTTGCCTTCTTAACCGCAACAACCGCCTCGCCTGATTGAGAGGCTTTCCGTTTCGAGTTTTTCTGTGGAGAACTTCGTGAAAGACGCGAATCATTCTTTGCAGCAATACCAGGCTGCGGAGCTTTTGTTGTGTCACGGGAACTCCGTCGAAGCAGATGTGGTGTAGGACTAGGAGAAGCAGTGGTATCTTGCACCTCCGAATCCAAGTCCATATCATGCTCCGAACTCGTAGAGGTGAGCGGACTGAGCTCGCTCATGGTAGCGTCATCTGAACACATTCACTACGTTCAAGGGTGGCCTAAACACAGTTTGGGTAGTTGAGTTTAGATATGCGTAGACATGTGTAGTCGGCCACACAGATCCCGTTTAGACGACTACACACAGTGTCCGGGTAGCTGGGTGTAGCCGAAGCGTAGACAACTACGCAGAGTCTGTATATGTCAGTGTAGTGAGGGTAGGTACATCTGCAGAGCTGCACAGACTAGAGTTTCTCTTGCCAGCTCAACATCCACAGTGGTTGTTGTTACAGTATCTTAATCCTGTGGAGATGACTACACAGACCTACCACAACCTACACTGACCTACACTGACATGCACTGACATACACTGACCTGCCCAGAGCTATACAGAGCTACACAGTGCCTGTCCAGCCACCTACACAGAGCGATCTGTAGAGGTCTGTGTAGGTACCTGAACCAAGCCTCTGTGCAGGGAGGGTCTGAACGCAGTGATTGATACTGACTCCAGATGACATGTAAGCCCGAACTTACCAGATCTAGCTTCTCCAGATTTTGCGAATGGGAACTCAGGGGCCATCGGAGGCCCAGTTCGTTGTCGAATCTACCGTTTCTTTAACGAAATGACGAGGTTTCGTTTGTATGGCTTTGGTTCATCCCCATTGAGCCTATCCCCTTCCATGCCCTCTCTCTTTGTCCTCTTCCATTGCCACGGTCTAACCCAAACTAGAGCCGACAAACACAGCCTTAGAGTTGACTGCCATCCCCATACAATGTAGCCTTTCCCACTCTTCCCATGACGTCCGATGCTGCGAAGCTGCGCAACAACTGTGAGCTGCGCCAAAGCTGTTGAGTTCAATACAAATCAGATTGGTCAAGGCAAGAAGGTGAGCTGATGAGTCTCGTGTGTCCACAGCTTTGAGGACAATCCCACATCGATGCTTAACAGTCCCCAGGACACCACGTCCACCGCACTGCGGCCACGTCCCGTTTTCTTCCATATAAACAGCCTCATTTTCGCTTCCACCCCCTCCGTTCTTACCCTCTTTCTCCCCACGAAAGTTCCCGCTCTCGCAACTGTTGGGACATAATTTTCGATAATTTCTCTCGTTTGCTCTCTTGGATCGGCCTGTCAAGCACAACTTATGCTCTCGAAACTGGATCAATTTTGGCTGAATCAATTTTGTTGTTCCCCATCACCATTCTTGCCTTCAGCTGCGGGAGAAAATCTGTGTCTGTGTCGTTTATTGTACGCTCCTCAGACCATCACTTTTCATCCTCTCCGGTCACGTCCCACTGCTCAACCATCAAAGTTTTAACGACAACAAAGTTGTTAATTTAATCTTTGTGGTAACAAGAAAGCAAAACACGGCACCCCTGTGCTCAACATCTCAAGTGCACTCAAAGTTTACATCCAATTCATCAGTGGAGCCTATTTATTATTCGGTGTGTTCCTCGACAAATTCCTGGTTCCTCGTTCGATCTACTGTCTACACCAATCCGCACGGATCAGCCTTGGCTCTCCAATTCATCAGCGGAGCTTATTATTCGTCGTGTTCCTCAACAAATTCCTGGTTCCTCGTTCGATCTACTGTCTACGCCAACCCTCACAGATCAGCCTTGGCTCAAACTCCTTTGGTACAATTGCTGTTTCTTGATTGCCCTGTTGCATTGCTCAACAGTCTCCCAGGCCTACTATATTTGTTGCCGCGGTCAGTGTTGACTCCTGGGAGGAAACATCTGTGCCTTTAAACTGAGCCAGCGAATCTCATCACAGTTGACACTGTAACGGCTCCTCTCTGTATGTGGCGCAAAAGTAACAGTTTCTCTTCTCTTTGGGCCTGGAGTTAATGTTTACCGATAGTCTGATGCCAAAATCTCGCGCTATAACACTGCGGTTTACTTATCGCCGGAGCGAAGCGCAGGCATATCTTGTATCCTCTTGTAAAACATTCAGCTTCTCGGGGCAATACCGAAATTCAGAAAACATCACCAGATATCTCCGGCATGAAAATTGCAAAGCGCGGACTGGCCTTTTGGATTAGCATCCAATTCTGAAGTACATGAATTGGACATCACGTTCAATTCGATTTCGAAAACACTTACCATTTGGGCGAAGAACAGATGAGGGTATTATCGCCGCAAGCTGAGGTGGAGGCAACTCCGACACTAATGTCATCTCTGAAGACTGTGGTGGTGAGCCAGATCTCTTCGGAGGCGGCATAGAAGGTGTACGGGACAGTGCTCGGAAAATGGGTCCTGAGGAGTCCGGTGAAACACTGACTATGGGGCTGGCGGTGAAATAACCACAAACCAAACCTTGTAAATGAATACACAGTTCGATAATGTGACTACAACAACTCAAACACTATAGTCCTCGTGCAAGTTCGGGGTTCCAATCCAGTATAGATTGTGGCAATTTGAACTTTAGTTCTCTTTGAGAAGCAAGACTTTACAGGTCTACAAGTCGTATAGATAAAACTTGCTCGAATCCGTTCTAGGCGCAATCGCAGATAGACAGACGAGATTTTATGTTCAACAGTTTTGTATAATGTGGGTCTAGGTTTGGAGATAGTACTCCGATGCGTAACGCAAGTGATTCCTTATGAATCCCAATTCCAATAGTATCCGTGATTGCTAATCCTTGCGAGATTACAACCAATTGTCAAGTCCGATCCGTTTCCTTATATTCCACGCGTCCGTTCCGTTAATCCAATATGTCCACGCGTCGTTTATAAAGATCCAAATCCAACACAGATAATATTCAAACAGGGAAAACAAACAAAACTTGGTATAGCTTCTGGGTGTCTCCGAATGAATGCCTACTCTACCTGTTAAGTGTGAAGTCTAGTAACTTCGCGTCCAACAGGTGGGGTGAGATTCACTGATGTTCCTCCCATAGCCATCTACTCAAATATGTTACAGGATTGTAAATATAAACGAGACTGATACAAACGAGCAATAGGGTTCACGATTGCTTTTTCTTAGAGACAAAACATCTTCCATCGTATTTTCGCCTCTGTTTGTGGTAGTAGAACCAGAGTTCTGTTGCTCTATCCATGCTGTGCACATCCACTCGTCCCACATTATGGTTCCATTTCTCTGGGATAGAATTGCCGAAGCGACCTAGCCAGTATAAATAGCCCATTCGCGATTGTGACTTTTCAAGATGGCAATGTCTCCTTTCGCCTAGATTATGACCCTCTTCGTCACTTTCTCATTGAAGATTCTTGGCCCACCTTGCCACCTTTCTCCAGTATTTATGATGCCTTAGCTCCAAATGTGGAGACATTGTTCCAGTTGTGCCTGGTACTAGGACTTCTGTCCGTTCACAGACATTCCTGACCCATCGTTTCTAGGAGAACCCTTGTGATTCTTGCTCGGGTCATCCTTCATTGTGCACATTTATTTGCTGGAACGTCCCCTGCCTCCCATGCATCCTTCAACTGAACCAAGACTATTGCACGTTCTGCAACCACGAGGCTTTTCTGCCTCTGCTTGGCCCAGTACCGTGATATCCACTCCACTCTACTCCCAGACATCGGTACGCGTTTTATTTCGATATTTTTGGGGTCATCCTGATCAATCGCGATTGATCGCGATGCCTGGATCGCCCAATTCTACTCAGATTATGCCACAGCTTTTCATCTCTGGGACATTGCTCCTATCCCTATCGGTTCTTTCATTACCCAGGGAATCATAGGGGTAAGGCAAAAACCGCTACACCCGCTCCTTCTGCTGCCTCATCGCGCTTTCCTTTGGTTGATCGCAAAACGTCCACCTCTCCTTTTCGGACTATGCGGTAACCGATTTCTGCCAGCTACACGCCGCATGACTTCAGTCAACCCGATGATAAGTCTAACTTCGCAGTCGCTATGATCACAGATGATTTTTCACTGGATAGTACGCTACTCAACACGGAAGGCCCCAACGGTACGCTGTTCATGGACTCCACGCATCGACTGCACAACGAGTCGTGCTGCGACTACCGTCCTTTGTACCGCCAACGAGGCCAAACACGTGACGCCCGGTAAGCCCCGACGTGCTCTGCGCCATCCCTGTTGGATTCTTAACACCTGTGGATAAAACAGGCGTCTATCTTATCTCTGCGAATATCAAAGCGCGAACAATCAAAGGATGGTTTGTGGAGACAATTAGGAAACTTGAGGCGAGATCTAGGGAGATTTCAGACGGTGTGTATTCTGCAGGCGGCAAGTCACAGCTGAAATCAGGACAGACGAAACCAAAATATTGTACAGAGACGCTACCACAGTCAACCGACTTTTTAATCGCGGTCAACACATTGCAGTAAACGGTTTCGACTTCATGAATATCAATATTGACAAGTCTCGATCAGAGTATAACGGAATTACGGAGGGTGGGGTCAGGTTTAATCTACGACACAACATACTAATGAGGTTCTCCTAGCTCTCCGCGAACTGGGCATCCGGAATTATTGCATTCGTTTGTGCCAGTTTCACGTCGTTTTCGCAATCCTTCGATTTGACTTTGACGATGGCGCGCACGGTCTCGGCTTTTCGGTTCCTGTTGCCATTAAGGCACAGATCCTGGTTCTTTTCCGCATATTGCAGAGATGTCGCTCACGGGATCGGTGGGGCGATGCCAAGCACGCCTTCTACGCTGGATTACAGGCCCTGCTCGGCGATGTAGACACGGAAACCATGGCACAGGCGGCAGCGGCAGAGCAAGCAGTGGACGAAGAGGCAGGAAGTACTAGTCAGAGCAAGCAAGGTAGCCGGCGCAAGAGACGCGGGACTGCGAGACCGAGGACCAAGGCGGCCAAAGCGGCAGGACGATCATTTTTCGAAGTCGTAAAGGAGTATTTCGATAAGAACTGGTTTATAGAGCCGTGGATTGGTGAGTTCACCCATGTCTGTCATCAACCGAGGTTGTTAACATGAACAAATTGCAGACTCGTTCACAGACATCGGAATGCCTCCTGGTCAGAGTCGCGATGACACATGGAACACTAATAACTTCGCCGAAACTGCCTTCAAACAATTCAATGCGATTTTTATGGGTAACAAGCATAACAAGCGGTACGTTCAGCGCCTGTTTTTCGTTCTCTTATGTACTGAACTGTCTTTGGTACAGAACTGATCAACTGGCATCCATTATCCTAAACCATCATCTGCCTTTCTTTCGTTTCTTTCCGACGCCGGATCGGCCCCTGTCCAAGGAATTAGTGGCACTTCATCACAGTGCGAACCGTCTCTGGGAGACGGAAATGGTGGATGCAACAACTGACACAGAAACGTTTACAGTATCTCGGATCGAGTAAGTGCATTCCAAAATCCGATGCAATGCAGGGCCTTGATTATTCTCCTGCAGTGCCCGGAAGCTTATCAAATACACCGTGGTCCTTAGTCCACTGTCGTGTACCTGCAACCACTACCAGCAGACAGGGAATGCCTGTGTAGACATCATAGCTGCGCGTCTGATGCGATCGAATGGGCCTGCAAAGAGCTGGAAAGGTCTGTGTTCATGTTTCCTTTTCGCCCGGAGAGCTGATATTTTAATAGATGTGGAAGCACGTACGGAGAAAACAGCCATTCCTACCAGGACGAAGCGCGGGGGAAAGGGGCACCGAGCACAGAAACTGCTCCACGATGAGACGGTCTTTTCAGAGGTGACGAACTCTTTTGAGAAGTTGCGCGCTTGGGAGGAAGAAGAGAGGAGTAACGAGCTTGAGCCAAGTTTCGGAGAGTTTCAACGTCAATTTTCTCGACCATCCTATTGTTTCGAGGCTCATGCATTATCAGTCGTGACATCCAGTGGCAGGCCCGCAAATGCTAAACCGCTAAGGCCCTGGCGTCGCAAGCAGGTATACGCAGCTGCTGACCGATATGGTTACAGCCCACGGTTTGTGAAAAAGCGCGGGCCGGCAAAGCGCTCTCGGTTGCACTGGAACAGTCTCCTGCCTGCTTTTCGTCGGAACAATAACCCGCGTCGTGCCGCTTATATGCACCATATTCGTCAGCATGCCATGCTGGGTGTGCTCGCACTCAACAATGTTGATGCTGCGTCAGAATCTGTTCAGAATCCAACGACTACATTCAACATCCAGACAAATATTTCCGCCACCTCGGGAGAGTTTGCCGCACCCAACGACAATGACGAGTTTCTGAATGCGGAAGATCACGCACTGACACAGCTGAACGGCCTTCAATGGATCAATGACGACTACGAGCTGCGACTGGACGAGATGGGGGTTTTCCTCGCCTTTTTCAATGCATGCAGTATCGCCATTGATAACGGAATTATCTTCCTCTGTGGTGGGGTCGACAACCCTTTTGCTACAGCGTTGAGATCGATGGACTGGACACAACCTCTGTCCGTTGAGCAGGTGCGGTTACAGTAAGCCATGTAATTGTTTTCTCATCACATCCACAGCTACGGCAAGGACATATGAGCGTTTTAGCTGACTTGGTTGCGAGCCGCCGAAACAACCGCGTCAAGCACATTATCTTCTTTGACGTGCGGTACCACCATTGGACAACATTCTACCATTCCCTTGCCACAAACCCACCCGCACTCAGTTGGTTCAACACACCAAGGCAGCCTGACGTCGAGACACCCACAGGAGACATCCAAGATCAGATTGTATTGCACCAGTTCTTTCTTCGATTTCGACCACAGGGCCCGGTTCGTGCTGCTTTGTCAAAGAAATAAATCTGCTGACATCATATTTTTCATGGCAGCCGATGCAAGTGCCGGTTCCATTGCATCCAATATATCTGGCCCGGGGTCTACAGCAGGATTCATATACATGCGGCTTCTGGGTTGTTTACCTTGGATTGTTGTTTCTCCTCGACTTCGAGCCAATCAATTCGGCAGCTCGCGATCTCAACATCAAGGAGCTTGTGTGCCCGATTTATATCGCGTTCCTCGCAGATGAACACGGTGTTCCGGTCTCATTGCTTTATAATCTTTTATCTACGTTCAGACCACAAGTGGATCTGTCGCAGCTGCCACCGGACACAATAGTACGTGAAGTAACTTGACTTTACGTATTGTTACAACTTGGTTACAACTGCTGACAAATAATACAAACAAGATCTCGTACCGCCCTAAAGAGTATGCTCGAGCCGGTGGTCAACCTGCCCAGAACTTAGGAGCTGTCCAAGCCAATGAACAAGTCGAGCCTCACCAGCAGAGTCCACCCAGCCTTGAACCAGTACCGCAAGTAAGAGGATTCAATTCGCAAGCTGAAGCCCACTTTGATACTTAGTTGACAGCCTCCGCCTCCGCCTCCGCCTCTGCACCTGGATCCCGGATACCAGAACTTGCTTCCGAGAAAACCCGAAATCCGAAACAACCATGTCTGGCAGATTGGGCTGGACAATATCAGTGTCACAGCCGAGCGATTGAACATGCTCGTCACGGGAGGTCTGACTTCCGACAACATCATGGATGGATTTTTTGCCACTCTTATTCAAGATCTACTGGATGCGGATCCGGCACTAACTCGGTCAGCCTTGCCGATCGCAGTCACAGACTCAATATTCGGCCATGATTTGGTTCAGGCGAAACGAAACCCGAAGGGAATGGGTCCGCCTGCGAAGTCAAATGCGAGACTCGGGGAACGGGTAGGATGGTTTGAAGAGGTGTGTTATATTTTTTTCCTATCAACTGCCATATCAAATGACATTTGCGGCAGTTCAACATCTTTGAGAAAGACCGCTTGATAGTACCAATCGCTTGGGGAGCGGCTAACACCATCAAGCATTGGCTGGTTGCCGCTGTGTTTTTTAACTCTCACCAGATCCGGATTTATGACAGTATCCGTGGTGGTACTCGGCGGCAGCAAGCACTGTTTGAGCGTGTCCGGGAGATGCTGGACTCGGAACATCAGCGGCATTATAAAGAACCGCTGCCGACGTCATGGGAACAGTGGTCTACAGAGGTGAGATGCATAGCTGCGATAAATAGGACACAAACTGATCTGTTCCAGTGTGTCCCAAATGTATCGCAGCAAAACAATGACCAGGACTGCGGGATCTATGCTATCCTGTCTTCCATATGCCTTGCGAGCATGCTGGATCTGTCGTTGGCCACACACACTGCTCGTATTCACATTGCAAACCGGTTGAATCAAGCTATACGAAGCTGTGACCAGAACGCAGAAGCCCTTCGTCAATCAGTTTCTCGGGTGCCCACTCCCACTGCACCTTCGCAACGACATAGCCTTCGTGGTCGGTTTCCTCGTGGGTGCGTTTAAAACTGCCTTAAGCTAGTTCAGTTCGTTCTAACATTGTCTTTCGTTTTCAGCGACCCCGCAGGCTTCATTGTGTTCTTTCGCAACCCTCTCAATGACCAAAGTTTTGTCCCAGCCAAAAAAATTGGCATCACAGGAGACTCCGTTCGACTTGAATGGTATTGCGACCTGGTTTTTGTCGACGAAAACCAGAAACCACGGGGTGAATTTACTCGCAGTAAGGAAGACTGGAAAAAGGCGTGGAACGTGCGTTGTGGAATCGACGAGGCTAGTCCATTTCGGATCTGAAATCTACGAACCACTCACTAATCTTGTGCTCTAGCTCGCTCCGATCATGTGGCCAGCTCAATTGCGGGGCTGGTCCCACCACCTGCGACTCGGGTCGCATGTTTTCCCGTCTGACCGCGACATCGAGAGCGCACTGGAGCAGCGCATGCAGGAGCTCATTCGGTTGTTCTGTGGAGAGGAAGCTGCCACGCCTCTTTTCGTGCAGATGGGTGAGGATCTTGACGCTCTTGCCGCTGACCCCAACTCAGGACCGTTGTCGGACGAAAAAATACCCGATGCCTTCGAGTCCTTTGCATTGCAATCCTTCAATCTCCTCCACATCCCCCTCCACGAGGAAATGGTGTATTCGTTTTCGGAGCAATTCGTTACGATCATCAGCTCCATGGACGCCGAAACTATCCCCGCAGACCGCCACAAAGCCATGTGTCTCTTGGCGGAAACGTTGGGCCCGGTTTGGCTGTGCATTGCGTACGTGCATCACCAGACTGCAGTCGATGAGGTGACAGTGTACGAGGCGTTGAAAGACCATAGGGTGGAATGGCCTCAGACAGAGTCAGAGGTCTTGTTGGAGTTATACAGGCGGATGTGTGGGGAAAACTTGGGTGAGGAGGACTTGCAGATCATGGTCCCCGAACTCCCTATCCTCGGCCAGTTATTCAGCATAATTAAGTAGTCGTCTATGATTTATATATCGAAATTCCGGCTGTACAAATTCAGAGGGTGTAATGAAGGTCGTTACTTGCATTGTTCATTGCCGAACTCAGGTGTCGTTATCCGTAATTCGTCTTACCTAGATAACTTAACGCGAAGGTAAAGGGATTAAAGACATGGGCCGGTCCTACACCTACACTACACTTCAAATGCTCCTCTTCCCTCGCGCGGTTCCAAGGTACTAGCAAATTCCCGAATACGGAAAACATCCACGTGCTTGGCAAGCCAAGCAGACCACTTCGGTTTACGGGCCGTGGCTGCAGATTCGCGGGCCAGGAAGAGCTGCAGAGACTCGAGTCGCACCTGGCCTGCTTGATCGCGCAGTAGTATGAGCTGCTGTGCATGGGTCGGATGAACATCAACGAGCGTGATTTTTTGTAGGTTTGGCAGAGCCCGGGGTGCGGCTACTGTCCGATCGACCAAGGCGACCCAATACTCTTTCGTAAGAGCGGTGAGGGAGAAGTCGAGACCCAAGGTGTCAAGTGCGGGGAAGGAGGTGAAAAAGCGGTATCACAGGGATGCGCAAGGCTCTGGATCGATAATTTCCGAAGTCGATGAGCGATAAAGGGACCCTGAAGCTGAAGAAGAAGGTCAGAGGCATTCTCATCCCCGCTCCACTGAGGCTCGTCGAGAGCGATAGTGAGATCGTTGAAGCGAGGAATGTCGAGTAGTGATATGAAAGGCCGGAAGCAGCTGGGTGGGGTATGGCGAAAAGATAAGGCCGTGAGAGATGGCATAAAAATGGATATGTCCACCGCCAAAGCTGTCGCATCGAGTCCCAGGATCTGTTGGTAAAACCCCAGACGCTCCGGCACTGGCGAACTCTCGAGTGCAGTCTTCAACTGAACCAGTGTCGCATTAAGGCTGCTGACATGGCCCAAAACGATCTCTGTGAGATGAGAGCATTCGGACGGCCACAAGATGGAGAAGCGGGATAGATGCAAAGTCCGGAGCAAAGGTAGATCCACTGGGTGGAAAGCCGGTGTGCCGTTTGAAGGTGCTGCATGCTCATGGAGTATTGTGATCCAATGAGGGTCAAGGACCACAATGAGAGTCTGCAGGACTGGAAAAGACGCTCCCAAGAGGCCTTGCACGGCACTCCAATAACAACAAGATCTGTAAATGCGCGGAAGGCGCGATACCTCAGTCTCCCGCTTTGTGGGATCAAAGACTGTATATTAAATACCTGTAAATGCGCGGAAGGTGCGATACTGTACAAGATAAGTAAAAGGTATGAAAAGTAAGTAATGGACTCACCCTCAGTCTCCCGCTTTGTGGGATCAAAGACTGAGGGAAAAAAGACAAGTAGATAGGGTTTATATACGTATCTACTGCTATATCAATCATTGTATCAATCTGACATCTGTCAATGTCCATCACAGGCCGGAGGCTGGGGCGCTCCATAAATAGTTTATTTTCTGACATCCAAGTGGTATGCGGGCCGCGGAGGACGAAGGTTTGGATACGGGTGCTGGTAGGGCGAATGGTGGAAAGGATGTCTGTGACTGGAACGACCACACGATCCGAGCCTTCGGTTTGGGTGAGATCTCTCTCAATTGTGACGGAGAGAAGCAAATGCTTCGATCGCGTGAGCCACTGCTTTGCGACAAGTAGATCATGCGGGGTGGCCGCGGGCCCGAAGACAATGTTGGTCCATAAATATGGAGCTCCCTCAGCGACCTTCTTCCAAATTTGCGAAACAAGGAGGACAGCGGTCATGGACCGACGTGGCAAGTAGCTCCAAATTTCCGTTGCAAGTTCGGGAGCAAGGGAGGGAAAGGAGGTTTGCTGGAGAATTAATTAGCATTTGGGTTCTGCGAGTGGAAAGCACCGGAGATTGGGCCAAATAAATCGCGACCACTATTTGGCCAATACACGCTGTATTAGGTGAGTATTGGCCAAATAAGGGTCAAATAGTGGTCGGCAAATATTTAGCCACTATACGTTGTATTGGCCAAATATTGGCCGGATATTGGAACAAATATTGGCCAGATATTGGCCGACGGTTTTTTGCTCAGGGCTGCCGCACCATTCGATATTAATATTAATATATACAAGAGCGTGGTGGGCCGCGAAGCGGCCCACCACTTCAGCTGAGAGATGGGCGCCCGAATTAGTATTGATTGGCGCGCAATCGATAAGCGCCGGTTAATCGATGAGCGGAGTTCGAAATGGCTTCAGACAGACAGTCGTAATCTTATAAAGAGAGTGATTTTCCCTTCCCCACACTGTACGAATTTGACAAAAAAATAAGATTCATTGACTATCTACCACATGCAGTCTGGTAACAGTACGTATACTTCGACGTGTCGCTGGAGAGGGCGAGGCACAGGGCGCCGATCCAGCCATGCACACCAAACTCGTGCGAGGACTTGCGCGTGGGGGGGGTACTCGTCGAGAACACCACTCAGCGCGCCGTCGGCGCCGTTGGCGAGGGTGAACTCGGGGTCAGCAGCGCCGAGGCGGCGGCGGAGGTCGTCGCCGATCTCGCGCAGCGGGGAGAGGCGCAGGTCGAGGAGGCAATGTTTTTAGATGAGGACGATGTCTGCCCGGGAGCACTCGCCGGCAGCAGTATTGACGGAGAGGTCTGAGCGCGTCGAGTCGACGGACACGGGTTCCGGCAGGCGCTTGCGGAGCGGAGAGTCGAGGACGACGATTTCGGGGCCAGATTAGCAGCGCGGAGCGGAGACGGCCCTGGACAGGTACGGGTGCGCGCGACACCAAACCGAGTAGAGACGTCGATGTCTCGATGAGGTGCGAGCGGTGGCGGCCAGGTCCGGTCTGAGAAGAGAGGCAGCAAGTCAGATGATTCCAGTAGACGTAAGCGAGCGAGAAAGACGCACAGATAACCTCTTTTGTGAAAGCACAGCAACGGAGTGTTTTAATGTCTGGGCCAAAAGAACGCTCAGACACTGAAACAAGAGACCAAGATTGTTACTTACGGCTTACGGGATTGAGCCTAGCGCGAGCACGAACGAGAACGGACGCAGCTGCGCCATGCTTGACCTGAAAGCAGAAAGGATCAGATGGATCCACGAAAGCGAGCGTGCGAGACGTACCTTTTCAGCAGAGTACACGATAACACCTGCGATCAAACTCTGGACGCGAATGTGTGAGAGGCACACACAGAGAATAAAAGTCAAGACACACCTCCACGCTTGCGGTCGAGAGCGGAGAGTCACTTGAGCTCGACACGCTGCAGCCGCCAGCAAACCGACTGCACTGACAAAAGCCCTCCGCCCTCCCGACATGGCCCAGCCCAAGCTCGTCCTGCCGCTCCGCAGGCATCTTGTTTGCCGGCGGCTGTAGGACGAGCTTGGTTTTTTTTTGGTGAGGACGATGTCGACCGGGAGCGCCCGCCGGCGGCGATGTTGACGGAGAGGTCCGAGCGCATCGAGTCAATGGAAATGCGGCCGTAGGGGTTCTGCAGGGTGGCTGCGCTCGGGAGCGGGGAGGGAGGACACAGAAAGTAGAGGTCTCTCAGCCCATGGGAGCATGAGGTCGGCATTGTCGACGCCAGGCGTGCGTCTGGACTCTGATGGCCTCAAAAGTTGCGGGGCGCGCGAGAGGAGCTGTGCGGGGAGGGTCAGAAGGGGCCCCCGGGCGAAGGGAATGGGACATGAACTCACCCAGAACGAGGTGGCCTTTGGTCAGCCTGATCAACTCTCGCAAACTTTACCAAGTCTCTCGAAGCTCCGCCAAGTGCCTGCTCGCATGATTTTGAGGTTCCAGCAGAGATTCCCACAAGAGATACCATGCTGCAAGGTATAGAAAAAGCAGGAATGAATGATTGTTTTGAACGTAAAGAAGGGCTTGAAACGGATGGGATATTGCATATGCTGGGTGGAGAAGTGGGGTGCGGGAGGCCAGGATATAGATGAGGCGGTTTGAGCGGTTTCAGGGCACCAGCGTCCACGAGGGCCGAGATCTGGATGCCACGGTGAGAGGGGGAAGCAAGGAGGACGCGGTCACGCGCCGCATCACGCGCGTCTCTCTCTTCACCGCGTCCTTGCTCTTGCTCTTTCTTGCTCTTCCTTTATCACCAGCACCTCGTACTTGGCTTAACTTGAAATTAAATGTCTTCCAAACGTCCAAACTCCTTGAATTCAATTCAAAATGAGCCAAATCCCTTTGGTATGCGTACTATTACTGACCAATTATTTGCTCGAGGAACTAACCACGGTATGCAGAATCTTCGCAGGCCGTAAAGAAACGCAAAATAGATAACGCATTCATTAATCCGTACGGCCGTCAAAAAACCGAAGCTCCCTCATCCTCTACGCCTCCTCCAAATCGTACCCCACTTAACTCGAGAACCAACAATACTCCTGCAAATCTATTGATACCGTCTTCATCGTCAACAACTTCGTCTCTCCTGCCTCCTCTCCGAACTGCAGAGTTCTAGCCTGTGATACCGTTGAGAGACGAAGATCCTTTTCACTCGACTATTGATCCTTCGTTGGACTCCCACTCCGACCTCAATGCTACTCTGCAGCCAGCTTCCTCGGAACATCTCTTGCCTGCATTCCAAGTCCCTCTCGTACAAACCGCTCCGAACGTCATTCACCCGATTAGACGCCCCCCGAGACCTGCACAAGCCCCGTTGCCGAAGGCTGTTACCGACAAGATCGTGCAGTTGCAGGATCGTATCTCCGCTCTGGAAGGAGTCGCTTACGACCTCCGGGATAAGCTCCAGGAACGCGACGCTGATATCCATGACCTCGACAATGAAAACCGCAAACTGTGGCAGCGAATCAATCGGCTCGAGGAAATTCACGGAGCCAAACTAGAACATATCATCGATTTCATCGAAAATAACGAGTTCTCGGCCACTGGTGGGACCCATACTTCTGCGTCCGGGTCAGGTTCCAAGGGCAAGAGCGAGCGAGACAATGTCTTCAATGCGAGTTGATAATCACGGTTAGTGCTTCACCTCAGCCTGATGTTTCAATCGCACATTAGACAGCGATGCGTAAAGTTTTCACGGCCGCGATGGGACACGGCGTCAGCGTCAAACTTGACATACTGGCGAACGACAACCTGATTAAAGCAGGTGGTTCGTATATTGCTGATTCTAATAGTAAAGGACAACTTCTACGACCCGACTGGAGCGTCAGCTTCAACGAAAACAGTCGTTGGCATAAGCCCATGCTCGAGTTTGCTCGCAAGAAGGCCCCCATCTTCCATCCCACCATGACTGACTCGATGATCAACGCGAAGACGGACGACGAGATCATGGAGCGACTTGAAAATGTATTCAAGAACATCGCCGATCATTATCGGCGTGCACAGCGTAATAAGGCGAAGACTCAGGGCGGGGAAGATGCAGGGGAGGACAAGGGGGCAGGAGAGGATGAGAAACGAGCAAAGCAGCTGAATTGGCGGGGAACCCGTAAAGTTCGCGTGGGTATTTTCCTCCGATGTTTTGTTTGTGTTGACCGAGCTACCCGACAGAAATGTGATGAGCGACTTGCAGCATTCCAAGAGGCCCATGGCGATGTTCCTCCCGACCGCAGATGGTTTTTCCAAGCTCCGTACCAGAGCAGTGACGAGTCCGATGACTCTGACGTCGTTGATCCTGGAACTGACCTCGAGTCCGGTGATGAAGTCCCAGTTTCAGCTGGGAGGAAGCCTTGGCTCTCCCGCCCACCGATGTACCGTGATCACGAGGTAGAGAATGTCGAATTTTCATTCAGACTTAACTCATTTTCCCCAATGTAGGTGACCGACTGGGTGTCAGATCTTGACAACCTTGTCATGGCTGCACGCGGAAAACAGAAGAAGCTCCATCGCAACAAAACATCGGCTCACCCTCGCAAGCGCGGCGAATGGAAAGACAGAGGTCTTCCGAGTCTCCAGGCGAACCAATTGAAGATACCGCTTGCCGCAGTCCTGCCTGCATGGCTGGAAGATCACCCTGAATTTGATGCGCCTTCGTGTATTCATTGAGAGGATGACGACGAGATGGAGAAAGATGATTAGCTTGGGACAGTTGGCTGGTATTACTATTCATTCTACTTCGTATTCATCCTCTGGGTCCTCCTCTGTTGCCTCCTGTATGAACCTGATTAGTACAATACATAGCGATCACTTGAACGCACAACGTACATGATCGTAAGCAATGGTAATCCACAGTGCTTGCTCGCAGACCTCGACCGGAGCCAACACAAACTGGCCTGACAGTCGTTCAAGAGAAACAACCTCGCGCGATGCAAAAACTTCGGCATCCCAGGCTCTGACCCCAATATCTGTCGCCCTGAAAAAAAAATTGAGGAGGCGATTTCAAATATGTCCAAGCCGCAGACAATACCAGAGGTCTCAAGGGAAGTTTGTGATAACCGTGCTTGGGCAGAAGCGCGCCACGATAGCACATCCGGTGGTCAGTTTGTTCTTGTCTGGCAGGTTTTGTTGGATGCGAAATATGTGGTGGATACGGACTGGAACACGGGAATCGATGTAGGCATATTGAGCTTTGATGCCTCGCTGCTGGGTTGCGGCACCATAACGACGGCGGTGGATCCAGATATGTGAGAAGGATTCAACCTCACCCATAAATGTGATCGCAGTTTTATCGTGAGACATCTCAACGTCTGCAATAAGTAAAATGTCGGGCGCCCAGAGGGTTTGTAGATGCCGGAAGACAAGGTGGTAAAGTCTATCCTCCATCTCTCGCAGGCTTTTATTTTTCGAATAGCGCGGGTACCGAATTTTATCTGAGTATGACTGATGAGTACAAGTTGCTGAAAACTTCGAAGAAACTGTACCGAGGTTCCTGTCGGCTTGGGCGCGAGCAATGTAATTCTGTAAGGTTCCATGCCGTTCACCTTTGTCCGCCTTCAGATGAGACTTGAGGACATTCAACGAATCAATGTCTTCGGGTGTAGGATGTGGAATCTGCTCAAGACATGCAATCTGTGTGCAGGAATTCTTGGTATTGTGAAACAGTAAGAGAAGATTGAACTCACAAGGTCCTGGATGAGAGTGGTTTTCCACCAGCCACGCATCATCGTACCCTCTAACTCCCCGCCGGAGTGGCCATTGGTGTTGAAACGCCCTAGAAAACCGTTGTTCCGTTCGTATGGGAAGGTCCACCAACCAGGCGCTGGTCCATGTTTCAAAAACTGGGGCTCAAGATGAACAGCGGCATAGTGGAAATAGGAGACAAGGTGACAGTTCATGTCGGCCCAGGATTGAATGGAGCGCTGTACGGCGCCACATCCACGCTTCACCTCGTTCGGGCTGATTGTGTCGGACGTGATGATGCATATCCCAGCCGTAAACTGAACCAAGTTTTCGTAATGCAGCCGCAGTGATCTATTCATTTGGACCGTCTTGATGCGCTCAAGCTCAGCCTCGCTGGGATTCGGATTTTTGGCCAGGTAATTTTCCTTCATGCGAGAGCGGACCAGTTTCTCTTGTCTCCGTTGAGCAGCAGCGTTCTTGGTGTTCTCGGCAGAAGGAGGGGCATCGACATTGGGGATTTCTCCGTCAACCTGCCATGCAAAAAACAAACCGACGAATAAAACAGTGATCAAGGAGCGCCACTGATCCGCTTTGATAGAGCCGCTGCCGCGAGCAATCTGGAAATACTGTGAGAGGAAATTTTCTCCGACCGATTCAACACTCACAGAAGGGGGCATTCGGCTGACCGAAACCGGCCATATAAGTCTGCTCAAAAAATCTTCGAGCTTTTTGGTAGCTTCATTGTCTATCATCCCGTTCTTTTGAAGAATCTCGCGGAAGAGATGCTTGATGATACCTGGAGGAGCGGTCAGTAATACCAAGCTACAGAAATAAACCAGCGTACCAAGGAAGATTGCGTGCATCAAATCAAACAGGTTCGTCACTCCGGGAAGCCAGTTGACTAGATTGTCCATGGCTGACCATCGTACTCCCCTCCGACGACTGATTTCTTCTGCGATTTCCGGGGAGGCATCGCGCGCTCGAAAAGCGTACTTGATGTATCGCCACGGATCGCGCTCATTGATCTCTGATTTTTATTAAGTAGATTGCCAAACTGAAGAGGAGGACAAACTTGTTGAATCGAAAGCATCGCGGTCGACGAGCGCAAAAAAGGGGGTATCGCAGTGGTCGCACATGAACCATTTGGAAGTCACCGCAAGCAGCCCCCTGGTTTTTCGACTCGCGGGGAGATCTGAAACGTCGGTTCCAATTTGAACATGGAATAGGTCTGGCTCTGGCTCGCCCGAGACCTTGAGGTAAATTCCTGAAAGACGTGAATAGAGAAAAGGTTATAAAATAGACGCACATACCATTATACAATTTCTGGAAATGCTTGACACAGATATTCATGACATTATTGAACTGTTCCTGCGTTGGCTCATGGGGACCGGGGAACATTGTAATCAGAAAGGTCTCTTCACGAAGATGCCGTATGCCACGTGGATTATTGCAGATGGTTCCGTACATGGCACCCGTTGAGTGACAACCTGCTTTGACTGCTTGAAACCTAAAGAGCAGGTTAATAATGCGGACAGTATATTCATAAAGATGTACCAATCAATATTGATTTGAAGAATGAGTCCATTGGGTAGAGCAACGAACTGCAGCTTTAGCTCGTGAACGTCGACATCCTTGATCTCCCACTTGCCATTCCGGCGACGTTCCAAGCCAGCCTGGACTGCCCGCCAGCCCCAGCCATCCGTGATGTCTGTCATTGGCTTGTCGAGATCCGAGAACGCGGCGTAGCCTTTCAAGGTAACTGGTTCGCGAACTCCGGGAATATCCTCTGGCCCGCGCCACTTCTGCCACTGCGCGACCTTCCCCGCCTGAAGGGCCATTCGCTGCAAAGCTTTCTCAGGAGGGGCAAAAGGAAGCGTCAATGCAGGAGTTCTCTTCTCGCCGTCGGAGAGCCGTTTGAGTGTGTATAAGATTCCCGAGCAGTCAGGCTCGATACAGTTCGGAGATTCGAGCTGTGCAAGTTCTTGCCGCGTGTGCGGCTTCCAGCAGCCAGTGCAAAGGAAATAGTATGTGATCAAGCTGTCTGTGCAGACTCCGAGACGCTTCTCGACGGTTGGCAATGTACGAGCAAAGTCAGAGAGACCGTTAATATTCGAGGAGGAAGCTTTGAATGCGATCTCGTAGCCAGCGAGGATAAGCTTAACAGCTTCTCGAGTCATCCCGTCAAAGGCTGCGCCAACGAAGATTCGAATATAGGCGTTCCAGATTGCAGGGTGGTCATCGAATGCTGAAGGTATGTTGTCTTCCTCGGCCATGGATTCGGATGCCTCAAAAATGGAGGCGCGAGAGCGGTAAAGTGGATCTGCATTGATCTTGTCGACATCTACCGCAATGGCCATCATCCTGCAGCTCTGGAGAGTCGGATTCATCCTCAGAGGTGTCACAGTTTACCATCCTGTGATGAGCTCTCGTCTTCCTCGTCTGAGGAGAAGACAAATCTCGGGAACTGGGGTGGTAATATCAATCCATTGCAGGCCAGTGACAGTCAGCATTTTAGAAAAGCTTGCGACAACCCATGAGGTGCTTCGGTTCGGAATTGGTCCAGCAGGGAATCCTAGATGCTCTGGAAGAAGGGGGGGAGCTCGAGGCGATAGTTGGCAGGGGAGGAGAGGGGACCCGAGTGGCCGCTGCGGGGTTTAAGGAAAGACGGCGGTCTGCAGCTATATGTCGAAGGATTGTCTGCTTCATCTGTAAAGTTCCATGTTCTCCTTTGGGCCGACATTCGGAGCATAAACACCACTCATACTGAGCGTCAGAACGGCTCATAGTCGAGGTGCGGTGGGCAGGAACGTGCGACTCGGTGCTGCTTCGGGTTGATGGCGTTACGTAGAGTACACGAACCTACCTGCGTATAATTCACGATTGCGATAGGTTGTGAAGAGGATTTTCCGAGGTTTAAAAATCCGATATTTATTCGTAGGATACTTACGCCATCGATACATGAAGTCAAGACGAGTCGGCAGGCATCCGTGAGCAAATTGTTAAACCAATAGAAGCAGTGGTAAGGTGACGTTGACAGCCAGCGTCCATCGAGACCGAGTTGCAGAGGTTGAAGCTGTGGTAGGTGACTGAAGAGTTTCATGATCAATCGTTAATATTGATCAATAAGACTCATGATCAGGAGAAGACGCGCGAGCTCAGCTGCATCACCGGAGATTGGGCCAAATAAATCACGATCACTGCATATGTAGATATTCAAAGTCCATGACGAAGTAAGAGCTATCCAATATTCGGCCAATACTGGATGTACTGGCCAAATATTGGTCGACCAATACTGGGGCCCAATATTCGACCAATATTTGGCCAATACATCAAGTATTGGCCGAATAGTGATCGTGATTTATTTGGCCCAATCTCCGGTGCGATCGCTCCGCTTAGGTGTGCCCTTGATTTTAAGATTAAAAAATAAATCAGTAAATTATACACCTAGAGCGGGGCTGAAAAAAGGTGTGCCCATTAATATTGCAATAACAGGCATAAAGCAAATAAACGCGCTTCGGGATCGCATGTGCGGATGTTTGCGCAGCAGGGGCGAGGAAGATAGTGGTCAAAGCCAAAACGGACTTCTTTGGAGGGAGTATGGTGATATCAAGGAGAGTTTGCGTTGAAAGGAACCAGCCCAAAGAAAACTGAGGAGGAAAAAAAGGGGGGAAGGAACGAGTCCTGGAAAGAAAGAAAAAAGTAGGTGGAACAAGGGAGATGGGGACCCAAGCACCAATCGCTCTGGTCCCTAACGAATTATCAGACCTGAAACCGCGGCTTTTGCGACTGAAATGGTTATATTCCCTTGAGTTACGAGACGACTCGGAATGATTACGCGGTAAGAAGTGATCAATTTTTTTTTCTTGGTCCTACCTCATCGCTGCGTCCCTAGCCACGAAACTTCTCCGTTGGGCAATTTTTCCCAACCTGTGACGGCCGTTGAAACGGGTGTTGCAAAGGTGCTTTTCAACCACCCATTTTAGTGTTTGTTCTGGAATCTGTGCACAGATGTGTATACCTATCAGGCTCACCTATCGGATGCCTCTCCTGTTTGCATCAAAGCGCTGTTAGTTAGAAACAGGCGGCCGCCCGGCAAGCTCCGAGGCTGATTGCCGCAGTTCAACCACAAGTTTGAGGTGGTTTTTCCAGAAAAAACGACGAAGGGATGCTGGAATGGGTACTAAACCATAAATTGAAGGGAATCCGAGTCGAAATTCACCGGTGTATCAATGAAATTGAGATGAAATAGTGAAATGAATCAACCACCCGTCGTTACGGCCGAAGTGGCCTTCTGTCACCGTCCCGTCCCGGGAAACCGGAAAAACGGCCGTCAAATCGACGGCCGTTGCCGGTACGGTAACGGGCGGCAGCCCTACCTACATGTAAGTACACCGGCGTCCTTGCTGCGCCGTTCCAATTCCCGGGCACAGGATCTGATCGCTACTTTCCGGTGGCGGGACAAACCCAGCAGTTGAGTCTTGACAACACATATATGTGCCACACGATATCAATTTCAATGACCGACGATGAAAGCAATGAACATGGCATTCACTGACTCAGACCCTCCCGTCGTTGGTTTTCCTCGGCAGCGCGGACGCGGAGGTCCTCTGTCAAGTCCAGACTGATACCTAGCAGTGGTGGTGGAACTGGTGCACATCCATCTACCGCATTACTCCCCGAACTCAGTCTGGTATCGTCCCATTTCTATGAAGCTCATGAACAGTCTTAAATGATTCGATATGTTCCTTTCGCTTTATCGATCGGGGGTTGGTTGAGAATTCCGGTTCATCTGGGGAAGAGATCAAGAAAGTTCCATATGTAGCCAGGTTTTGTCTGATAATACACAGCGGCGGGAATTCCTTGCATCGAAGCTTCCCCGAGCTCCAAGTCTACAAGCGTCATCTCCCTGGTACGCGTATCCATGGGACTTTCTGAGCTACGAGTAATTAACCCATAGGATCGACAAGGGTACCCACGCTTGGAGGATCAGACGCCTTCCTCACGAATATCTATTTCAACACCGCCGGCAACCATTTTCCTGGACATGTATTTTCCTTCCGGAAGGAATGATATTAAATTAAAACAATGTTTTTATTGATCCCCACTTTCCTTCTATACCGATGCCCTGCACCTATCGACCGCGTTCAAGGCGCTCGTAAACTTTGATTTCTCAAGACGGGCCTAGAAAGCTCCAGGAGCCTTGAAGTTGTCTTGCGATCCCTCCATGTCGACGGCACTGCCAATGGTCTGAGTACCTCCCGATGCAAAGGCAATAGCAGAGGGGTGGCCGCTCAGTTGGCCGCTCGAATAGAGCTGCACGTCTCCGTTCATTTTCTCTCGCAGGTGCTGCCGAGTGTTAGCCTGTTCAGATTTATTAGCCGAGATAATTAACGCCTAAGGTTAAAATTGGGAGACGAACACAGCCAAGAATGAGCATGCATACACTGAAAGAATAGATTAGCTGTCCAAATTCACTGAACGCCGAAAGAAAAAGGACGTACTGCGGCTCAGGACGAAGAAAAACGGTCCGTGGATGAAGGAGGTTTCATATTTGACGAACTGAAAAAAGTGTTGGACTGTCATCCAATTTCCCCCGCCCAAAACGTACAGCTATCGCGGTTGCAATTGCAAAGACGCTGAAGATTGAAATTAACCTTACTGAATGATCACCTCAGGCCACTGCGTAGTGCGTACGTCGTCAGAAAACCTGGTGCCACGGCTCAGCAAGGAGGACTCTCGAGGTGGACAAGATACCTGCCTGTATTGAGCGAATATGTCGGAAAAATGGTAAATAACTTGCACGGTCTGAGTCTGCTTGAGACCTTGAAACGGCTTCCGACGGCTTCGAAGGCGTGGCGGAGCGGCTCACAAGACGTCCCAGACCGTTCCAAGGTGCATGCGAGTCCCGACAACCTTGAGGGACCTTAAAACCAGTCTGGAGGGGCTTCACTTGAGCATTGGAGAGTAAATAAAATCAATCAATATTATTAACACGTAGATACATGTCCTCGTCAACGCAATCAATAATATAATGCATTCCTGCCTTCCCACCAAAGATTGGGCAGAGTAAAGTGCTGCGGACGATGTGCTCCAGCGTGATAAAGCTGGCAGTTGTCGCTGGCATTTTCTCTCGAATAGGACAGTCCGTGCGCGTATTGGGCTGCCATGTCGTCTTCCTGAACGGGCGGACCATGGCCAAGTCGATGGCGGCATTTCCCGGGAGATGGCAGCGGAAGACAAAACAAAGTTCACCCATCGCAATAGGATCGTCATCGGTCTCGTAAATGATGCAGTCAAAACGGGGAGCATTGCGGCTGTGCTCGGTAATCAATCCTGGGTTCCGCCACTTCGCTCTTGGCACGAGGACACAAAGATTTTTCCCTTACCAACTCTACGCCACACCAACACACATGTATCCCACCCTCGAGCTCGAACATGCATGTATTCCGCCCTCAAACATGGTGCGCTCCACGGCAAAAAAAATGTTGACATTGTACATGTAACATAAACCGGCAATGCTCCACGCAATGACGCCGTTAGCAACGGTCGGCGCTATGAGCTCCACCCTGCTCGTTATAAGCGCGGTACAACTTGTACAAGAACAACTCTTGTCGGTGGGCTTCTCGCTCAGGCTTCGAGTTGGAGACATGTGTCGTGTCCGAGTCCGTACGACGAGGAAAAGGCATTGAATTGGGGCTCGAGGAGGGAGCGTACGGCAGCATCTTGTCAGTGAGGTGGAGCGAGTGATGTCGCCCACTATATCAGCCGACAGTGAGTGACGCCGTGACTCCACCTCTTTGGTTTCGAACCACCACCATCCCACACCCTGCCATCCCCTCGCCACCCCTCGCCGCCCGCTGGTCGTCACAGTATCAGGTATGTGATATTTCCAGCTGCGGCAGGCAATATATTAATCCTGTCTATTGTCGATCTGTGCGTGGGCTCAGGTATGCTGTTTACCTCCACCGTCATGGTGTTGTCTTAATAACTCAAGCTTGTCTGCCTCTATGCACCTCTCTGCGCAAGTATGTCTAATCAAGCCTCCCTTTCTTGCCGCCATCATCTAATGCTACACTTGCAGGTATATTACCTCCAGTTGTTGTAACGGTTCGTTCTCAAAGCTCATATGTGAGTAAAGAGTTTCCTTCTCGCATACTCCCGCTGACTTGATTCAGAACCTATTAATTTCTGGCCGCTATCCACTACAGCTACACCGTAGTTCGACGTAGTGTTAGTACTGATTAATATATTCATTTTTGACCGCTTTTTGTTGTGCCTGGTATGGATATTTGAGCCGAGCATTGGCGAGTTGTTGACAGTAGGAATGCTGGGCTTATGAAACCTTGAGTGTTACTGGAAGGTCGGCTGTCACCCGAGCGCCTTGAGAGAGCCTGGGAGTCACGGCATGGCTTGGAAGATGTTACGGATTTCTTACCTGTGTGCTGCAAGCCACTTAAAACCATATGACCTTACAGTGTTTTGCAACGCGTCCCAGGACGTTTCAAGCTGATCAAGATTTTTCCGACATACCGCATCAAACTGTTGATAGTCCGGTTCATACCCCTGAAAAGTTATATTCTAAGTATTCAATTCTGAATCACGGGCTTGAAGCAGGATTCGAAGGGTAGGAAATACCGACCTGGAAAGCTTGGCGTGTTGCTTCTGCGACCACAGATAGTATATCATGGCAGTAGTGATCAACAGGTCGCATGCGGCACTAATTCCCATGCCGGTGATAGTCCAAGTCCAGCAGATAAATTGAGGGTCAAGTCGTAGAGATATTAGAGAGACCGTCGGATACTTACCTTCGTCCTCCCAGATTCTTTGATTTTGACATTGACTTTGATGAATGAAATCAGGCTTCTCTTTTTTTTTGAGCAAATTACACCCGGAGTGAAGCTCACGCGACGAGAGTAAAACCTGGGGAACTCGATCAACCGCTGAGTCGACTGAGCATCGAGCCCAAAGATTCAACTCACCAATTCCACAACCTACACACAGGGAGAATTCCAAATGAGAATGACCTGGCACTGTGTCTTGGTATACCTACCAAACTGTCCAATGCTTAGAATGCACTATAAGTACATATGGGCATAATTCCCACTTGGCAATGCCTGATTTCCATCGCCCGACAGCTTCTTCGCCTATCGAATCTATCAACGTACATCTGTCACAATCTATTCTTCCTAATCTTGGCTGAACCCGAACACCAGTCTCGAGGAACTTCCTCATTCCCGTTGTTATAGTAGGTTCCGTCTCGAGTATTTGTCCTTTCACTGACATGGAATAATGAAATCGCGAACAACTGGACCATTAGCGCGATGATGTCCTCGACAACCACTTGGGCCTTCCCCTTGGTTTAACGGGAAATAGAGAGGAAAAACGAATGTTGCGCGTACCAGAAGACTCCTAGGACAAAACATTAGCTGCCTCGACGGAATAAATAACTTACCATGTAGAGATGGCTTGCAACGGTGCATAGTCTCCGAAGTTCGTCACCGTGTAGCGATAGTAAAAGATACCCAACAGTATGACATGCAAAGTGTCGAGGAGGCTAGAGGAACTGGATAAACTTCAAAAAGGGAGCCGGAAAAAGACTCACATGAGCACGCCCACCTGCCAAGTAAAAACGACCTCTTTAAGTAACGTTAGATACGGGTCGGCCCGCGGGCGCTGATTTTCCAACCGTACCCGTACACACACCCACCACATGTCGGGTTCAAAACCCAACCATTGGATATTGATATACTAGGTTGTGCCGATCTTCTCCTCCCAAGGTGAGGGACGATGGAATTCATCGGTTCGACAAGATTCTGAAAGATGGGTGCCAGAGAGAAATATGTCCCGATAGCGACAGTATCAACAGAATGATGTCCTGGGAAAGCATTCTCCTTCACCCGGAACATCCGATATTTAAACCGAAGTGCTTGGTCGCGCTTCGACTCGGATTTGACTGGGATACAGTACTTATATCACGCTGAGTGACTGCATTCTGTCATTGTTCGACCGGTGACCGACATTCGTGCAAGGTGTGAGGCTTTTATCTTGCTCGAGCTTCTTCAGCAGCTGCTTCTGGAGATGATCAAACTCGGACGAGAGTTCCTCGATGCGTGCGTGTCGACAATTGAGGAAAGTTTAGCAGATCAATGCCATCAGACTCACAACCAAACACACCCCTATTCCCTCCGGCCGCCTGGAAGCGAAGCGGGATGTTCATCCTGCTTCCCGAGCTTACTATTTTGTTTCACCATGTAGAGGGAAAAGCTCCGCAGTCGGGCGGAGGATAAGCGTACGGGTTCCCCACATTTTCCAAATCCACCGTATAACAACTCTCCTGGCTCGGAAAAGTTTGAGAATTTTTTTATATCGTCAGTTCTCGTTCCGACCGTCCGTTTCGATTGACGAGTTAAAAAAATACAACATTTATCGGATAATACATACAACAATCATACTCGGCCGTCATCAGTTAACAAGGGAACTGTCGGGAGCGTCAATGGCAGAATCCGACAGCAATTCATACGCATTTTCTGAACGCGGCTTGATGATACAGTCGAATTGAGAAGGAAAACTGGGTCAAGTCAATACACGGTAAATCGAACAGTGTGGAAAGCTCGCCTGAGGCTTCCTGACGAATATACGACGTCTGGGATGATATCGTTCCCGTGCTCATCTATGGCTGGGAAGATATCGCACGTCGCGAGGAGTGTAGCCGCAATCGCAAAAACGGTACCCTCTCCGAAAGCCTTCCCCGGGCACACTCTCCGGCCGAAGCCGAAAACCAAATCCGTAACCTTGTCCATTTCAGAGTCGAGGTTTCGGTATCGGTCGGGGTCAAATTTCATCGGGTTTGGAAATACCGCTGGATCGTGCAGCATATGCCTATGTGAGGGGTTAACGCTGATACCATCCATCGAATAGTGTTCCTCACCAAACGTTGGGTATGACGATCGAGTCCTTGGGTAGATGCATACCGTCATAGACGTCGTCCTGGTTGAGAGAATGCGGTATACCTAATACTCGTTGAGTACAAACACAAGGCGATCTAGCGGGAAAATACCTAACGGAATAGCAGGATTGAGCCGGAAGACTTCTGTAACGATGCTTCGGACGTATGGGAGCGACGCTTTGTCGGAGATGGTGGGTAGGCGCTCTCGACCAATTACAGAGCCAATTTCTTTCTGCGCCGTGGCCTGAACCGTGGGATTCAACATCATCGCCAGGAAGAAGTTTAAAGTGCCGATCACGCTCTAACGTCCAATGGGCATTAGAATTAGCTCGTACGCAGGAGGGGAACGGCATACCGTATGCATTCCGCCTGCTGTCATCGCGGATGTAGCCCACACTACGTCCTTTTCCAGATCCGTGGAAACCTTCCCGTCTGTCTCTTGAAGCGCTGTTGCGCAGGTGTTAGGAAGAAGTACACTACCTGACTCCTGTATAGACTCGTTATATACATAGAACTCATGGATTGCGCACGTACCAGGGAATGCTTTGACCAAAGATACGGACTCCAAGCTGCCTTTTGGACAATAGTTCTCCAGCCTTTAGCCGTGGCGAGAAAGCGGGTCCCTGGGACCCATGTCGGCAGATGTTTTACTGTATTTTGGCGAATATGAAAACAAATATGAGAAGAAAAGCCGGTACTGACACATAGGGATCGAGTCAACGAGCCAAACACCCGGCTCTCCAGCGCGACTGAAAATGTCCATGACAGTCCTGCTGAGGGACAAGAAAGGGTCATCATCGGCGGAAATGTAGTGACCATAGGCGAGACGAATAATAATTGTCCCAATTCTCCTGCGCAAATTTTTAGATAGTGTAGGTATTCCTTACTCAGATACGTAGATAAAAACTCACAGTTTGACCACTCGCTCCAGCTGACTCGGATGTTCGATAATATTTTTGACTAGAAGCCGAGCTTCTGCCTCCTGAAAGGCGTGATATCGCGGAATCATCCGTGGAGCTAGATCCTGAGTGACAATCTTACGCTGCTGGCGCCAGCTATCATTACAGGACGACAACACGAAGACTTGATCGAATCCGGAACTATGTACGCGTCAATCCAAAAATATCCTGACAGAATACATATAAGACGCACAGAGATGCCATTTCCTGTATCGAGTCAGAACTAAGCCCAGGAGTTTCGAATTGTTCCACCCACAAGGTGAGGTCTGTCCGAATAAATCGCAGAACGTTGCTCCAAAAGATCCTTTGCAGTTTCATATGAGTTCAGGAGGATCAGAGGTTGACCGACGGCCTCGAGGTAGACAATGTCGCCTTGAAAGTCCGGGATGAGCTGCAAGGACAGAAAAACGAGTGTTTGAGATGGACTTGCCATATTGCTTTGCCCATTTCGAGAAGGTCAGCCACGGGTGAGTTTGAGGTAACTGAAGGGCGTTGCCGAGGATTGGGAGGCGTCGGGGACCAGGGGGCCGTCTCGCCTTTCGGGATAACCAGATCGACATGACAAACCATCCGACGCACACACCGAGAGCGCCGAAAGCGATTCTTATGTCTTCCATTAGAATTATGGGGATTGAATCGTGAGCGGGAGTGGACCTCGGTAAGAATGCGACATATATGTACTCGATGAAGCGAGATGCGACGCAAGGACGCGACTTGACGCGGCCCAGCCTCGGCGCGAAAAAGCTAGCGCGATTGATGAGGTGATGGAACAGCTACCAAATTAGTTGATGATCGATAATCACCGCTCAGTAAGTTTCAAATCTAACCTGATGGCTCGACTGAGTAGACTAACCTCAGAATATCTTTTCCCCCGAGCCAACGAGGAAGTGTTTAGATAGTTTTAGATCAGGAACTCCGAACAAGACGAGTCAGAGGAATCATGCACGCCAACAATAATTCCAAATTGGGCAAGGTAAGTACGCCGACCTTCGATAGGCAGTCACTTATCGCAAAGGGATCCTGATCCGTTCTATCGCGACGGCTCCATATGGTTAGATGTCTTTCACCGACTCTGTCCCCGGAACCTGGCTCGTAAAACTTGAAAATGCCATATTGAAGAGACCACTCTGCGGCCTATGCCCCTCCGGTCCGCGTGAAATTGCTGCATCGTCACGGTAACGACCCCAGGAGATCCACCATTCATCCGCATCATCGGCAGCCTCGTAACCGTACCTATGTGGATTATTGTCAGGTTGTTCAGCCGCAAGGAGAAGAAGGGGGTACATCATTTCGTAGTCTTCCAGCATTTGCTTGAGGTCACCGTGCAGCAAATTCTGGCCAGACGCATGCCTCTCCCGCATTGCTGCATCACGCCCTTCCTGGAACGGACCATCCGGGAGTGTCATATGAAAAATGTATTCCTTTTCCATCTGTCGGAGACGAGAGCAGCGCGGCTCCCTGCCAAATCAATGAGTACAAGGGTCGGCGCCTTTGGAAATCGTACGTGCCTGTGTTCATGGAAAGCTCGGAAGAACTCAGGAACCCGATTGGAATTCCGGGTATGCGAGAATATTTTCCCTATGAATGTGCCGTCTTCGAGGGCCACTGCATAGGAATGCCCTGTCCCAGGCTTGCAGAGGGGTGAGACGGGCGCGGAACTGTTATAACAATATTCGTACCGAAAACGGGTGGGCCGCATCTCCCACGGCCAGAACTCGTCCGCTCTGAGAAACCCAAGATTCCAGGTCGTACGGCTGTTTAATCTGGACACAGGTCGCCGGTCCGGCGAGCGCTGCTAGCTTCTGGATGCTGGGGAACAAATGAGCATCACGATCGAACTAATGGTATTGACTCACTGTCCGTCACAAGAACCGAGGACGTCCATAATATTCTTGTCTACCTCTCCCGTCCAGGTTCCAGTCTCAGAGCTATCGGGGGTGTATAGTAATAGTGAAACATCGTGGTCCTTCCCCTAATGAACAGAATTATATAGCCATGGCGTATTCAAGACATGGGAGGCGTGGCTCACTGTAGGAAACGTTCTGAGGGCTGCGGGCAGTGAAGAGAAATTAGTGAAATAGATACTGAGGAGTATATGCGCCTGCCTCGGTTGGGACCGAACCAAACAGTGCACTAAATGATATGGAAATGAGAAATTATTTGGGGCCGAGCATGGGATAGGGATGAGAGGCTCACTCCAGGATAACCGTCAAACACAGCTGCAAGGTTATGCTTGCGCACAAGGTCATTTGGGACGAGGGAGCTGCATAAATTCAGTTTATACTACGATTATTAGACCGAAGAAAGCACCTGTATGCCACAATTTCCGCGGGAACGTCGCTCTCCGGAGATTCATCTTCTTCCTCTAGAAGCACCCGGCGTATCACGCCGTTGGCGCCGTCCGCGCCGATGATAGCATCTCCCGTGTGCACTTGTCCGGACCGTAAGGTCACCGAGCAGGCGTCGCAATCCACGTTAACGACCTCGGCGCCGAAGAGTACGGATACAGAACCGCCTTTAGCTGAGGGTTCAAGTGCATGATCGTAAAGAATGTGGATGAGATCTCGATGCTAAACCTATACTCAGCATCTCAGAGGTCGAAAAAAAGACCATTTGGTACTTACCAAGAATTGCGAATATCCTCCACGGGCCGCGCTTAGAAGCTCTGGATCCCAGCAGTTTATGCCTGTCTTTTTCTTTAAACATCAGGGATAGACAGAGGCGACTGCACGACTCGCCTAATTGGTCTGGACTGGACGCCTCTCCTGCAGCATCTATTTGTTCCGTTATATAGGGAGAACATTAACGCCTGAGACTTACATTTATAGGCTGAGAAGCCCGATATCGGCGCAGAATTGGCTTTGAGGGCAGTCTCCAGACCCCAATCAAGTAAAATTTTAGTCCCATTGGGAGGTATCCTGAAACCATTGTGGTTGAGGGAGTACCGGTATTGCAGAGAGATGTACTACATACTCGGCACACCCGGATCCGTTGGGTACCTTGTCGTGGCAGTTCAGCAAGGTGAACGCAGGGGTCGTCAAAATTTTATGCTCACCGAACCAGTTCCACCCAGCTGCCGAGCTTTTTCTAAGAGCAGGACACTGTGACTGGAGTTCTTCAATGCAATAGCGGACGCTAGACCTAACGGTGGCCGGTGAGCGGGAAGAAGGCTTGGCGCTGAGAGGAGCTACCTGACACGGACGCCCCGACAATTATCTTTAGTGTTCTTCATCAGTACAAGCCTTGTCGAAACCAGGTAGCACGCACAAAATTGAGCCCAGCGCCGAAGTCGCTCATTATTTTTCCCGAGTCGGCGAGAGGAGAGAGGATTGTAACTACGACAGTCCCAAAATGGGGATGTTCTTTGCGGTTCGCTTGTCAATGGTCCTCGCCGCCGTGTGGGCCCATCAGAAGCCCGAGTCGTTTTGACAGAAATCAAGAAGGCACCCTGTAATTTACAATCGGAACTTACGGAATATACCGCAGAAAATTCAAGCCAATTGGATCACTGGATCACCTGATGATCGCATCAAATAAGTTCCAAAGCCCCAGGCGCTTTTGTTGCCGTCGGCGCTCAATTGAAAGCCTCCGTGTTTTTTTTGGATGAGAGTTAGTGTTGCCGCGGCTCGGCTAACGTGACAGGCCGGCTCCGACCATGGCTCGACTTCCACCATGCTCCTATAAGATTTTGGCGAATATCTATGTCACGAGGCATGTTTACAATAAGGTTGGCCTCATTTATGCTCACCTAACATATGCTCTATCTATAATTTTTGATACACTACGAGGGAAAAGAAGCTTACGGCTCAGCGGCTCAAGCCGTCACATGAGCCGTTTTGACAGGTTTTGTATTGGCCACCTAAAAAAACCTACAAAGCATTTTATGTGATATTGAGCATCAGGGAAAATTCCTAGGGGGTACTGAAGTATCTCACCATACCGACCAGGGTGAGATGAATTGTTGTTTTCGCATGGGAGCACAGATGGTGAATTGTGACAAAGTGTGACGGCTTGAGCCGCGGCAACACTAATGAGAGTTATACACCGACTTACACATTGGCGGAGTGAAACCGTGCAAATCCCAATGAAGGGCTCTCCTTTCGTCATTCGCTGACTGAGTAAATATACAGCCGTTTTGGAACGTATAGAGGGGTTTCGTAAATCATTGATGCTCGATTTTGGTTTACATCTATTTGCTGTCGCATCCTCGACTCCACACCTGCGAACCACTGCCGAATTATGTGCGTCTTTTGTGCAACTCTGGCTGGACTTCGCAGGGTCACAACTATGCTTAGTCTGACAAGACTGAGCCCCACAAATGGTCCTTGGGGTTGGATGGCCGGACTTGCAGCTTAAAGTGAGCGTGGAGCCACCCTTAGCCGACGTCACTCTCGCAAACAGGCGTAAGCAAAAATCGATTTACGAAACCCTCTATACTTTCCAAAATGGCTGTAGTTCTCAAGCGATTGTCTCGCTTCCGCGGTAATGAAAGAATTCGCATAATTTCATACCATCCACTTCTGTCTCTTCGGCATCGGTGCATTTCGCCGCCGATGTCAATGCGCAGGGCGGAGAGTACGGCAACGCGCTGCAGGCTGAATTGCCAACAGCGCACAACTCGACAAGTGCGCATGTGTTAATTGCTTTGCCGAGGTAAGCGTCGGTAGAAAGTTCGCTAATTTATCAACCACATCAGTCCGTTTAGAAGACGCAAGTCGCGTTCCAGCGGAAGCTGTTCCGGTCCAGCAGCTCCTCCCTCAACCTCCTCATATCTCCGACTTATGGTTCATCTAATTTGATTCCTGACCAGTTTCATAGTCGGACCGGGAATGAGTGAACCCAGCTAACACTACTATAGACTCGTACGGGACGGGGACCTTGACGCAACCCACTTTGATGCTTCTGCAGATCTTGTCATTTGCGAGGCTGGTCGTACGGGTCCTAGGACCTGGTCTAATCCCCACCTGGCGTGATTGTTACAGCCAGTGGTCGGCCCCAGCCGGATCTTTTGGACCTATACAGCCAAAAGCCTATCAACATGGCCCCCACATCAATGCAGGAAAGACAAGGGGAAGGGTAGAAGGGTGTGGGCCACCTCCTCTCGCGAATACAGTGTTCGCAGATGCTGCTTCTGGCAAGTGGAATTTCTGTTCGGTGGCAGACTTGGTTTGTCTAAACTCGGCCGACGCGAGGAAGTCCCGAAATTCCCATGTGCTCTTGTGCCCCAGATCAATCGATGATCCGCTTCTTGATACTTTAGCAGCATTAGCGTCTTTTAGCGCGTCGGCCGCGCCCCGATTGTTGCATTCCAACAGATTCTGACGCGATTATTGTTCCACATGGGCGAAGCAATGCAAAAAAATCGAAAAAGGCAAGATTCCACGGAAGTTCTAGTGTGTCTAGAAGTGCGATTGATAAGTAAATGAATATAGGTTTGTTGGAAGCCAATACCATCTCCACAACCTCCAGAATGTCCTTCTGGTGGAACACAACGATCCTGCCGATCATCACTTTCATGCGGCATGCCAACTACCCGGACGACGCAGTGCAATCGTACACATTATTTTTCAAGGCCGAAATATTGCCTCTTCTGGGCCCTTCTGGAAAACTTCGCCATCCCAGCTGGATGACTGATGACCATACACCCCTAGAATTCAGTCTGGTTCTCGGAAGAACGGGCGAGCTTTCAGTTCGCTTCGCTATCGAAACTTCGGCCTTGTCCGTGGCAGGAGACTGCTCGATCCGGTCCTTCCGAAATACCCTGCTCCGTCTGTCGTTCGCTCTGACTATGAAACCCGACTTCGACCTCGACTGGTTCGACGTCTGCGCCGAAGAATTACTTTTGGCGGATTCACAGCAGCGCCCAGAGTATATGGGTCATCCGGTGTCAGAAACTTTCATCGGTAACGCTATAATTTTCCGCGTCAAAGTTGGCGATGCCTCATATTGCTCTAGGCTTCGATTGCACGCATTATTCCGCCGCCCTGAAGGTTTACTTCATGCCGCGCATCCGCGCCCTTGTTACGAAAGAGTCACCAGAGGAAATGATGACGCGGCTGACGTCTCGCCTGGGTCTCGACAAGCCTTGGGCGAAAATTACTCGATTCCTTTCGCGATTCCTCCCGGGCGATGGACCGAAAATCGACATTGTTGCGGTCGACTGCGTGCCGGGCGCCCAAAATCGCATCAAAATTTATTTTCGGACCGACCTTCTATCCTTCTCTCATATGGAGTATCTTCTGACACTTGGTGGGTCGCTCGCCTCCGCAGATGTTTCTACGGCGCGGCTTTTGTGGACCGCCTTAACCGACGGAACACCCACCGGGTCCTCACGTTACTTTCGATCAGGCCTGATCTATTACGAGCTGCGCCCAGACCGCGACGACCCCACGTCGAAGGTTTATCTACCAGTTCGAAGGTACCTTGAAAACGACTTGGAAATTTCCAAGTCCATTGAAAGACTTGGTTCCCGCTTCTCCGTGCCCGCGGCGTACTCTTGTTTTGCGCAGACAATCTTGTGAGTCACAACGCTTGACATGTATCAAGTTTTTCTGAACGCTGGCCAATAGCTCGCACCGAGCGCTGTCAACACGTAGTGGGATTCATACCTATGCGTGCTGCACTGTGAAGCCCGGCGGAGGGGATATTTCGCTTTATTACAGCCCTGAAGCATTTGCCCCAGAACGAACCGTAGGTTTACACGGGTCATTCCGTACGTTCGCTCTTTAGCTTTTTGACCATTTCTAAAAAGCTATTTTCAGGGCGATCTTTTGGCCCTTCTTCAGCTGCTGACGCCCAGAACATTGCTGCGCTCTGGGTTCGCGAGTGGGCGTTACTCATGAATGGCTACCAAGATGCTAGTTCTTGCCTCGCGCCGGACTGTTGTCTCCGGGATCTCCTCGTTTTTTCATCCACCTTCCGGATGCTTGAAGGGAAAGATAAAGTCGTTCACCATTTGCACTCAGCCGCCCGGAGATTCTACAATTTCACCATTCTTTCGCACGTCACGTTCAAAGCCGTCACTGACGCGATGCATTTGATTCAAGGCCGCATGCATTTTGAGGACGATTTTGCGACCTATAACGCCGTCTTCACTCTTTCGGCAAGCACCAATGGTCCCTGGCAATGCTGGGCGTTGCTGACTATTCTCGACGGACTCAAACATTCGAGTATTCCACGCAGCCTCCGCAGCCGTAGCGCACCATTTGATACTGTAATTATCGGTGCCGGTCAGGCGGGTTTGGCAACGGCAGCCCAGTTGCAACAACTTGGCATGAAGGTGTGCGTCATCGAACGAAACAGTCGCGTCGGTGGTCCTTGGCGGGATCGTTATGAATCTCTGCAGTTCAACACGCCGAAAGACTTTAGTAAGTCCGCTTTCACAATGTGAGGAATTGACTGACGGTTTTCGTAGGTCACCTCCCATATTTCCCCTTCCCAGAAGACTGGCCCATGTTCCCCGCCGCCAGAGTCGTTGCAGACCATCTGGAACGCTATCCACAGATCCTGAGGTTAGACGTACTGACTAGCACAGAAACTGTCCACGCCGATTATAACGAGGGGAAGAAAACATGGACTATTCGACTTCAACACAAGGACGGTTCCCAGTTTACGCTGAGCGCCAGCCACCTCGTCGTAGCCACGGGCGTAGACATTCTAGGCGGTCAGAAACCTAAGATGCCCCAGCCTCCTGTATTAGTACGTTCATTTGCATATACTTTGAATATGGTTGTTGATTGTACTGCGGTTAGTCCAACTTTCGGGGACAAGCGATGCATTCCACGGCCGTTCGTGATGTACGCCAATGGATTGGAAAACGCGTCGTCGTTTTTGGGGCTGGCTGCTCGGGCCACGATCTTTGTATGGCGCTCTCGAAGCAAGGGGCGGCCGAAGTCACGATGATCCAGCGATCTCCAACCGCTGTCATATCGCGTGAAGTGTTGCTCAAATTATTTCCCGGTAAGAAGCTCATCGCCGGGTGATAATCCTCGATTAATCTTTCCAACCCAGACATGTACACCGGGGAGAATAGACCGCCAATCGACGTCGCCGACGAACTTTATCTTGCACTACCAACACCAATTTCGAAAGTCCTCCGAGGTGCTATGATGGAAAGGCTAGTACTTTTGGATGCGCAAGTACTTTTTGCTCATGATTCTTCCTCCGGCTTACGGTACAAACAGAGATTTGCATCGGAAGCTTCGAGAAAAAGGCTTCCAGCTTCCTCCTGGGGAATCTGATTTCATCGAGAGGCTGACTGTTCGCCGTGGTAAGCTCGCTGTTTCTTTCCTTTCCTCTCCGCGTTCTCATTGTACGGCAGGAGGGTATTATATCGACCAGGGATGTTCCGGGCTGATTGTAAATGGCAGCGCAAGTCCTCACCAGCCGCTCTCAGCATTTATCCTTATATCATCATCCTAGATCAACGTCAGACCGTACCGATCGATACAGTCGTTCGTTTCAAACGGAATCGCCTTCGCAGATGGCGACACATTGTCCGCAGATACCATCATATTTGCCACCGGGTGCGCCTTAGCTCGCTCGCCATTTTAGTTAACTCTCAACTCGCCCATAGGTTTGAACCAGACTCCAAACCTGCCGAGTTTTTGGACGACTCTGTCTTAGAGAAAACAGGAAAGATTGGAGGAATCGACGAGGAAGGAGAGGTTATCGGCTTGTGGCGTCCATCGGGCCGTGAGTGTATCGGAATGTCACCCTCTTCCCTGCCCTTCTCATCGAATTCATAGATGAACATCTTTGGTTCGCGGGCGGAGATTTATTCAATTGTCGGTTCTACTCTCGTCTGCTGGCTTTGCAAATCTTGTGTTTGCAAGGCAAATTGGATCAGGTATAAATCTGGATTAACAATATTTCCTCGTACATGTTTGCAGGTCCTCTACGGTCGGAAGATTTGCGGACCTGGTTGTACACATATTCAACATGTTGTAGAGTATGTAATGACTCCCTTGCGGTAAATACGCGACTGAGCGGGACTTCATCTGATCTCCACGTAAGATCACTATGCGCTATCGTCCGGCAGAATACTAAGCAGCCGCGCAGCCAAGAACCACGGGTTCAACTCCGATTGATTACGTTGTGGTCGTAGCAGAACTGGTCTGCATTGCTCCGCAGACTCTGGCTTGTATCATACTATTTTATCAAGCTCATGAACAGTCTTAGAGTTCAATCCCATCCGTCAAATTGAAGGACCAATGGGCTAGTGACGGATAGACAGAAAGGTCCGACCTCCACATTGGCAAGATGGATCCACACGGTGTTTCTCGGGTAATTGACGACTGTAAACACCAAGCACCGCCAGCAGCCGCACGGTTGAACTTTGGGTTGAACAGAATCTGAAGTTGCTTATTGCAGAATAGGTATGAGTAACGCGGAAAGAGCAGGTGAGGGACGAAGGAAGATATCTGAATGGAAAGTGACGGGAACGCGAACCAGAGCGAAGACACGAGACGCGGCTGACTGATAACGATAACGATATGACATTGTCGTGACGTCATACCGGCTCAAATGTTTTTCAAAACGAAGCTGGCACAGAAGACGGTCGTGTGGCACACGACCAGTCGTATATATACTTATACCAGCGTGTGGCACACGACCATCCATTCCTCGTTCTCTTAAAATGTGGTCCTATATGCAAGATCGCCGCATCGCCCGTCAGGTCAGACGGGACCTGGAGAAATTTGATGCCGAACGAAAGCAACAGGACGAGAAGAAGAATGAGCGAATCTGGGTACTTGCAGATGACGATGACCCCCTTAATCCCCTCAATTGGTCGCTCCTCTCGCGCACCAAGAACATCGCCATCCTGTGCCTCCTCATCTTCACCCAGGCTTGGGCCGGTGCCGCTGAGTCGGTCGCAAACAGTGACGCCAGTCAGGAGTTCGGTGTCAGCAGGGTGGCCGAGAACCTGAGCACGGCCATGTACCTCTTTGGCATCAGCTCTGGCTCGCTGTTCGTAGGCCCCATCTCGGAGACGGTGGGCCGTAACCCGACGTATCTGGGTGCGACATTCTGCTATTTGTTCTTTGTCTTGGGAAGTGCTTTGTCGAAGAGCTTCGGGGGGTTCATTGTGTGTCGGTACTTGGTGGGCCTGTTCGGGAGCGCGACGCTGGCCATCAACGGGAGCAGCGTGCAGGACATGTTTCGGCCTGTCAAGAGAGCGTTTGTGTTTCCTGTCATTGCATGGGCAAACGTTGCAGGTGAGTGCCGATCTAGCATGGGGGCTCTCCAGCGAGGCTTGACACGGAAGAGATGCTGACTCTCCTCAGCACCTGCGATAGCCCCCATTGCCGGCGGTTGGATCACAACCACACCATCGCTCGGCTGGCGCTGGACCGAGTGGATAACGCTCATTATTTCTGCTTTCGCTTTCCTCGTCGCCCTCCTGTTCCTGCCCGAGACGTATCTCCCCATCCTGCTCGACTGGAAAGCGCGCCATTTGCGGCAAGCCACGGGCAACAGCCGATACGTCTCTCACCATGCCTCCTCCCAATCATTTATCCAGCGGCTCAAAACAAAGCTCGTCATGCCAGCCACATTCTTCACCACTGAGCCCGTCATTGCCGTTCTGGGCGGCTATCTCATCCTCCTCTACGCGCTGCTATTCTCCTTCCTCTCCGGCTTCGATTACGTCTTCAAGAAGACGTACGACCTCTCCACGGGTCTCGAAGGCTCCTGCTTCGGTGCCATCGCCGCCGGCGCTACGGCCTTCACTCTTCTCGCTCCCGGCCTGTATTCGTGGGCACGCTACCGCACGGCCTTTGTCCGCGGATCTGACGTTCTTCCCGAGTTTCGCCTCTGGCCGGCCATGGTCGCCGGCCCGCTGCTGCCTGCGGCGCTCTTCTGGCTCGGGTGGACAAACTTCTCGGGCGTGAGCATCTGGAGCGGGCTGGGCGCGTGCTTCGTCTTCGGAGTCTGTCTCATCGCGATCTATGTCAGCGCGTACGAGTACATCATCGACTCGTACAAGGAGCATGCGGCGATTGCGCTGGCGAGCATCACCATGGTGCGGTATTTTATAGCGGGCGGGATCGCCATGGCAGCCCGGCCGATGTATGAGGGCATCGGCGTGCACTGGACCATGACCTTGTGGGGGTGTGTGGCCGTGTTGTTGGCGCCGGCACCGGTGGCCTTTTGGTGGTGGGGGAGGGGACTGCGGGAGAGGAGCAAGTTTGCGAGCTAGCCGATCGCTATCGGTGGGTATCATAATGTCCCTTCTCCTTTCCTAGCCGCGTGCGTCTGGCAAGCGACAACGGCAGCGACAGCCAGGGAGAGAGCAGCGCGCATTTGGATGGGTGGTGGTCGTAGTTGTGTGTGTTGCGTGGATTGTAGCTCCGAACGACGTTTGAGGAACAAAGCCCTTGTTTTGCACGAAAATGTGGACATGTATGGACATTGGACAAATACAGACATCCATCAGCATTTACATACGAACATTTATGTTGATTGAGAGGCAGGACCTCCTCGCGGACGAGGAGTGGGTAGCGATGGAGAAGGACGATATGTGGAGGATGGATATTCGGATGAAGAAGATGGCAAAGATGATGTCGGAGGAGAAGTAATATCTTGTCAGGCACTAAGGTTTCAACATTTAAAATACTCTCTCTGTAATCTCTCGTTCCGGGTTCATTGAGCTTTTGTTGGCGGGATATTCAACTTTTGTTTAACTGTTAAATTCAGAGCAGACTATATTATCCACGAGGAGGCTTTCGTGCTGATATTACTCGCGGCAATCCGAAAGGAGAATTTTGGTAGCTTCTACTGACAGTGCTATATTGTACTCTGATTCAAGTGGTCGTCCAACTCTGATTTCAACAAGCCGTTCAACTAACAGGCGGCTGTGTCTGAAGCTGATGCCAACTTTGATCCGCCCCATTTGGCCTTGAGCTTAAGCTACCGGTGACCGACTCCCGAAGTCTTCGGCCCGGGGCCGAAGAACTTGAAGAGCGGAGTGCTGGCTGAGTTGTTTCGCAGGTTTACAACAAATTGGTCGCTGTAGCATCTCTGAACCATAACATAACCCGGTCGATCCTACTGGTCTCACTGGTCATTGACTCCGAGTTGTCATCGACTCAATATCGACTCGTACACGCCACGTACATCCTTACTACATCCTTGACCAACTCCTCGCAGGTGAATCCAAATAATTGTGTTTCGAATGGTAACCAGCCTAGTAAAATCGTTGTAGGGCAAACTTGAGAGGACGCGACCTCCCCAGAATTGAGTCTGTATTTTTTCATGACTCCTCTCTCTATTCAAGACGTCGCCGACAGCTTTGCGCACCAGGGTGAGCTGAAGCGTTCGTGACATTTGTCGAAGGTGACGTGGCCGGCGGGGATGAGGCTGAGGACATCGAGCATGGGGTGCAGCAGAGTAAACTGTACGCCCGAGTCTTTTATGCGCAAGTGTGAGATTATCTTGGTCCCAGCGGGTCACCATCCAAGTAACTTTAAATTCAGGTACTTTGGGGTACTTGGAGGTTGCTTGAAGCCGAATGGGGCAATCGAGTCGGAGGCGCGGCACTGCCGCCTTACCTTCATCTCTCCGGAATTTAAAGCCGCCGCCAAATAGATTGACTCTGTCAACAAGTCTCTTTGCTTTGGGCTATTGAATTTCTATGAAAACAATGTTCAATAATATTCGCTGCATAGCCCAAAAGGTTACAGGAGGATACAGAGTCTAAGGAGTGAATAGATATGGGGCCGTTCGGATAGGTATCACTCAAATGCACGCTTCCATTTCCTGTCGGACTCGCCCCTGCTATCAGAAATGCAGATCTTCGTCCCATCTGCCGCCAATTCCTTGAATGCAGCGACGGTGTCCGGTGGAAGGATCTTCGAAGGCAGCAGCCTATCAGGTAAATTAAAGTGGACCAGCTGGAACTGGGTGCGGCGAGTTGTGAGCGCACGGAGTGCCGCTGTCCAAAAGGACCCGGGGAATAAAGGTTGCCACGCATTGAAGTGGAGGTCCAGACTACTGAGCCGTGGGAGCAGGGATGGGCATTCGGCCAGTGCCACAAACAATGCTTCAACCACATGACATTCCGCCATCCATATCTTTAACTGGCGTAAATCGGGAACGAGCTGGAAGCATCCATCCAGCCAAAGAAAGTCAAAAGCTACAAAGACTAGCTCTTGGAGGGGCGGCGACGAGCGCTTCAGGAAGGAAAGCAGAATGTCACAACGCACATCGGCGACAAGGACTTCTAGTGCAGGGAGTGAAAGAGAGTTGAGAACTTCGTTGGCGGAGCCAGGAAGTGCACCGTCTCCTCCAAACATCAGCCGACGGAGGTTGGGAAGGATGATTCGCTGGCTGGCGGGAACACTGAAACTGAGCGGCAGGTGTTCAAAGAGGCACTCGACGAGGTTGGGGGCCAGGCACAATAGTTCGGAAATATGGGGAGAAGGTAATCCCCGAGCATCTTCGGCCCCACCGACAATGTGCAGGGTTTCAAGCTTCGGCAGTGGTCCCGGACCCGCGCCTTTCCACAGCTGGATGCCATCTTGGTAGTCGAAGATGTCTAAGTTTTTCAGCTGTTCACCACGTTCCCATATAACACTGAGGACGTCGTAGTCGATTTCGGTCCCAATTCCATTGAACGATATGGACAACGGGCGCTCTCCCGCGCATTCAAGCCAACTTGGCACGAGTTCCTTGGAGCCCTCAGTCCAGGCACTGATGTGGATGGCATCCCAAAGAGCCGGTGTGGACAGCGCAATGTTTCTCCAGGCACTGCAGATATTGAGGAGCAGCAGAGGGGCATTAATGGCCGCTGGCACCGGCAACAAAGGAAGACTGTGGATAAAGATCTTTGACGAAAGTTCGAGCGGAAGACGGGCTACTGGATCGGTGACAGCATTGAGCTGGCGCTGAGCCAAGCTCCTATCGCGCTCTAGGTCCTTCAGCACCTCCGAGTCCCTCTTGCAGGAGAATCTCAGTATTGAGCTCCACAATGTGCGCGCGGAGTTCATTCTGGACAGATGGCCTTTGAGATCTGGGTCTGCCGGGAACGATATCCACTGTCAGAGAAAGTGGAATGGGAGGGTTATTCGACTCACCACTGTGGTAGGGTGAAACTCCCGGGATGCGGATTCGTGAATAGGATTGGTGGCCGGTTGGTTTTAGAGTGGAAGGAAGGATTTAGAACCAGGGGGTTCGGGGTACTTGTGGGTTGATGAATCCGTGAAATAAAAGAGTATCGATAGGTTGTAAAAATGGTCGTGAGAGCGCGAAGGCGTAAACTGACGTTCCGTGGGGATTATTAGCATGTTGAAGTGCGTACTGCGTGAGTACTGCGTGGGTTTGTAGTTGACGTGGGACGAAGAAAACACGAAAATTAGGTGTTAGCCCACACTGGCGCGCACGGATGAGCGTATGAGATAGGATTGATTACTGTATGCGCTGGCACCGTGGGTGTATGGCATTTAGTGCACAAATTTAATGATGTAACTAAAAATAGAAATAAGGAAGAGCCGAAACCATGGCAGCGTGTGGATGGAATCTTCGCAGCCTGATCATCGCTTGGAGGGAGGTCCCTCGCTACGTCGCAGCATATACTTCGATATTTTCTCCACCTGCAACCCCCACAAACAACCGAGGTACGAGGTAAGTTATGTTTGTAGTGTCTGTCTACGAGAGACTAGGGAGGATGTGCTCAGGGAATTGGTTGCCGGTCCGAATAGATAGTAGGGGAAGTCAAAGTTGAGAATCGACGCCGGTTCTGTCGTCGATTCTGCATCGATTCTCCCGTCGATTTTTGATCCAGAATCCACGCCAGAATCGACGTTTTGACAGAATCGTCGAGAATCGGTGTTTCGACTCCGGAGTCGAAACACGGGCAGAATCGCGATTCTGATGTTTTCGGAATCGTTGTGATGTCGCCTCCCCCCTACACAGAAGGTGAGTACGATCACCCCCGCATTAGAAAATTTGTTAGAAGCCTATCCAGCCATTTCTGCCCCTGCTTTGAAACCCTTCCCTCGCCCTTTCAAATTATATGCTCATTCTTGCACGCATTTATTAAGTACTAGAAACCTTCAGTACGAGCAGAAATCTTATGGAAATCTCATACACATACAAAACCTCCCTTCAAAAGCAAAACAGCAAAATACTGAGTATCAGTTCCACTTTGGTGATTTTTGGGTGCAACAAAGACGGAGAATCGAATTAGAATCGAGTCGAAACGGCGCGCAGAATTGGGGGCGGTCAAAGTTGATGCCGATTCTGAAGCGATTCCGACTTGTGAATCACATCAGAATCATTTGTGAATCGACATCTGAATCGGCATCGATTCTCAACTTTGACTTCCCCTAGTATTCGTCAGCATAATCTCATTGGCGCCCGATCCTCTACCGTGAGTCTCCCAGTTTATTTCATGGGGTTGTTTAACTCACGTCGGCACTATCAAACCTCAGACAGCTCTACGCGTCCGAGGAGGCTATTTAGATCACAATGACACTTGCTTGTATGTAGCAGGGGGCAAGCATTAATGCAGTAGATTCCTTCCTCGCCACAAATTTAAATACAGTTCCACCGGTGGCCGAGCCTCAGTGGTATTGGTGCGTCAGCTTCGGCGCAAGCGCGTTTGTTCGAGATCATGCTGCCTTGGGACTTGTTCAATCAACCGAATGCGTACTTTCCTACTTCTCTTTTATTAGTCTGTCTGTACGAATCGAAACAAAAAAGAAATATGTACGATATACACAACGTACAGAACACAAGGGATAGAAATACACAGGTAGCGTAGTTAGTTAGTTAACGCACGACCACAGACCCCACGAAATTTTATGGAGATTTATCAAATGTGTTGACACCTTCGCACTCAGCGTACCCGGATGCTACGAAGCAAGGAAAGAACCCCTGTATAAATCCACAAAGAAATGACTAAATACTTGGCGGGCCGGGCGGATCCCGCATCCCCCCATTTCTCAACAAAATGTGCACTTTGAACGCCATACTTTTTGGGCGGCAATCTGGTTAGGACCAAAAACAAAAGGAATGTTTTTGCGCGGGAGGAGCGTAAGTGCACTGGTGCGGTGGGCAAAGTTTCGGATGATGGAATGTTCGGACAACTCCGATGGTACCAAGAAATATGCGTACTTCTGAAAAATCTCAGCACAGACCCCAATTCACAATCTTGCTAACGCGAGACAGATCTAGAATGCGGCCTTCAAATTTGCAAACATAGCCGAGAATGGTGATGAATGGGACGCACAATGTGGTTTTATGACCAGAATAGGTGCACCGTGCCACTACATATGTCATGCGATGAGCAAATCTGTTGGCGAATCATTTGAGGGACAAGACGGCCCCTCGTGAACAATATTTGCCCCATAATCAATTATATGGAGGAGACTTTGGACGAGGAGGCGGTCCGGATAATGTCGAAGGAAGTATTCCAATGTGTCGCGATTGGGGGACGAGGGTACGTGAGGAGGGGAAGCTCCATCAACGGGCACATCATTAATGATGGCGTCCGAGTTAGGGCGGGATAGGGAACGCAGATGCGGTGGGAAGACGTCGTCATTGGGTAGGGAAGATTGCACATCTGAAAAGGCATGTCCAGCCCGAAGGTTACAAGGCACAAAGTCAGGTGCGTCCGCCCGGAGCACTTGGAGAGGAGGCCGGCGGGGCAGAAATATAGGTGTGTCGGCCCGGAGTGTAAATGAGCGCGGTATGGAGGCAGGTGTCCCAGTCGGGGAAGCAAATCCGCGTGGCACAAAGTCGGGTGCACTGGCCCGGAGAGTGAATGAGCGCGGTATGGAGGCGGGTGCCTCAGCCAGGGAAGCAAATCCCTGTGGCACAAAGTCGGGTGCACTGCCCCGGAGAGTGAAGATGTACGGCCTGACAACCGACACATCTGGAACGGGGGAAGAAGGTGCCGTAAACTCAATGTGTTCAGCGCTGACTAGATACACTGTCAATTTCACAACCACAACCTATAACTGTGCGTACCCAGGGAAATTGTCTTAGGTGTGTTGGCCTGGAGTGTAAATGAGTGCGGTGTGGAGGCAGGTGTCTCAGCCGGAGAAGCAAATCCGTGCGGCACAAAGTCGGGTGCACTGGCCCGGAGAGTGAAGATGTGCGGCCTGATAACCGACACATCTGGAACGGGGTAAGAAGGTGCCGTATACTCAACGCGTTCAGCGCTGACTAGATACACTGTCAATTTCACAACCACAACCTATAACTGTGCGTACCCAAGGGAATTGTCTTAGGTGCGTCGGCCCAGAGTGTAAATGAGTGCGGTGTGGAGGTAGATGTCTCAGCCAGGGAAGCAAATCCGTGCGGCACAAAGTCGGGTGCACTGGCCCGGAGAGTGAAGATGTGCGGCCTGACAACCGCCGCATCTGGAACGGGAGAAGAAGGTGCCGTAAACTCAACGCGTTCAGCGCTGACTAGATACACTGTCAATTTCACAACCACAACCTATAACTGCGCGTACCCAAGGGAATTGTCTCAGGCCGATGGAGCATCAGGGCAGAAAAATTCTCCTGAACTTTCGCGAAAACAACAGACAAGTTGGCATTGTTCTCCATTACAGTGACCATCTAATGGCAGGTGAAAAGTGGGTGGATTCATATCCGGATTGAGACGCACCACGAAATTGTCCCTTAATTCCTTAATGCGGTCCTTGTATCCCAGAATCTCAACTCCAATCTTGTCGGCCTGGACGACTTCCATCAACCGCCTTCGCATTCTGAATTGATTTTCCTTCAATTTCGACAATTTTTGTTGGATCCCTTCCAGTAAGCTACCCGTATAAATAAGTGGCGGCAGAGAGCACAGTGGGAGAAACCACACACCTCACAAGCTCCTCGCCAAAGGCCTTCAATCGTTCTGACATCACAACGCCGTGGCATTCGATCTCCTTCTTGACCAGCTCCACAATTCCCACTGCGCTCGCACAGACCTCCTTCCAGTCGTCCCGGTTCTTCTTCACTTTCTGTAAACATCAAATCAGATTAACTCATGGTGTGTAAAAGCCCGAACCTGAGCCATCTCGAGGACAGCGGCGACCATCCCAAGGCCACCCTTCACACAGGGAACCGGCAGGGCCTCCGCTCCGTTCTTGAGAAGGTTAGCGAGGAAAATCAGATTTGGTAACCAGTCGCTCTTGGGGGCAGACTGCCCTGGTGACTGGGTAGATGCGGATGTGGTCGACATTGGTGCAGTTGGCGTTAGTGTGGTTTAAGGGGAAGGGACGGTTCGACGCTGCATGCAGGAAATAGTCTATGGGGCTGTGCATCCTTAACCTTAGGGATTCTGTTTGAAGGTTCTTATCGATCAATGCTCAGGTACAATTGCGTGTTCACTATGCTGCTGCTGTAGGCTGTTACTAAGTTAGACACCCGATTGAGTTCGCACCTGTGCTCTTCTTTGGACGAGAAGTTCTAGTCGAGACTCCGTTACGGCGAACAACCAATATTGAGGGCGTTGTCTCCGATTTCTCCGCGTCCTGGTTCGATGCAATGGAAAGAAGGCCACGTCATTGCCTAATTGGGAGGTTAGGCCATCACGCCCATCAACTTGAGCTTCCATCAGCAGATCGGCATTGACGACGTGCCACGCGTGTTCATGATGTCTTTGCCACTTTCGACGCGGTTTGGACGCGTGAAACGCGACTTTCTTCCTCCCCTCACCAGCTGTACTTAAATCCCGCCCTCCGCTTATCCTCCAACATGTCTAGCTTCAAGTCAAGCTCTAGATCTCATTTCTGTGAGTGCGCAACTCCACTTGCTCGGTGAATTCAAAACAGCTCTGTCAATAGTCTGTTATTTGACTGAGTTGCACTCGACACGACAGAAAATCCAAAATGTCTGGCATGAAGAACTCATCCTCCCGCTTCGAGTCCGCGGCGGGCGCTCGCATCGACGAAATCTCGGGTGGAAATTGTTCTCCAGAAGACGCTATTGAAGAAGCTAGAACATGATAAAAGCCTCATTCAGCGCCAGCTCAATGCTGTCGTAGACCCTGTATCACGCTTTCTCCTCGAAATCTCGTCGGAGATCTTTCTCTTGTCTCTCGACCCCGATTATCTCACCCAGGAGCACCCGAATCCTCCGCCCGAGCTTGGAGCGCATCGCGTCCCCATGCTGCTGATGAAAATTTTCAATACCTGGTCTGCCATTGCGCTGGCCACGCCGGCGCTGTGGGCGGCGATTCGGATTGATTTCACCTGTGCCAGAGGCCTGTCCCGACTCCTCCCGATTTGGTTTTACCCCTTATCCATAACCCTTGGGGGCGATATAAGCTACCTGAGCTGGCGCGTTTCTGCCGTCATTTGGAACTATGGCGAGCAGTTTAAACAGCTCGAAATCTGCGAAAAATAACTTCGCTATGCGGACAGTGACTCGGGCGAGGGGAGCGACGCTGACGCGGAAATCGACCTTTTCGGCAAGTGACACGCCGCCGGGACCGCTTCCGTTGCTTGAGACGCTGGTGATGCGCACCGAGGAGGACAACCGAGCACCGTTCTTCGGCGACCAAATTCTCGACCTACTGTGTGCGGCGCCTAACCTCGTCGAGTCCACCCTTCACATGCGACCGATAGAGAATTTCACGCCGTGGGAAAAGTCAATAGTTCATGCGTGTCTGCGACGGCCACATTCTCGACTGTCTTTCCCTCCCCGCGCTTGAAACGCTCTCCGTGCAGATGGACGAGGACAGCGGAGGCCTACCTGACCTCAGGCTACTTCACTTTCTCCACCGATCAGCACCACCGCTTCAAGAACTTGTTCTGAGCATCACCTCGTATTGTGGCAGGCCTGAGGACTGCCTCGGACTGTTCCAATGCTTTATCCTCATTCCCACCCTCACGCGACTCGAACTGCGCCTCCAGAAACCGGGGCTTGTGGCCGCCGTGTTCACCGCCTTGGCTGGCTCGCATTCCCTGCTCCCGAATCCTCGCAGCCTGATCATCGATCTACCCAACATTTCCGAGTCCGCTTGGAGGGAGGCCCTTCCGGTGGCTTCGCTGCGTCGCAGCATACACTTCGATATTTTCTCCACCTGCAACCCCCGGAGGATGTGCTCGCGAATTGGTTGCCGATGGCGTCCGAATACTTAGATATTCGTCGGCACAATCTCATAGGCGCCTGATCCTCTACCCGTGAGTCCCCCAGTTGATTTCATGGGGTTGTTTAACTCACGCCGACATTATCAAACCTCAGGCAGTTCTACGCGTCCGAGGAGGCTATTTCGATCACAATGATACTTGTAGCGGGGGGAAAACATCAATGCAGTAAATTCCTCTCTTCCAGTTCGTCCTGCTGTGAATGATGCATCCGAATGCAACGTCGGTCTCCTTGGCCTGTCCAATCTGCTACTACTCTAGCACCGCGGCTCCATGCCAGATTAAACGGCTGGTGCGGACTCGTGCTTTATCGCCGACGCCTCGTCGCGCAGCCGCCGCTCGCTAGGAGTGGGACGGGCTTGTCCGCGCTACGCATCTTGATTCTTCTGCGCTGAGTACTGTTGTGAGGGATCACGCACGGCCGCACGCGATCGAAGTTCGGTTCCACCGAGCCTCAGAGGTGCTTCAGGGCACGAGTGCGCAGAAGAGCCCGAGATTTCGCATCACGCCAGCACCCATAACTTCCCAGTCTTCACTCCTACTCCCTGCGCTCGCTCTCTCCTATCAGTCGGTCTGTACGAATCGAAACAAAAAAAGAAATATGTACGAAATACACAACGCACAGAATACAACGAATAGAGATACTCAAGTAGGTGTCGCAGTTAGTTAATGCGCGACCACAGACACCTATATAAGTATGTACGGAACTACGCTTATGCTAAAAGTTCGAATCATACACCACAGTAGCGCCCGCCCTATGAGAACTTCCACCGGTGCCCGCAGCCCACGCATGTTACGAATGTCTGTCCGAGGATGAGCTTAGATGGGAGGGTGAAAGGGAAAGGGGACACCGTCATCGGCTCGTCCGCGCTCCTTGTCTGCGCCTGGCAATAGCACGTCTTTCGCTGCTTGCCTCCGTTTTCGTTCCCTTGTCTGCGAGTTTGTCCGCGGCCTCGTTCCCCCCGGGGTCCCCGGAGTGGCCTTCAACCCATTTAATTATTGTTTTAGCTTTACGGGTTCTCAATTTGGCGGCGGTCAGTCTGATCACTGCTTTATTCGCCGTTGTGGAGTAGCCTTGGTCCTCGCTTTTTTTCAGGTTCTTGGTCAGTCCATCGATCGTGTATTTCGAGTCGCTGATGATGTCTAGTTCGACGTTTTTGGGGACCTGTTCCACCGTTTCCCTAACCGCCACAACCTCGGCTATGTCATTTCTCTCTCCAAGTCATTGATCATGAATCTCTCCCCGAATCAACCAAATGAATTCTTCTGAGAACGAGGACTCTACAAATATGATACAAGACAAGTCAGGCTCCGAGAAGTACATGAACAGTAAAACCGTCGAGCTAGGGTATCAGTCGTACGTACGCTTCCACTTCCCATCGCTGCCGCTGATGCAGATCTTCATCCCATCGGCTGCCAGTTCCCCTAATGCGGCGGAGATTTCCGCTGCGGGAATTATTGAGGAAGCGAGCCCGATAGGTACCTGGAGGTGGAATACTTGGAGGTGGGTGCGTCGAGCTGTGAGCGCACGGAGTGCTACCGTCCAGAAGGAAATGGAAATGTTATCCACCGTTTGATTCTCATTGATGTGGAAGACTAGAGTTCTGAGCTGTGGGAGCAGGGATGGAGACTGGATCAATGCCGCAAAGAATCCTTCCACGAGACCGCATGGAGAATCCCACATTTCGAACCGTCTCAAGTCGGGTACGAGATGAAGGCATTCAGCCAATAGAGGCATGTCGGACTCATTTCCCAAGACTAACTCGCGGAGGGGTGGTGACGACCGCTGGAGGAATGACAGCAGGCTTTCGAGTATCGCATCGGCGAAGAGCGTTTCGAGTCCGGGGAGTGAAAGATGCTCGAGGAATCTGTAGTCGAAGAGAGGAGACGTTCCGCATTCTCCAAACATAAGCCGATGGAGCTTCGGAAGCACCAGTATTTCGTCAACGGTGATGTCAACATCCAGTTCCAGGCTGCACTCGATGAGATTGGGAGCCAGGCGCAATAAATCGAGGATATGATGATGGGACAATCCGGCACCATATACACCATGGGTTGTCAGGGTTTCGAGCGACGGCAATGGCCCGGGAATTATGCCTTTCCACAGTGGGATGTCGTCGTCGTCCGACTCCACATCGGATATTTCAAGGTGTTTTAGCTGCTGCGCGTGGCTCCAGATAATGCTGAGAACATTGTAGTCGAAATTGGCGCCGCTGAGCCATATGGACAACGGCCGATTGTGAGCACGTTGAAGCCAAATTGGCACGAGGGCCTTTAAGCTCTGCGTGCTCGAGAGACCACTCGGGAAAATGATATGGATTGCGGCCCATAAGGACGGTGTTGATAATGCAATGTCGGTCCAAGCATTGCAGATGTTTAGGAGCAGCATGGGAGCGTGAAGAGGTCTCGGATCTGGGAAGGGAGCGAGAGAATGTCGAAAAATCTCGGAGGAAATTTCGAGCGGCAGACGAGCCACGGGGTCGAGAGCAGCGTTCATCTGGCGCTGGACAAGACTTCTATTTTGCTCTAGGCTCTTCAGCGCCTCCCTGTGCAGCTCAATCTCCGTGTTGAGCTTCACAAGGCGCGCACGGAGCTCGTCGATGGTCATTTTGAACACTGGAGTTGTGGGAACAACCAACGATTAGAGAAGGCAGATGGGAACCTGTGCGACTTACCGATGTGGATTCCAGCCTTCCCCAGAGCAGGAAATTCGCAGGTGTGGTTTCGTGCAAGACGCGTACTTACGCCACTGGCAATCAATGACAATGATTCAATCATTGCCATAAACGCAAATCGGATTGATCGGCCGACGTCATGGCTTGTCTCCTAAACCCCTCCGCAACTTGTCTATGTAAGTAGACGAAGTCAAGCTCTCATTTCTGTGAGTGCGCAATCCTTCGCTTTCTCGGTGAACTAAAAACAACTGTGTCAGTATTCTGTTATCTGACTGAGTTGCACTCGACACGACAGAAAAGCCAGAATGTCTGAAGAACTCATCCTCCACGCTCGCATCGACGAAATTTCGGCGGAGATTGCTCTCCAGAAGACGCTATTGAAGAACCTGGAACAAGACCGAAACCTCGTCCAGCGCCAGCTCGATGCTGTCGTGGACCCAGTATCACGCCTTCCCCTCGAAATCTCATCGGAGATCTTTCTAAGTTGTCTCTCGACCCCGACCATCTCACCCAGGAGCACCCGAATTCCCTGCACGAGCTCGGAGCGCATCGCGCCCCTATGCTGCTGATGAACATTTGCAATGCCTGGTCTGCCATTGCGCTGGCCATGCCGGCGCTGTGAGCGGCGATTCGGATTGATTTCACCTGTGCCAGAGGCCTGTCGCGACTCCTCCCGATTCGGTCCCGCCGCGCGAAGAATCACCCCTTATCCATAACCCTTGGGGGCGATATAAGCTACCTGGGCTCGCGCGTTTCTGCCGTCATTTGGAACTATGGCGAGCAGTTGAAACACCTCGAGATCTGCGAAAAGGAACTTCGCTATGCGGGCAGTGGCTCGGCGAGAGGAGCGACGCTGACGCGGAAATCGACCTTTTCGGCCAAGTGACACGACGCCGAGACTGCTTCCGTTGCTCGAGACGCTGGTGATTCACACCGAGGAGGACAACCGAGCGCCGTTCTTAACTTCTTCGGCGACCAAATTCTCGATCTACCGTGTGCGGCGCCTAACCTCGTCGAGTCCCCCCTTCACATGCGACCGATAGACAATTTCACGCCGTGGGAAATGCCAATAAATAGTTCACGCGTGTCTGCGTCGATTGGCGGTTCGAGGATGCGACCGCGACGGCCACATTCTCGACTGTCTTTCTCTCCTCGCCCTCGAAACGCTCTCCATGCAGATGGACGAGGACAGCAGAGGCCTACCCGACCTCGATACGAACATTTATGTACAAGTACCTATAGTTTTATATAGCTGTAAACATTCCCGTCTCGCTATTACCCGAAATGTCTGCTAATATTTATTGACATGTCCACAAATGTCCGTGTTTGTTTTTTGGTACTAGTATGTAGTTCAATTTAAGGTTTGTGGAAATGTCCAAACATATATATACGTCAGCCAACCCACACCCTTGCTTCGCTGTTAACGACAATTTCTGTAAATGTCTGCATACTATTATGCCCCAAATGGCCTGGATGTCGAAATTTTCTCTTCCCCCTCTTTTTTAGCCCCGGAACTTTCCTGGATCGAAAGCTACAATCCTACAAAAAGACCAAATGGTACGACCTGAGGAAGATATTGAGAATCGGTAGCCGGGCCATTGAGGTCGGCGATATTTTGGAAGTGTTTTACCTCCCGGCCTCACAGCTCACCTCAGACCCCTGGAAATTTTTGAGGGGCCCTTTCTCTCATATTTGAAGCCCCTGGTGTCTTCAGATTATTTTGCCAGAAGTTCGTTGTTGCGTTCTGGACGGGCTAGCGAGCGGCAACGTGATCATTGACATAAATGGACATCGCGGCGGGACAGAAAAGAAATCTAGAGAGGTGTTCAGTTGGTTCGTTAGAAAGTTAGGCATACCTCGCTTGTTTTTTACCGCCACCCTCAGTTATTTGGAATACGAGAGGAAGAGCGCTGAGAACTTGACGTGAATATGCGTGTGAGGAATCAAACCAACGCAGACTTTTCTCCGTGATAGCTCTACGCTTTGTTTTAGGGCCTCGGTTTATTGGTCGGCGGCGGAAGTACACCGTCTTCTTGCCACAGTAAAGCCCGTCTAGATCCCTGCATGTTTGAGAATGATTGGTATGAGGTTTCACTGCAAGAGAAGAGGTTGGGAGGTATGCGTAAGGTATCTAGAGGAAAGTGCGTGCGGGTTTTCAGTGGTATTGCGGGTTTGGGAGGGGTATGGTGGTAAATACAGTGATAATCTACATATGATAATGTACAGGAGAGAGAAAACAAGGGAACGAGAGAGACAGGGATTACTCATCTAAAACGTTGGGACAACAAGACGAATGTGGTAACCGCTTTCAGGAGCTTGGAGTGGTTGAGGAGCGTGCGGAGGTCAACAGCGCCGAGTATGCCTGCCTTGTAAGACGCGGCTTGGAGTGGGGGATGTAGGTGCTCGTAAGCTGGGCAATGGAGAAGGTAGTGGAGGCGGGTCTCCTTCGCTGCACCACAAGCCTCGCATGCTGCGGATGCGGTGAGTCGGCAACGGAACCGGTGCGCGTTGAGGGCAGAGAAGTCGATTTGAAGCTGGCATATGAGTGAGATGGCGGCGCGCGAGGCCGAGGTGTCGTAGGGCGAGCGCAGGATCATCGAAGGAATTGTCGACGTCACGGAGGCCGCGGCCCATAGGCGCCGTGCCATACTTACAACTGCTGAATCAAAAATCTTGAAAATATTTGAGGGTACACTTCAGGCCACTGTACCCTAGCCCTTGAAATCAATTTTTATTTATTTCGGATCCAGGTTTTGGCACTGAAAGACGAACACGAGGTGGGTATGTGTAATATTCAAAATATGAGCACGACACAATGACGAAAGGCGTAGGAAATGTTGCGCGAGCCCCAGCAATTCGCCAGCACTCCCTTACAAGCCGTTCCCGTGCTCTGCGACGCCCGCGACAACGGATTTGCACTCCCCGCGCACCAAAGCCCTTTACGATCCAGCGATCGTGTGCAGAGGATGGCGCGCATGGAGAGCGAGGGAGAGGGCGAAAGCGATGGTGTCTTGCCGTAGTGAAGAATGTGCGTGCGTGGCCGATGGGTTTTTTTGCATGGGAGGTGAGGATACTAAACCGGGGCCACACCGCGCTAAGCGCGCGTATCCGGCGTGAAGAAGAGGACAGCGTGGGTATGAGCGGCTGTGAACTACCGTAGGCACTGTGTCGGCGCAACGCAGCATGCTAGACACCGCACGCATGAGGGGAGAAGGGGGTGGGGTGGGGGAGTGGATGGCGCAGCGCGGCCGGGACTGTTACAGCATAGCGTGGGACATCGTGCGATGTAGGCGGAGTTGCAGGTGATGGTCGGGGTGCTCGCCAGCGCGGAACAGCGAAGCGTCGCGGGCTTGGATCATGTAGAGGACAGGACGGTGTCGGTGTGCATGCCGCGGGGGAGGGAGGTCCTCTCCGTGTCGCGTACTGCGGCGTCAGACCGTGGGCGCGGTGCGAGTGCACGGTGGCGGGGAGCGGGAAGGCGACGCGCGGGGCCTGCTGAGTAGCGGATGAGGATGCGCGGACGCGTCGTGCGTGCTGGTACGAAAGGTGTGCCGGCGTCGATGTGCACGCAGCGGGGGGTGGAGATAGGGATTGTGCGCCGTCTTGCAGGCGGAGGCGTATACCGGAATCCAATAACGGGGCGCGGGTCGTCGCGGGGGTGTCGTCGTATGGTACCGGCACGGCGTTGCGCGAAATGCCAGAGAACGGGGCGGGCGTTGGGGATGCGACTACGGCGCGTATGTGCGGCGGTGCACGTCGTTTCCTACGTGGGGCGGTATGTGGGCCGGAGGTTGTATGGTCTTGAATAGGCGATGAAGACAAAGGGAAGAGAAAGGAGAAGGGAAACGAAAATGAAGTACAAGTACAGAAACCAGTCACTCACAGCTAAGCACACCAAACACGTCATCCACGCTCTGCCTCCACACGCGCTCACCGTGCTGCATCGTCCTCCGGCGGCGAAAGCCCTTGAGGTTGAGCGTGAGCCGGTAAATAGACAGAAACGCAATTAGTCGCGGGTCTGTGAAAGAAGGAAGAAAGAACGCACTACATCCGCGCATTCACACCGAAACCGCACGAGGAGTGGCGAGGAGGACGCGGATCAAGCCTGCGTACCCATTGCATGCGGGAAGAGGCGTAGCGGCAAAACGCAGGCTCGTGCTCCAGTTGGGGCCGCCGCCACTGGTCGCCGTCGCTGTCGTGAGGCACCCTGAAGCGCGGAAGATGAGCCCGTTCGTCGCGGTCGACCGCTCTCGCTTGGCGGATCGGGCTCGATGAAGTGAAGATAGGTCGAGGGAGGAGGGACGCTACTCACTGGTGTCGTCATTTCAGGGCTTCAGGACGGCAGCGTAGGCAGAGTACTTACGCGGAGGAGAGGGAGGACGACCAGCGCGAGCGGCGCAGAGGGTACAGGACGGGCGCTGGGGGTACACGAGGAAGGCGAGTGCGAGGCAGAGCGAGCGGAGAGGAAAGTGACCTCCGGGGAGGAACCGCAGAAGGCGGCAGCGACGTACCCGGGACGTACGCGTATTGGCTGTCAGGGAATAAGCACATTGGCGATAAGGGTGGGCGAGAAACATGCACCGGAAGTGAAATGGGATGGAACGCGATCAGGGCGCAAACATGGAATGACGACCGGAAGCCGCCAGAGCCAGAGCAGCTCGGCGCTCGATACCACTGTCAAAGCCGGAAACGAATGCCAGCCGGTACACATCGCCGTCGTGGTCCTCATGGCCGTGGAAGAGAGCCGAGGGCGAGCGCAGCGGGCGCAGGGGGGAGACGGGATCTGTGCGGGCGGGGAGCTGGGGTACAGTTAGATTTGATCGGAGTCTGATCAATGTCAGAGATTACAGCTGATTGCGGAACTTAGGGCGCGGATCATTTATTTCTTCTACTAATCAAAAAAAGTGTCCCCCAATAAATCCCTCGTATCTCCCGCAATTCTTGACCGATAGAGACAATTTTATTATCGTTGGAACCGCGCCGCCGAGGCGCACGCCCCGGTACCCATAGATCCAACAACAGAACTATTTTATTTTTTTGCCTACATTTGCGTACTACCATTTGTTCTGCGTACCTGGGCGCCATGTGGGATGGCGAGGATGTGTCTGATACATGCCAAAAATGCATGTCAGTGTGCTGAGGGTAGCTTAGAAGGCGGTCGACGCACCTTGCATGCGTGACAGGGTGCACATGTCCAAGCCTTAGCTGGAATCCTACATGCCGGGCCCAATCCGAGGTCGCAGGTCCATCCACTGTATGCCTAATATGCATAGAAATGTGTTTAGAGCGAGCCGGAAGGTTGTCGGCGGCCATGCAAGTGTTGCAACGTTAGGATGTGACCAAATGGTCAGAAACGCCACCAAATAGTCGAAAAGCACAACGTAGCTCGAGATCTGTGGGGATTTCTTGTGAATAGTAGCAGTGAATAACATTATGACGCGCGCCTGGGTCCTCCCCTGCACATTTAACCGCGTGAATAGTGTGTTCGAGGTGTGGAGTCAGTCATGTCACAACAGCAGTATTTTCTTGCATCAAAAGCTCGTACGAGCTCCAATTCAACGGCCAGGAGGTAAAGCATGTCGGAGCCTTGGGTGGATTGAGGCAAGGTGAGTTGGGTCGTGCGCGCTTAGTGTATTCGGTCGTGGTCAAGAGCAAGACAGAGTCGGTCACATCATGTTCTGTCACGCACGCCATAGGCGACGACACCCTTCTACCTTGTTCTCGACATGCTTATGTGCATACTAGACATGCTGTAGGCCTATCTACGAGGTCTCAGATTGGTCGTAGGGGCGCAGAACAGCTGGTACGGTTGAGCCATAGGCGGAAAATAATTGTGCGAATTTCATAAAAGTTTTGATACAGGGACGTGCACCCAGACGGCGCGGTTCCAACGATAAAAAAATTGTCTCTATCAGTCAAGAATTGCGGGAGATACGAGGGATTTATTGGGGGACACTTTTTTTGATTAGTAGAAGAAATAAATGATCCGCGCCCTAAGTTCCGCAATCAGCTGTAAGACGGCGTTATTAACGGTGGAGCCACCGATCCAGTTGAAAAGGGAGTTAGTTGGCACCTCCTCGTCTCACAGGTTGGACTCCATTTCCAACAGCAGCACCCCAGTTCATTGCCTGCATTCCCCGATTTTTCTTTTCAATCTTTGAATCGGAGCTCAGTGTTGAATCCTTCGCTAGTGCGAGATGGGAGCTTGCTGTCATTGCAGAAGACTGTCAATCCAAGTTTGGCACCCACGTAAGTACTCCACCCGAAGAATATGGCGGCTACGCAACACCTTCAAGTCCTCACTCTAGGCACCGCAGCTACTAGCCTCTAGCTCATCGACAGTGAGCTGAAAGATCAGCTAATCTGCATTTCGAGCGGGACTGCAGTAGTTCATTGGGGAGCACGATATTGAAGCGTCGCTGTCAACTCTGTCATCAACCAGGCGCCACATCACTGATCCAAGTTCGACGTTCATGTAACATGCTGGACCAGAACAATGAGGCCGACCACTTCCCCGGATCTCCGTTGACAGCCTTCTATTTAATTTGAAGCGTAACACCCTCTGTGCATGTTTCTCCTACTCTTCCTCTTATACTTGTCTTTACCCCAATACATTCTTCGTGCTACGACCCCAAAGTCTACTGCAGCAATTTATTCTCTTTGGTCAGTTCTGTCTCACATGTGACCTTCGCCACCGGCTGATATAGTGCTGTCCCTCATAGATAGATCCACATCTGTGCTGTCTGTCTCTGACTGCTCAATGTCTCAGCAATACAGTGAATCCTATACAGTGAATGTCCAAGGTGCGAGAGAAATTGTTTAGGATCCCGATATCTGTATTTATCTTACCCAGGAGGCATAGGAGGCCAAGGTGGACAGGGTGGCCAACAGGGTGGTGGTGGAGGTGTGGGAGAAGGTCCCAGACTGAATATCGGGACTGCCACGGTGCATATTCAGGGGGGAGCAGAAATAAATATCTGGGACCGAGACATCATCATTAGCTGGCTTTCACCTATCAATTTCTTTCTACAACAGGCCGATATTTCACAGATGCGGGTGCAGGGAACTGGTGGATGGCTGCTTGAACATCCTCTCTTTCAAAAATGGGAATCTGGTTCTGGAAGCACCCTATGGTGCCGCGGAATTCGTATGTAATTCCTCACCCTCATAGCTTCCAGACTAACCAAGCTGAAATTTCCAGCTGGTGCTGGGAAAACAGTTCTTGTGTGCGTCCATTCTCCATATCAAGTGGCTACCATTAATTATGACAATCCTAGATCAATGGTTGTGGATCATCTTGGTGCTGTATTCAGAAACAACAAGGATATTGGTGTAGCTTGCATTTATTTGAACCACAAGGAAGCTGACCAGCAACCACCACCCAAACTTCTGGCAGGTCTCTGAAAACAGCTTGTACTTGACAGGGACATCAGCTCCATTGCAGAAAATTTATACAAGCAGCACCGGGAGAAGGGCACTGTACCATCACTGGAAGAAGTGGTCAATGTGCTCAGCTCTAGCCTCAAGGAGTTTTTACAAGTCTTCATTATTGTTGATGCCATAGATGAATATCCTGAGCTTCAACGGGAAATCCTACTCCAACAACTGGCAGTAATGGGTAGCAATGTGAACTTGATGATCACTTCACGGCCAAATATTTCTCCAAAGCCCTCGTCCTTGCCCAATCTTAAAACACTAGATATTCAGGCAGCACAAGAGGATATTAAAGCATACATCAATGCACAGATCAAGTTGTCTCCGCGCCTGTCCAAGCACATTCAGAAGAAACCTGTGTTATGAGAGCAAATCCATGCAAAGATCACTGATACTGTGGCTGGAATGTAAGTTGAAATCATTGACTACTTTGAAGTGGCTGACACATATTACCAGGTTCCTACTTGCCAGACTCCACATTGAATCCCTCCGTGAAGAGGCCACCATAAAGGCAGTTCAAGAGGCTCTCAAACATCTACCAGAGGGCTTGAAGGCAACCTATGATAGTGCAATGACACGTATTGAAGACCAGGGGAACAAAAACAAGCAGATTGGCTACTCAACTCTTACTTGGGTTCTGAATGCAAAGAGGCCATTAACAGTCTCAGAAATACAGACTGCACTGGCTGTTGAGCCAGATTCACAAGAGCTAGATGAGGACAATGTCATGGACATTGAGACCATTCTTGCTGTCTGTGCTGGGCTTGTCATTGTGGACAAGGAGTCTTCTGTGTTACGACTTGTCCATTACACCACACAGGAATATTTAGACAGTATTCAGGCCCAGAAATTCCTAGATGCACAAATAAAGATAACACACACTCTGCTCACTTTCCTCAACTTCGATGGATATCCGGATTCCTCCTGGACCACTGTTGAGACAGAAGACTTACCCCCTCTGGTTGAGTATTCTCAGTATTGCCTTGCACATGCTGCTGCTGCTAGGCAGTCTGAAGTTCAACTAAGAAAAGTTCTTCTGGAGTTTCTTGAAGGAGCTTTTCTATGGAGGAAAACATTGGGTAGGAGAGAGTACTCCTGGGAGTGGCAATGGAACTCCATGCCATGGAATTATTCAGATTGGCCATCACAACCCTCTGTATTGTGGGTTTCAGCAGCTGCAAACCTTGTGGACACAGTAAAATTTCTCCTGGACCAGGCCCCACCACAGCCGCCCCTAGAACACCTGGAGATCATTGTGGCGTCATACTATGGCCATGCAGAGATTGTGTCCTTCCTTCTTGAAAAGGGTGCCAATGTCAATGCAGCAGGGGGAAGATATGGGAGCTCATTGCAGGCTGCTGCTGCTCAAGGCCACACAGAGATTGTTGGTGTCCGTCTTGAAAAGGGTGCCGATGTCAATGCAGCAGGGGGATTCTATGGGAGCTCATTGTATGCTGCTGCTGCTCGAGGCCACATAGAGACTGTCAGCATCCTTCTTGAAAAGGGTGCCAACATCAATGTAGCAGGGGGAAGACATGGGAGCTTATTACAAATTGCTGCTGCTCAAGGCCACACAGATTTTGTCAGCATCCTTCTTGAAAAGGGTGTCAACATCAATGCAGCAGGGGGAAGAGATGGGAGCTCATTGCAGATTGCTGCTGATCGAGGCCACACAGAGATTGTCAGCATCCTTCTTGAAAAGGGTGCTGATGTCAATGCAGTAGGGGGAAGATATGAGAGCTCATTGCAGATTGCTGCTGCTGGAGGATACACAGAGATTGTCAGCATCCTTCTTGAAAAGGGTGCCAATATCAATGCAGTAGGGGGAAGATATGAGAGCTCATTGCAGATTGCTGCTGCTCGAGGCCACACAGAGATTGTCAGCATCCTTCTTGAAAAGGGTGCCAACATCAATGCAGCAGGGGGAAGAGATGGGAGCTCATTGCAGATTGCTGCTGCTCGAGGTGCCACAGAGATTGTCGGCATCCTTCTTGAAAGGGTGCTGATTTCAATGCAGCAGGGGGAGAAGATGGGAGCTCATTGCAGATTGCTGCTGCTCGAGGCTACACAGAGATTGTCAGCATCCTTCTTGAAAAGGGTGCTGATGTCAATGCAGCAGGGGGAGAAGATGGGACCTCATTGCAGATTGCTGTTGCCCAAGGCTATACAGAGATTGTCGGCATCCTTCTTGAAAAGGGTGCCAATGTCAATGCAGCGGGGGGATTCTATGGGAGCTCATTGCAGATTGCTGCTACTCAAGGCAATACAGAGATTGTCAGCATCCTTCTTGAAAAGGGTGCCAATGTCAATGCAGCAAGGGGAAGATATGGGAGCTCATTGCAGATTGCTGCTGCTTGAGGCCACACAGAGATTGTTGGCATCCTTCTTGAAAAGGGGGCCAACGTCAATGCGGCAAGAGGATTCTATGGGAGCTCATTGCAGATTGCTGCTGCTCGAGGCCACACAGAGATTGTTGGCATCCTTCTTGAAAAGGGGGCCAACGTCAATGCGGCAAGAGGATTCTATGGGAGCTCATTGCAGATTGCTGCTGCTCGAGGCCACACAGAGATTGTTGGCATCCTTCTTGAAAAGGGTGCTGACGTCAATGTAGCAGGGGGATTCTATGGGAGCTCATTGCAGATTGCTGCTGCTCGAGGCCATGCAGAGATTGTCAGCATCCTTCTTGAAAAGGGTACAAATATCAATGCAGCAAGGGGATTCTATGGGAGCTCATTGCAGATTGCTGCTGCTCGAGGCTACATAGAGATTGTTGGCATCCTTCTTGAAAAGGGTGCTGATGTCAATGCAGCAGGGGGAAGGTATGGGAGCTCATTGCAAATTGCTGCTGTTAGAAACCATACAGAAATTGTCAGCATCCTTCTTGAAAAGGGGGCCAACATCAATGCAGCAGGGGGATTCTATGGGAGCTCATTGCAGATTGCTGTTGCTCAAGGCCACACAGAGATTGTTGGCATCCTTCTTGAAAAGGGTGCTGACGTCAATGTAGCAGGGGGAGAAGATGGCACTGTGCTGGAGATTGCAACAAAGCATGGCCACAATAAGATTGTTCCAATGCTGTTAGAGAGAGGAGCCAGGACCAATGGAGATGAACAGTGGTAAGTCTGACTCTAAATTTTGATATTGACCTCTCATATACCATTCCATCAGGTGCTAGGAATTTGCTGGGAAACTGGACAACTCTTGAATTACTTAGTTATTAGATCTGCTTTTAGCATGTCAAATTACAGCTGTTTGCAAAATTGATGACAGTAGCTAGAAATAGAATGGAAGAACACAACTCTAATGCTGCTGATTGCCTGCCCTGTTCCTTGGTCAATTCTTAGCAGATTGAGCTCATTCTGAGTGCATTTGAGAGCAGTTAAGCTGCACTTCCGAACCATGCTATCCATGATGGGTAAGTCAAAAAAACTGTGTCTTTCAAAATTCGGCCTGGGTCTTTGCAGCCCTTGTTTGAATCCCTCATTGCTCAGTCAATTCCTAACCAATCTGGATGATCATGAATTTGTTTGAAAGGCAATCATGAGGCACAGGCCTCCCAGATTTGTTGTTTTGCTTTGATCCCCAAATTCCCATGCTCCAATGAGTTCTTTAAATTTCCGAGGAATCTCACCTTTGATTTGTGCTGGGCTGGTGTGACACCTTTCAATGTAATGGGGTTGATTGCCATCATTCTAGCTTTCAGAATCACCTGGTTCCAAGGAAATTGGGCCAGAACTGACAGAAAATGGCCCTTCAGAAGATGTAGTTTGAAACATGGTGTCTGAATTTTGGTGAGCTCAAATTTTGCCATTCACACTCAGTATTTGGTGGGAGTTGAAAGTGTCACTTCACACCTCCCAAACACAAGTAGAATCATGTAAATTGGTTCAAAAATCAGCAAGAAAGAAGCCCAGAAAGCCAGTGTGTTCAAGTTGTTCTTTTTTATTCTATTTTTAGTTACTGTTATCAATTTTGCAAATGGCTGTCACTGGTTGGGAGATTCAAGATTTTCAGCACAATTTATGGTGAAAAATGTTGTTTGTTTTTCAGACATTTTTCACTGAAAAAAGCAGTGAAAAATTCAAATCTTTTTCGCCTTTTTTGAGCTTCCTTTTGAATTTTTCACCTCGAACTCACAAAATAGTGAAAATGTTTTTAGTTTTTCACTACCTTTTTTAGTGAAAAATGTCTGAAAAACAAACAACATTTTTCACTGTAAATTGTGCTGAAAAACTTGAATTTCCCAACCAGTGTGTAAAGGAAAGTTGGTCAAACATGGTCTGGCAAAGCAGTAGCCAAATATTTAAAAAACCAGGTGCTGAGAGAGGATAAGGTAGGGGACATACAAAACCTGTGAACATTCCAAATATGGACAAATTCCATTAATCAATTAATTGAAGCTCAACAAAAACATTTGAGGCAAATCCCAGACAGTTACCATATCGGGTTGGACATCAATTTTGGTCTCATGTAAGTGAAGTCTGGGCCATGAAAATCATGCTTAAAGAACATGTTGTTTATCAGGTTCTGGTGGGGGGGGTAAGTTGAATTGACCACATCTAGACTTCTGCCTCTCCAGAATTGTGAGATAGGTGATAGAACTTGTGTCCAGAATTACTGTTTGTGGCCATGTGAGGCCCATGGCCAAAGAAGGCTGATGCATGAGTTTGGGGAGCACATCTATAAAATGCTCTATACATTTCCACAAATCTCAAAATGTGTTATTACTGCTGTTTGTGGTACTTAGGGTGTGGCTCAAAAAAAATATTTTTGATCCTTTTTGACAAGAACAGTGATTTGGAACTCAATTCTGGTCTGTTTGCCTTGCAAGTCTGCTCATTCCCTCTGTAATGAAAATGCAAAGGGCATTGACACCTTCAATTGGCCTGATGCAATCCACCACCCCTCCCCCTCCTCCACGTCCCCTGCCAAAGGCTGTGTTCAAAAATGCTGGGCAGGGGAAAAAGCTTGTCCCTGTTGAAAGGCTTTGCCTCAGTCCGTCTAAAGCTGGAGTACTGCTGATAACATGGACCGACGAGTGGAATACAGCAGTACAAGCTACAACTACTAACCGAAATCCACATCCTTGTTCTCCTGGTTGCACAAGCTTAGACGTGCTGACGAGTATTCATGCATTTTAGACTTCTTCACAAGATTGTGAAGGAGTAGAAAAGGGACACAGATACATCAGTTCGACTGGTTAAAGCCCTTAATCAAGTGCTCAGAACAAGAGCACTTGACTAATGGCGTGCAAGACTGTTGTGGTGGGATTAAGTCCCTCTCTTGGCATAGCCAACCGAGTGTGTCAATCCAACACCAATCCAAAACCAATCCCAAATATAAGCCTTCCAAGGCTGCTGATTGTTTAAGGTCCCTTTCGACCATATCCTGTAATCCCAAGTAATAAGCCTTCCAAGGCTGCTGTAGTGGTGCCGTGTTCTCAATCCAAATCCCAAATCCCTTCACACATCTTAATCACAATCCCAAATTATGTGTTTTACTTCCACTGAAGGCAAGACATATTAATCACATTGTGCAAATGAAGCAAAGCTCTTAATAGAACCAGTCCAGGATCACAAGCACGGACTACTCATTGTAACACAAGCCCTAGATCCAAGTCTCTTAATTGAGACCAGGACCTAGCTCCTGTGCCACCCCAATGTTAGTGCCACAAGCACTAGATCCAAGTCTCTTTATGAGACTAAGATCTAGCACCTGCACCACCACCACTGCAGTAGTGCGTCCATGCTAGAACTGCCCTCCTTATATACTGTACATTTATGCTTACACTACTCTAATTACACTACCTGAGTAAGCTAAAGATCTGCCATTTAACTCCTTGTTTCCGATCAGTTGTCTGACTCGACTGAACTTCCAAGCCAAATAGTGTTGTCCTGCCCTTTGGACCATTAGATTCAGAAAGCACTGAGTCTCCCATTTCTGTAGACACCCAGAACTCCCTAATCCGCCAAGTGGTTCCCAAGATATAACCTTGTCAATTCCTGATCAAGCCAAGAACCCAATTTGGGACGGTAACGGAGCCGAACCAGTTTAATAGTTAAAGTCCCTTGATTAACACCTTCAGATTCGAGGAGCGTTGGGTATCAGCTTTCTGTAGATACCCTAATCTCCCCGAACCGCCCAGTAGTTGTTGAGATATACACCGATGAAGCCTTGCCCAGGTCAAGAACCCATATTGGGATAGCAACATTGATCGGTGATTATCATGTGTCCAGACACATCCCCAGAATAGTCCAAATCAACCACAACAAGGTGATTAAATCCCACAGATCTATCTCTGCTGATAGACACTTGTTCTTCAGAGTGGGTGTTTAAGTTCCCTGATATTTGTTGGCCCCACAGAGCCTTAATCAAGCGATTATAAGGACTCTATTATTAAACCCATTGAATCGAGCCTTAATCTGTATGGGAGGTTCTGATTAATGTTCTCTCGGGCAGGCTGATTAAGCCCTCGTGCAGGATGTGCCTGATTATCCATTCGGGACTTATGTTAATCCTGGAGATGTACATCTAACTTGGTAATGCACAGGAATCCCAACATTAGCGAGATTCCAGGCAAGGCCAGATAGCCTGCTTATCACCGTCATTGTCATAGACCCTGCCCCACCTGCCCATGACTGCACCCCCACCCCTGATCTCGAAGACCCTGTGCTGTCCTACCAGAACAGGCAGTGGTATATCAGGCTTCGGAAAACCGAACAGCATGCTCGAGACAAGAGAGCAAGGTTGGGGTCTGAGGAGTACAAGGCCAAGGAGGCTAGGAAGGCGGCTAAATGGATGACCAGTGCCAACACAGGCACTGCTGGCCCCTTGAAGCCCCCCAGGCAGTCCAAGACCCTCACTGAGGTAGAGGATGCCAACAGCAACGAGTTCAACAAGGATTCAGGGTTGGGGTCAGATTCCGAGTCCAAGTAGTCCCTCACGCTCCCTTTGCCCACCCTGCAGCTTCCACTTGCTTGCCCTGGGATTCTTACATGCACACTGCTTGCTGCCGTTACTTTCCTAAAAATTATCCACTCATACACGACACCTACTGTATCTGCACGAGTTGTACAATGGATTGAATTTCTTGGTCTTATAGATGTGAATAAGTGTCGTGGATGTGGTAGAAGCACTGAAATATGTTGTGCATGTTGGGTGGTGGATGTCATGGAAGGCGAGGTGGCGGATGCGGTGGAAGCCATATCAAAATAAGGTAGTAGAAATACAAGCACACCTACCACGATCTTCTGCAATGTAGTTGAGGAATGTTCTCAAACCTTTTAAAGGACTAAGGTAGCAAAATTGATGGAGGCTAATGATATCAATCATCTCGCAGGCAGTGGGTGGTGGATATGGTGGAAGTGTCGCATGCACAAATATACTGGAATAGGTTGCTGGTGGGAAGGTGGATGTGATGGAAGGATAGTCACATGCAGTATTATGCTGGAACACCCCCCGGCCCCAGGTGGTGGATGGGTGGAGGGTGTCACGTGCACATATATACCGGAATAGGTTGCCAGTGGGGAGGTGGATGCAGTGGAAGGATGGACATAAGTCACATGCAGTGGTATACCGGAAAAGCCCCAGCCCCAGGTGGGGGATACAGCGGAAGCGCCACACGCACAGATATACCAGAACAGGTCGCCGGCCAGCCTCTCATAGACAGACACTACAGACATAACTTACCTCGTACCTCGGTTGTTTGTAGTCTGTTGACTAGCTTGATTGCTTGATCGCTCGCTGACCTTATTACAAATAATCGGGAGTTTGCACGTCCAGTCACAGCTCATCACAGGCGACAACAATGTGTCTTCTTGCATCTCTGCCATATCTACGGCCTTCATTTGGTTCTTCTTACGCGTAAAAATACCTATAGCATCTGCTACATTGGATTCCGATTACAATGAACTGTAATACCCTGCATGTCTTCAATTTTTTTCCCTCACCCTCTGCAAGTGCTTTAGTGCAAAGTACACATAATATTTCGGCACGGGGAAAATCAAGTAGTTAAGGCAAGCAGTGTAGGACATATAGACAGAGTTAAGGTAATTAGGATGGAAGGGTATGAATCGATGTTTTCTGTGAGCTGAACTTCAAAGCCCACCTGTGGTGTTTGAAACATTGTCGGAGACACACTTCTCCCTGCGACAAGGAGCAGGAACAAGGGTGCTGGCCATTGGTGTTGTCGAACTGCCAATAACAACATTGAGGGCAACCAGTCATACAGGTAGACGAGCTTCAGGAGGGAAGGAGGGGGACCCGTTAGTCGGTGTAGAGGAAAGAGGGAGGAGGGAGCAAACATGTGGCACAATGGCAGGGCACTGCATTGTGTATAGCAGATCCCGCTGATAAGCCAGTAACTGGGCCATGGTTAGATACACGTAATTTTGCGTGTTTCTAATCGTGCTCATTGCTGAAACTGTTGTTTCTATGCAACAGTACTGGTTCCTGGTAGCTGTTGGGTGAACCACAGAGAAACGGGTGGGTGTTCTAAGGAATTAGAATGTCCATTGGCTAGTCTCACCCTGAAAACCGTAAGGGAAACATGTAGCCAATTAATAAGTCAAGGAACTTCTTTTGACTTGTTTCCAACATCCACTTAAGCAACGGAAACGGGTCAAGGGAATGGGAGTTGGCAATGTGTTGTGTTGTGTTGAGATGTTAAGGGAGACACACTTGGTCACGAGTGTTTTGGTTGCCAGAGTTGCCGGTTTCCATCGAATGCAGATACACCGAAACAGGTGGTCAGCTATTCCGAGGATCCGGATCACAACTCTAAAGGTGTTCCAAGGTTCTTTCTCAAGAACCCTTTCTGGGAAACCCTAGAGAAACGGGTATCTATCGAGACCTACAAAGGAGTACTATCAAGTCCCGCACTTGGAACCAAGGGGAGAGTTGAGTTGAAGCAGAAACAGGTCGAACGAGTGCAGTGCCGATCTATCAGTGATCGACAAACCCTCTGAATAATACAGGGGTGCTGCTGACGGGTTCCTGCCTCGTAATTGGCAAGGGAACATGGTGTGCTCGCAGTTGGGAACCAATGGGAGGCAACACTCGAAAGAGCAACCGACGAAACACGGTTAAGGAGGCGGATAAACGGACTTTTGACTCATTGGGATTGTGTTTTGGGCTTTGTAACAGTGTCTTGGCGGTTGTATGGGTATCTGAGGGTGTTTCTACGATGGACACAGCATCTTCCCCCAAACTAGTAGGCTATACGCTTGCGCATTGGGTTGATCTGGGATCCTCGGCAAACACACTCTTATAGAGTAGCACTATTAGTTGAAATCTTAATTGTTTCTGAATCATATATTATTCTGGAAATGCAATTGGGCTCTGCCTGGAAACTGTTAGGAACTCTGTGAATCTGTTTGAACTGGGACTCTGTTGAAAGAAACATTATTGTTGTTGTTTGCGGAGCGGGTTTCAGAAAGTACCGTCTAGGGAAAACTTTGGAAACATGACTGCTGTGCGTGCTCAGAAAGTACCTTTTTAGGGAAAGCTCTGTGAACACTCTTGGCCTATAAACTAGGGGCCTTACTTGAGTCTACGGGACTACTTTAAACTTGTTTCTCTGTGTTTGGACACACACACACACACACACACACACTGCGAAGCTATAAATCTACTTTGCTTGGAAACAATGTTTCCACTGTCACTGGTTGGGAGATCAAGTTTTTCAGCACAATTTATGGTGAAAAATGTTGTTTGTTTTTCAGACATTTTTCACTGAAAAAAGTGGTGAAAAATTCAAATCTTTTTCACCTCTTTTGAGCTTCCCTTTGAATTTTTCACCTCGAACTCACAAAATAGTAAAAATGTTTTGAGTTTTTCACTACTATCTGGGAGGGGGATCCTGGCCACCTTAGACGTTTGACCTGTTGGTGGCCGTCACAAGCACCTCACTCAAGGTTTATGGGGCTCACGGTGTAGGCGCGCATCCTAGGAACAGTTTGAGCCTAGTTGGCACCATTTTGGACATATATTCATCGCTCAGTGAATTTATTTCTGGCAGACTTCCCAAAAGGGGAATTGACTGGCTACCTGGCCACCCGTGCAAACTGGAGTTTCTGACTGTGGCAGTGGTCTTGCAGTGTATAATCAGGTTAAAGGGCCCTTAATCATCCTTTTCATACATAACAACTATAGAAATGACTGATAAAAACGGCGGGAAAAAGTGCTTCTAATGTGGGGTATATGCACAGAGATCGGCCTTCCCAGAGAAACAAAGCTAGCATACCAGTCAGTGGACTTGGTTTGCCGAAATAAGTTTCAGGCATGTTCATAAGAAGTGAATGAACACATATGAACCTCAAAATCCACACCTGTGTCATTCTCCTGAGAACCCGACGTTTGGACTTTGAGATGACAAATATTAGGCTGAAATGGTGTCTGGTGCGGCCTGGGGGAGGTATCAGGCAGGTAAAATTGTGGGATATGTTTGAAATCAAAGGCTTACATGTGAAGATGGACCTTGACACTTGCTGAACTCTGACGGCTAAAGGGTCGTTTGATATGGAGGTCGTCCAGTTGCGGTTGTCATATTTGAATGGCAATCATTTTCGTGAGTTCATCAATGAAAGATGGGAGATATAGAGCCATTTGTAGGCTCTGATGGAAGCCAGCAGTCAGGGAAGAAGAACGAGCCCCCGAAGTCACGAATTGATAAAGAATTGGTGGAGCAACGAGTGAAGCGTTGGTTCGGGGATAAGAAGTTGATGTTCTCACCCTGCGGCCCGACATCATCCGTGGCACCGCTTAACATCAACTCATCACTTTTGGCTGAAAATTGACAATGACGGGCGGCATAGGTTGTATTCCACCCTCCAAGCACAAAAGGGCCATATGGCTAAGTATTTAACCTTATAATTAGTGGGTGGCCAGGTTCCTAGTCCGGCCAAGATGGCAGTCACAAATAGTACCTTTTTCAGTGAAAAATGTCTGAAAAACAAACATCATCTTTCACCATAAATTGTGCTGAAAAACCTGAATCTCCCAACCAGTGTGTGTCTAAAAACACGTTCTACGCAGTTTTCTCTACCGTCTCTTTGAGATACGAAACCTCTCCCTACAACCTTTACAAGGCCCTGTACTAGGGGCTGTAACTCGTCAGGATCTCTGGAAACGTGCATATATTGCCGTCTGATTTGTTGGTTGGTTGTTGGAACAGTCTCTGGACTGTTTCTGTGCCGCTCTCGAGTCAAGTGGGGTTATTTGTGTGTTTCTTATATAGGTTCTGACCACATCCAATCACCGCACCTCCTTCAGATCTGTGAGGTGTGTGCCGTCAGGGTACAGTGCTGCCTCATGCGCCATGCCTTCTGGGAGCGAATCGATGAGGAGCTCTGCAGCGCTGCATGGGTGGACCTGGAACACCAACTCGCCTGTCATTGCCATATGTGTCAGCGTGATCCGAGGTGTGAGTCGGGGAGGAAGGGAAGGAGTATTACGCACCACCGGCAATGTCTTGCGCTGCGCCTCCTCCCATGGCAGCAGCGCACCCAACTCCACCTCGAGCCCCTCGCACTTGAGTCCCAGCCTCGTCGACTTGGTGTGCGCAGCGCCCATCCACACATATAGGTGTGGGGTGTACATAGTACACACGCACAATGACACTCTTCAGCTCCAGGGGAAGGAGCACCTATATCGTCCTCCCCGCGACGAAGGCAGTGGTGCCAAGTGGGATGGACAGCGCATCGCCCATGCCGTTGGCGTAGCGGCACACCTGCAGCAGCCTGCAGGGGACACGCAGCGTGTAGAGCATCATGACACATGGCGGGGGGAAGTCATAGAGCGCGGTGTCGAAGTGCCAGTAGTAGAAGCGCGTGGCACGGGTGGCCATGTCTTCCGGGTTGACCGATGTCGTGTGGGAGGGGTGCTAGCATCTCCTCCCGAGAAATAGTCAGGTTCAGAATGCCGGCGAGAGCCCGGTCGGAAAGTACTGCGAGTTGCACCGTGGACAAGGGCCACTCGCCAGACACAATCTTCGGTGCAGCAGGCTGCACGCTGACGTGCGCTCGAGGTGGAAACGACTTGGGGCGAAGCGGAGCACGGAACATGGGGAGACAAACTTGAGGTGATGTGATTACGCAGACAGGTGGTACAGACGCACGGCGGGCGGCGACATCGGGAGTAGTCGGTGAGGTGGAGAGAGAGGCAGGAAAGCTGGAGCAAAATGATGTGACGGTAAAGGCTGTGGGAACATATTGAAACTCCGATGATTAGTAATAAGGTCGGCGAGCAATCACCGGGCGTGCGGTAAACTACAGACTAGTTGCTGGTGGGGAGGTGGATGTGATGGAAGAATAGTCATGTGCAGTACTATGCTGGAATACCCCCAGCCCCCTAGTGGTGGATGGGGTGGAAGTGTCACATGGATGTGTGACTCAGCTACAGTGACTCCCTGCTTGATGTGTGGTGGAATTTGTATGGATCACAAAATTTACTGACCCGCTTTTGGTGGATGGGATGGAATTCACAGGGGTCAGAAAATTTTACTGACACATTTTGGTGGATGCGGTGGAATTTAGAGGGGTCACAAAATTCACTGACCTGTTTTGGTGGATGTGGTGGAAGCAATCCCGGTCACAAAATTGCACAGACCTGGTTTTGGTGGATGCAGTGGAAGCCTTCCCAGTCAAAAAATCCTTTTGGTGGATGTGGTGGAAGTTTTTATTGGGACAACAAATTTACTGACCCACTAATGAAGGGTCAATAAGGGTGGTGGAAGCCGTGGAAAGTAGTGTTTTGACCAAAATTTTGGTGCGGATGAATGTCATGGAGGTATTTCCATGGTACACATATTTCCCTGAAATACCAGACTACAAGCAAGACAGCCTAGCCTGGTATACCAGGTGGTAGGTGGTGTCCACAGGTGAGACTGAGACTGTCTTTTTAGGAGGGCTTTAGTACCATGATTGGTGCTATTGCTCACAACAAGTCCCTTCACAATATCTTTTTCAACATGAAGAACTTGTATCACCAGACGGCCACAGGTCCTGGTGGAGTTATCGGTGGTCGTTACCCCATTATCCTTGACCTTTGTTCCCGTATCAAGACTGAACGCGAGTTGAATTGTGTTGGTCTGTCTGCTGCAACTGTTGCTGCTCAACAGGCTCATTGTACCGAGCTTGAGGATGCATGTGTCACTACTGAGGAGCAAGCGGCCACTGAGCTCTTAGCTACCGCAAAGCCCAAGAAGTCCAAGGGGAAGGTAAGTTGAAATTTTCAGCAACCGCAATTGCTCAAAATCTAACTTATTTTGCTTTTTTCCCTAGAAGGCCAAGAAGTCCAAGGCCATTGTTGAAGATATTGACGACAATGTCTCTGTCTTCGATGATTCCGAGTTCCCCATGACTGGTTCTGGTGAGGTCGATGACCCTATGCAAATCGACGCTGAACAGGTATGTCTCTTGTTTTTTAGAGGCCCTTGTCCAGTGTATCCTTGCGGTTGATGAACTCCACACTTCCTTTTCCAATATGCAGGTCGAGGAAGGCACTCCCTTGACTAGCCATTGTACTACCCAGTTGCTTAATGCTCACGCTTCCATAAGCCCACCCAACTATGAAGGGTTTTTCCGGAAGTTTGCTGAGTTACTCAACAACGTGAGTAGGTTTTCCCTGTTATCCCCACTCCCAGTACATGCCCCTCTTCAGTATGCCTGTCATTTCTTCATATGAAAGGCTTTGACCAATCAGCGCTGTCTTATATCAAGGCCATGGGACACACAACACCAGTGCACCCAGGTGCATCCTCGGCTTAGGTATTTATTCCATCCCTGTGGCTTTATTTTTTTGGCTCAACAACTGTTATCGGTCCTATAGGGCTTACGACAGCTTTCCCCCAACTGTGGATTCTGGTTCCAATGTTTATTTCATGGAAGCTGGAATGCCTTACGGTCCACCCCCCATGGCTTGTTATTTTTTACCAAGAGACCGGGCATCACTATTGTAAATGTCCCCACTTGAGCCGCCCATGATGGCAGCCCATCGTAATTTTGCTGTATTCATAAAGTCCACCATTGCTTCCGTGATTGGTATTTCAAACTTCATCCAACTTCATAACACAGTCCTTCCTGTATCACTTTCACTCAACCAATTCCTATTACTGTCCTTTTTCCTAGTTGTATGAATGCACTTGTCTTATTCTTACTTATTGACCCATTTAGAACACCTCAGACCATCACCTCTATGGTCCTTACAAATCTCATCTAAGTCTATGTCAGGTTCTTTGTTGCTAACATAGCTCTCAGGGTCGGATTCATCATAGTTCTGAGCATCCATGGTTGCTAGTTCCTTTACCGGTTTTACTCGGATTTTATGGAACTGCAAGTCCTTGCTCCCAGTCTTCTCTTTTTCTTTGTCTTCTTTGGCTAATTCTTCAAGAGCCTCATCTGATAGATTGATTAAGTCCAGGATATTATCTGGAATTTCAATCTTATGACATTGCTCAAAAGGTATAACCCTGAACGCAGCAAGTTTTCTGTGTAACATGGCACTGTTCATTTCACAACAGAGATATGAACCTCCTGCTGTACGACGGACTACAACCATAGGTCCCGTGTAACGTTGCCCCATCCTTTTATCCAAAGATTTTTCAACCAATGGATTTTGTACTAGAACCAGATCGCCAGGTTTGAATTCATAATCAACTATAGTTGATCCAAACTCTTCCTCATATCTGCAAACTAGCCTTTGCTTCTCCTCACTAACCCTTATTCGCTTTTCTTGGACGTGAAGCAATTGTTTAGCCAGAGCTCTCGCTCTGAGTCCAATTAACTCTGCCATACTGATAGGTTCACTAGGATATTCAACCAACCAGGTTGCTTCCTCGACATCTAATGGAATAACAGGATGGGCACCGCAGACTGCAAAATACATTGTAGTTGGTGAGGTCAGGGGCAGTTCCAGATGTTGTAATCGCGACATTGATCCGCGGGTTTAGGCCGGAGCGATACTTGGTGACCCGGACGAAAGCATCTGAGTAACCGGCTGTTACGGCCAGTTCCTCAAAGTTGTCTGTGTACCAGTAGATGTCGTGGGAGCCCTGGAAGTACGAGTGGGACTCGAGCTTGGCAAGGACCTGGTCCTGCTCGTTCTCCTCTACGAACCGGAGGCAGAACTCGGCCTCAAATTCAGCCCAGGTGGGGAACAGGAACAGGACAGCCGATGAGTGCCGTTCTGCCCACCGAGCAGCCGTGTTCTTCAACATGAACGACATGGCGAACCGGACGAGTTTCTCCTGTGAGACATTCCAGTCCACTAGGAAGGCTTCCAGAACCAGCTGTTAGTAGGTGAGGACAGAGTAAAGGAACATCTGTCCTTGCATCTGGTCGCCGTCAAAAACAGCTGGAGGGCTCGGTCGAAGAACTGTTTTCGGAGCTGGGTGGGGGGCCAAGAAATCTGGACCCAGCACCGGAACCGGAACGGCAGGGGCAGGGGCTTGCAGCAGATTTTGGGTGCTCAACAATAGCTGGTGGAGTGTGAGGTGAATGTCCCCGAGAGAACCTTGGACAGCAGCGAGCTGGGCCATGGCTCTGGAAGCCGGATCCGGAGTGTGAACACTCAGGATCTCGGGTTGCACGGTGTCAGGGGCAGGCAGCTGGTCCATCGGAACAGAGGAAGGGTTGAGATTTGAAGTGGGGGAGGATGGAGCACTGGAGTAGGGGTCCAAATCCGTACCTGCACCAAACTTCCCAATCTCAACTGGTTGATCCCATAGATCCTTTCTTCTGCTGTAAGGGCAACCTTAATCTCGGCACGGGGCACGGAAACTAGTGGGGAAATCCGAAGCATAAATATAGGCGCTAGAATACAGGAGTGGAAATACTACGCACCTAGTGGGGGAATCCAAAGAGAAGAAAGGATGAGGATTCCCATGCCAGGCGAAACCTTATATACTAATCAGTAACTACCCAGTAGCACGTGTGCGGAGATATCTACAGTGATCCCGGGCCTGATCGCATGGCACGTGCCAGCGAGAGCAGATGGATGTCCCGGATGGTTGGGCAGACGAATAGACGGGCACAGGAGTATCTGGAGCGGTGGCTGGAAAACTGTCTGGAGCATCAGACAGAAAGGTGTCTGGATCTGGCTGGAAGGGCGAAAGCGGCCGGAGAAGCGGCCGGAAAATCGGCCGGAGCGGGGGTTCCCCTGACAGTGGGCCAATTATGAAACCACAATTCAGAAGGGGTGTGATGTGCCTGTGTCGCTCCGCTTGATTAGGCTGCATGCATATATTCTGCCCATCACAGGTTGTAGTTCTTGCCTGGTTCTTAGTTGCCACAGCTCGCTTGCCATGTCCCAGATCATCTCCTGGCTGGGGGTGTCGCACTGTGTTAAGATATGTTGCATCATTTCGGTGATGTCGCAGTGCTGGCAGATCTCTTTCTCTTCGTGGTTTGTTATGTGTCTCCAGTGCTCACTGAGTTTGTAGCCACTGTGTAGATTCATCCACATGAAGGCGTGAATATTTCTTGAAATGTCCTTATGTTGTGTTGATCTCCATATTCCTTTGGTGGAAGGTATCTCATTGTTGTTATCTTCTGCTGCTCCTTTTGGGAGTTCCATGTTGCGGTGTGTCCTGTTTCAGTCCAGGGCATCCCGGTATCCGTATTTTTCCATTTTGATCTGCCTTATTCTTCTGTATGCGAGGGACTGAGTCATGACGGCTAGTTTTGTTCCATGGACGGGCCAGGACGGCGAGATTGCACCGGGCTCTGTTACTTATTATGTCTGATGCCTCCTTTTTTGCTCCGTTGTCTGCAGGTTTGTCCGCGGCTTCATTCCCCGGGTCCCTGGAGTGGCAGCTTCAACCCATTTAATTATTGTTTTAGCTTTACAGGTTCTCAATCTGGCGGCGGTCAGTCTGATCACTGCTTTATTTCCTGTTGTGAAGTGGCCTTGGCTCTCGTTTTTTTCAGGTTCTTGGTCAGTCCATTGATCGTGTATTTCGAGTTGCTGATGATGTCTAGTTCGATGTTTTTGGGGACCTGTTCCACCGTTTCCCTAACCGCCACAACCTAATTATTTCTCCAAGTCATTGATCATGAATCTCTCCCCGAATCAACAAAATGAGTTCTTCTGAGAACGAGAACTTTACAAAAATGGTACAAGACAAGACAGGCTCCGAGAAGTACATAAACTATAAAACTGTCGAGGTAGGGTATCAGCCGTACGTACGCTTCCACTCCCCATCGCTGCCATTGATGCAGATCTTCATCCCATCGGCTGCCAGTTCCCCCAGTGCGGCGGAGATTTCCGCTGCGGGAATCATTGAGGAAGTGAGCCCAATAGGTACCTCAAGGTGGAATACTTGGAGGTGAGTGCGTCGAGCTGTGAGCGCATGGAGTGCCACCGTCCAGAAGGAAATGGAAATGTCATCCACCGATTGATTCTCATCGATGTGGAAGACCAGAGTTCTGAGCTGTGGGAGCAGGGATGGAGACTGGACCAATGCCGCAAAAAAATCTTCCACGAGACCGCATGGAGAATCCCACATTTCGAACCGTCTCAAGCCGGGTACGAGATGAAGGCATTCAGCCAGTAGAGGCATGTCGGAATCATCCCCCAAGACTAGCTCCTGGAGGGGAGGTGACGACCGCTGAAGGAATGGGAGCAGGCTTTCGAGTATCGCATGGACGAAGAGCGTTTCGAGTCCGGGGAGTGAAAGATGGTCGAGGAATCTGCAGTCGAAGCGAGGAGACGTTCCGTATTCCCCAAACATAAGCCGATGGAGCTTCGGAAGCACCAGTATTTCGTTAACGGCGATGATATCATCCAGTTCCAGGGTGCACTCGATGAGGTTGGGAGCCAGGCGTAACAAATCGAGGATATGATGAGGGGAAAATCCACCATCATGGGCCGTCAGGGTTTCGAGCGACGACAATGGCCCGGGAGTTGTGCCTTCCCACAGTGAGATGTAGTCGTCGTTCGGGTCCACATCGGATATTTCAAGGTGTTTTAGCTGCTGCGCGCGACTCCAGATGATGCTGACAACATCGTAGTCGAAATCGGTGCCGCTGAGCGATATGGACAGGGGCCGATTGTGAGCGCGTTGAAGCCAAATTGCCACGAGGGTCTTTAAGCCCTGCCTGCTCGGGAGACCGCTCGGGAAAATGATATGGATTGCGGCCCATAAGGACGGCGTTGATAATGCAATGTCGGTCCAAGCATTGCAGATGTTTAGGAGCAGCATGGGAGCGTGAAGAGGCCCAACGTCTGGGAAGGGAGCGAGAGATTGTCGAAAAATCTCGGAGGAAATTTCGAGCGGCAGACGAGCCACGGGGTCGAGAGCAGCGTTCATCTGGCGCTGAATAAGACTTTTATATTGCTCTAGGCTCTTCAGCGCCTCCCTGTGCAGCTCAATCTCCGTGTTGAGCTTCAGAAGGCGCGCACGAAGCTCGTCGATGGTCATTTTGAACACTGGAGTTGTGGGAACAACCAACGATTAGAGAAGGCAGATGGGAACCTGTGCGACTCACCGATGTGAATCCCAGCCTTCCCCAGAGCAGGAAATTCGCAGGTGCGGTTTCGTGCAAGACACGTACGCCAATCAATGACAATGATTCAATCATTGCCATAAGCGCAAATCGGATTGATCGGCCGACGTCATGGCTTGTCTTTTAAACCCCAGACGAAGTCAAGCTCTCATTTCTGTGAGTGCGCAATCCTCCGCTTGGTCGGTGAATTCAAAACAGCTGTGTCAATATTCTGTTATCTGACCGAGTTGCACTCGACACGACAAAAAATTCAAAATGTCTGAAGCTCATGCTTCGCGCTCGCATCGACGAAATTTCGGCGGAGATTGTTCTCCAGAAGACGCTATTGAAGAAGCTAGAACAAGACCGAAACCTCGTCCAGCGCCAGCTCAATGTTGTCGTGGACCCAGTATCATGCCTTCCCCTCGAAATGTCGTCGGCGATCTCTCTCTTGTCTCTCGACCCCGACCATCTCACCCAGGAGCACCCGAATCCCATGCCCGAGCTCGGAGCACATCGCGTCCCTATGCTGCTGATGAACATTTGCAATTCCTGGTCTGCCACTGCTGGCCACGCCGGCGCTGTGGGCGGCGATTCGGATTGATCTCACCTGTGCCAGTGGCATGTCGCGACTCCTCCCGATTCGGTCCCGCCACGCGAAGAACCACCCTTATCCATAACCCTTGGGGGCGATGTAAGCTACCCGAGCTCGCGCCCTTCTGCCGTCATTTGGAACTATGGCGAGCAGTTTAAACACCTCGAAATCTGCGAAAAATAACCTCGCTATGCGGGCAGGGACTCGGGCGAGGGCCCGGGGAGCGACGCTGACGCGGAAATCGATCTTTTCGGCCAAGTGACACGACGCTGGGACCGCTTCCGTTGCTTGAGACGCTGGTGATTCGCACCGAGGAGGACGACCGAGCGCCGTTCTTCGGCGACCAAATTCTCGATCTACTGTGCGGCGCCTAACCTCGTCGAGTCCACCCTTCACATGCGATTTCATGCCGTGGGAAAAGCCAATAGTTCAGGCGTGTCTGCGTCGATTGGCGGTTCGAGGACGCGACCGCGACGGCCACATTCTCGACTGCCTTTCCCTCCCCGCGCTCGAAACGCTCTCCGTGCAGATGGACAAGGACAGCGGGGGCCTACCCGATCTCGGGCTACGCTTCTTCACTTTCTCCACCGCTCGGCACCACCGCTCTAAGAACTTGTTCTGAGCATCACCTCGTACTGTGGCATGCCTCGGACTGTTCCAATGCTTTATCCTCATTCCCACCCACCCTCACGCGACTCGAACTGCGCCTCCAGAAACCGGGCCATTTTCGCTGTCCTGGGCCAACTCGCATTCCCCGCTCCCGAATCTTCGCAGCCTGATCATCGATCTATCCAACATTTCCATTTCCGAGTCCGCTTGGAGGGAGGCCCTTCGGGTGGCTTCGCTGCGTCGCAGCATACACTTCGATATTTTCTCCACCTGCAACCCCCGCGAGGATGTGCTGGCTTGATTCAGGGAACTGGTTGCTGATGGCGTCCGAATAGATACATATTCGTCGGCATAATCTCATAGACGCCTGATCCTCTACCCGTTAAAGAAAAAGAATCTGGAGCTTTATAACGCGGGACGCTACAAGGACTTCCCCGCACCTGCAGACCTGCCCAGTTCTCCTTACCGCTGGTTGATCGACACAAAGGATTCATGAGGCAATTCAATGGCGTCAAAGTTACGGAAAGGCCCCAAATGAATATCAACGAATGGCTTGATCCCACATCCTCCCAATATAACGCTACACTCGCCGAGGCTATATTCAATTACTCTGCTCGGACGGATAAATCCGAGCGGAGGCCTGCATTGCCACCGAGGACATGCGCCGAGCAGCGTGGAAGTGGGCCGATTCTGAAACACAATTCGGAAGAGGCGTGATGTGCCTGCGTCGCCCCACTTGATTAGGCCGCATGCATATATTTCGCCCGCCGCGGGTCGTAGTTCTTGCCCGGTTCTCAGGTGCCACAACTCGCTCGCCATGTCCTAGATCATCTCCTGGCCGGGCGCGTCGCACTGTGTTAAGATATGTTGCATCGTTTCAGTGATGTCGCAGTGCTGGTAGATCTCTTTCTCTTCGTGGTTTGTTATGTGTCTCCAGTGCTCACCGACTTTGTAGCCACTATGCAGATTCATCCACATGAAGACGCAAATATTCCTCGAGATGTCCTTATGTTGTGTCGATCTCCATATTCCTTTGGTGGAAGGTATCTCGTTGTTGTTATCCTCTGCAGCTCCTTTTGCGAGTTCCATGTTGCGGCGTCCCGTCTTTTGCCATTTTGATCTGTCTTATTATTCTGTATGCGGAGGACTGGGTCATGACGGCTAGTTTTGTTCCATGGACGGCGAGGTTGCGCCGGGCTCTCTTGCTTATTATGTCTGGTGCCTCCTTTTTCGCTCCCTTGTCTGCGAGTTTGTCCGCGGCTTCGTTCCCCGGGTCCCCGGAGTGGCCTTCAACCCATTTAATCGCGGCGGTCAGTCTGATCACTGCTTTATTCGCCGTTGTGAAGCAGCCTTGGTCCTCGCTTTTTTCAGGTTCTTGGTCAGTCCATCCGACTCGCCACCGTCCGACTCCATCGATCGTGTATTTCGAGTCGCTGATGATGTCTAGTTCGATGTTTTTGGGGACCTGTTCCACCGTTGCCCTAACCACCACAACCTCGGCTATGTCATTTGTTTCTCCAAGTCATTGATCATGAATCTCTCCCGGAATGAACCAAAATGAACTCTTCCGAGAACGAGAACTCTACAAAAATGGTACAAGACAAGACAGGCTCCGAGAAGTACATGAACTGTAAAACCGTCGAGCTAGGGTATCAGCCGTACGTACGCACCCACTCCCCATCGCTGCCACTGATGCAGATCTTCATCCCATCGGCTGCCAGTTCCCCTAATGCAGCGGAGATTTCCGCTGCGGGAATTATTGAGGAAGCGAGCCCGATAGGTACCTGGAGGTGGAATACTTGGAGGTGGGTGCGTCGAGCTGTGAGCGCACGGAGTGCTACCGTCCAGAAGGAAATGGAAATGTTATCCACCGTTTGATTCTCATTGATGTGGAAGACCAGAGTTCTGAGCTGTGGGAGCAGGGATGGAGACTGGACCAATGCCGCAAAGAATTCTTCCACGAGACCGCATGGAGAATCCCACATTTCGAACCGTCTTAAGTCGGGTACGAGATGAAGGCATTCAGCCAATAGAGGCATGTCGGACTCATTCCCCAAGACTAGCTCCTGGAGGGGTGGTGACGACCGCTGGAGGAATGACAGCAGGCTTTCGAGTATCGCATCGGCGAAGAGCGTTTCGAGTCCGGGGAGTGAAAGATGCTCGAGGAATCTGTAGTCGAAGAGAGGAGACGTTCCGCATTCTCCAAACATAAGCCGATGGAGCTTCGGAAGCACCAGTATTTTGTCAACGGCAATGTTAAAATCCAGTTCCAGGCTGCACTCGATGAGGTTGGGAGCCAGGCGTAATAAATCGAGGATATGATGATGGGACAATCCGGCACCATATACACCATGGGTCGTCAGGGTTTCGAGCGACGGCAATGGCCCGGGGATTGTGCCTTTCCACAGTGGGATGTCGTCGTCGTCCGACTCCATATCGGATATTTCAAGGTGTTTTAGCCGCTGCGCGTGGCTCCAGATGATGCTGAGAACATTATAGTCGAAATTGGCGCCGCTGAGCCATATGGACAACGGCCGATTGTGAGCGCGTTGAAGCCAAATTGGCACGAGGGCCTTTAAGCTCTGCGTGCTCGAGAGACCGCTCGGGAAAATGATATGGATTGCAGCCCATAGGGACGGCGTCGATAACGCAATGTCGGTCCAAGTATTGCAGATGTTTAGGAGCAGCATGGGAGCGTGAAGAGGCCCAACGTCTGGGAAGGGAGCGAGAGATTGTCGAAAAATCTCGGAGGAAATTTCGAGCGGCAGACGAGCCACGGGGTCGAGAGCAGCGTTCATCTGGCGCTGAACAAGACTTCTATCTTGCTCTAGGCTCTTCAGCGCCTCTCTGTGCAGCTCAATCTCGGTGTTGAGCTTCACAAGGCGCGCACGGAGCTCGTCGATGGTCATTTTGAACACTGGAGTTATGGGAACAACCAACGATTAGAGAAGGCAGATGATAACCTGTGCGACTCACCGATGTGAATTCCAGCCTTCCCCAGCGCAGGAAATTCGCAGGTGTGGTTTCGTGCAAGACACGTACACGTCAATCAATGACAATGATTCAATCATTGCCATAAGCGCAAATCGGATTGATCGGCCGACGTCATGGCTTGTCTCCTCAACCCCTCCGCAACTTTTCTATGTAAGTAGACGAAGTCAAGCTCTCATTTCTGTGAGTGCGCAATCCTCCGCTTTCTCGATGAATTCAAAACAGCTATGTCAATATTCTGTTATCTGACTGAGTTGCACCGACACGACAGAAAATCCAAAAATATCTGAAGAGCTGGGCATGGTTCGCGCTCGCATCGACGAAATTTCGGCAGAGATTGTTCTCCAGAAGACGCTATTGAAGAAGCTGGAACAAGACCGAAACCTCGTCCAGCGCCAGCTCAATGCTGTCGTGGACCCAGTATCACCCCTTCCCCTCGGAGATCTTTCTCTTGTCTCTCGACCCCGGCCATCTCACCCAGGAGCACCCGAATCCCTGCCCGAGCTCGGAGCGCATCGCGTCCCTATGCTGCTCATGAACATTTGCAATACCTGGTCTGCCATTGCGCTGGCCACGCCGGCGCTGTGGGCGCTGTGGGCGGCGATTCGGATTGATCTCACCTGTGCCAGTCGCGACTCCTCCCGATTTGGTTTCGCCGCGCGAAGAACCACCCTTATCCATAGCCCTTGGTGGCGATATAAGCTCCCTGAGCTCGCGCGTTTCTGCCGCCATTTCGAATCAGGCGAGCAGTTGAAACACCTCGAAATCTGCGAAAAGGAACTTCGCTATGCGGGCAGTGACTCGGGCGAGGGCCCGGGGAGCGACGCTGACGCGGAAATCGACTTTTTCGGCCAAGTGACACGCCGCCGGGACCGCTTCCGTTGCTCGAGACGCTGGTGATTCGCACCGAGGAGGACAACCGAGCGCCGTTCTTCAGCGACCAAATTCTCGATCTACTGTGCGGCGCCTAACCTCGTCGAGTCCACCCTTCACATGCGACCGATAGAGAATCTCACGCCGTGGGAAAAGTCAATAGTTCACGCGTGTCTGCGACGGCCCCCACATTCTCGACTGTCTTTCCCTCCCCGCGCTCGAAACGCTCTCCGTGCAGATGGACGAGGACAGCGGAGGCCTACTCGACCTCGGGCTACGCTACTTTACTTTCTCCACCGATCAGCACCACCGCCCCAACAACTTGTTCTGAGCATCACCTCGCCTGAGGACTGCCTCGGACTGTTCCAATGCTTTAAGTATCCTCATTCCCACCCACCCTCACGCGACTCGAACCGCGCCTCCCGAAACCGGGGCTTGTGGCCGCCGTCACGGTTTGGCTGGCTCGCAGTCCCTGTCCCCGAATCTCGCAGCCTGATCGTCGATCTATCCAACATTTCCGAGGGAGGCCCCTCGGGTGGCTTCGCTGCATTGCAACATACCCTTCGATATTTTCTCCACCTGAGGATGTGCTCGCGAACTGGTTGTCAATGGCGTCCGAATAGACAGTATCCATGGGCATAATCTCATAGGCGCCTGCCTGATCCCCTACCTGTGAGTCCCCCAGTTGATTTTACGGGCTGTGAACTCACGCCGACATTATCGAACCCCAGACAGTTCTACGCGTCTGAGGCGGCTATTCCGATCACAATGACACTTGCTTGTAGCAGGGGACATGCTTTATAATAATTACAATTTACAACCAATTCCCGCCTTTCCAGCTCGTCCTGCCGCGCATGAATCCGACTGCAACGTCGGTGTCCTTGGCCTGTCTGAATCTGAATCCAATCTGCTACTTACTGCTCTCGCACCGCTGCGGCTCCGAGTCCATGCCAGATTAAACGGCTGGTGCGCATGCGGACTCGTGCTTTATCGCCAACGCCTCGTCGCGACTCGCGCAGCCGCCGCTCGCTAGGAGGGGGACGGGCGTGTCCGCGCCACGCATCTTCGGCGCTGAGTGCACGCACGGCCGCACGCGATCGAAGGTCGGTTCCACCGAGCCTCAGAGGTGCTTCAGGGCCCAAGTGCGCAGAAGAGCCTGCACCCATAACTTCCCAGTCTTCACCCACTCCTACTTATTACTCCCTGCGCTCTGGCCTTCGCTCTCTCCTACACATCAGTCTGTCTGTCCGTCTGTCTGTACGAATCGGAATCGGAATCGAAACAAAAAACGAAACATGTACGAAATACACGGCGCGGAACACAACGGGTAGAAATAAGAAATACGCAAGGAGGGAGGTATCGTAGTTACTTAGTTAGTTAGTTGAACGCCTATGCCAAGAGAAGTCCGAATCACACCCCGGCCGCCTACGAGAACTTCCACCGGTTCCCGCAGTTCGTGCACGTCACGAATGTCTGTCGTCCGAGGATGAGCTCAGCTGAAATGGGGGGAAAGGGAGGGAGGGAACAAGGACACACCGTCATCGGCTCGTCGGCGCTGCGGGTCTGCGCCTGGCGGTAGCGCGTCTTCCACTGCTTGCACTTGCCGCACTGGAACGCGCTGGTCTCGGCCTCCTGCTCCTCCGCGCCGAGCGCGTTGTGCAGGTTCTGCTTCTTGATCGCGTCGTCCGCTTTTTTGCGCTCCTCCGAGGCCATTTCCTGTGCGCGGGCGTGTGCGTCAGCACACGAACAATTGAACAGGCGGGGGGAAGGGGGACACCCACCTGACTCGTCATGACGACAAAGCGGTCGACGCTGATCTCGCCGCTGGCGACGGCCTCGCGCAGGCCGGGGTTGTTCCTGTCCTTGAGGTTGACAAAGAGCGAGCGCATCTTGGTCGAGTAGGCGGGGGTGCCGCCGATGGAGGCGAAGACGGCGGACTCGATGGCGGTGGCTTTGGCGTGGATGAGGTCGGTTGCTGGGGGGGTGGTATGAGTACATGCGGGGGAGCGATATAATGCTATGAAGACAAGGCACGCACGGGCTCCTGAATCAGACGCGATGGCGTCGTACACCAGCTCGATGCACTTGTCGCGGAGCTTCTCGCCGGTGTGGGTGGCCGGGACGCCGTCGCTCTTCATCGTGCGTGTGCTCGCGCTTGCGTTCGCGGTAGTCGGCGTCTTGGGCGTCGCAGGGGCCGCGGCGCCGTTCGCCGCGACGCTGTTCTTCCTCACTGTGCAGAATGAGCTTCGGTGCGTACAGGATGAAAAGGCGGACGACGCACCAGCGGTATTCACCCCCACCACAGGCTTCGCAGCAGCAGCCCCGCCGGCAGCAGCGCCACCGGCGGCGGCCTTTGCCTGCTCGACCTCGGTCTTCCACTGCTTTACGATCTCCTTCGCGAGGTCGGAGACGTCCTTGGACGCATGCGTGCGCAGCTTGCCCACCGCCAGCCCCGCCTTGCTTTCCTATCCCATCAAGATTCATATCCGTCAGCCAAGCGAAAAAAAAGCTCAAGGAGGCGACGCACCCGGAGTATAGCCTCATTGACCTTAAAGTCCTTCTTCAGCGTCCGCAATATGCTGGTAATGTCCTATAACAGCAGAAAACAGTCAGCAAACGCACGGACTTGACGCAAATATGCTGGATATTTGCTTTCAAGTACACACCTCATTCGTGGACGTAGTTTGCAGCTGTTTCACGAGTTTCTTTAACTCCACCGCATCCGACATCTCTGTGTCCCCCGCGAGTACCAACTACGCTTTACACAGAGAACAATCTACGGGTAACCAGTCTCTGCGCACGGGAGAAACTGAAGAGCAGTACACAGCCTTGCGCAAACACCGTCTGGTCCAAACACAACCACACCACGTCAAGATGCTGTTCTGCCCGACATGCGCGAACCTGCTGGTCGTGTCGTCCGAAACGGGATACAACAAGTGGGCCTGCAACTCGTGCCCGTATGAGTTTCCAATCACCAAGCAGGTCCGGCCCCTCTCTCCCGTCTGGATCAACGCTCACCGCGCGCCATAGATGACCTCGCGCACGAAGCTCGTCCGCAAAGCCGTCGACGACGTCCTCGGCGGCGAGGAGACCTGGAAACACGCCGACTCGACGCAGGGTGCGTGCCGCCTCCTAGTCTTTTCTTGCAGCGACATATCGATATCGTGCGTTTAGCATCGTGCGACAAATGCAACAACGACAAGGCGTACTTCTACCAGCTCCAGATCCGCTCTGCGGACGAGCCCATGACGACGTGTGCGTCTCCTTTCTCTTTCTGTTCGCCTGCAAACAAACTAACGCGACGCGTTCCTTCTAGTCTACCGGTTCGTCCTTCCTTCCTTTCTTTTTTTGCGGCTGGTTTGCCGACGCCATTTCCTGCAGATGTACATCCTGCGCCCATCAATGGCGAGAAAATTGAAGCTCGCGCATCCAACTCTGGGTTTTTTGTACGATACTGGGGCCGATCCCGGCACAGGGGCGGCCGGGCTTCATCTAGAATCTTGTATCCAATAATCAATCGCCGTGGTGTGCGTTCTTTCATCCGGCGTCCCAGCGCCGAGATCACGACTGGCCGCAGGCGACGCGACCCCGACTTCGACCTCACGTCTTCCGTTTCAGGCTTCCGACGCACTCTTGTCATCTCATCTCATCTACCACCACCACCATCAAAACAAAAGCAGTGAAGGAGAAAAGACCAAGACTAATCGCGCTGCGCTCTGGAAGTACATACACCGTTCCCTGCTGAATTCCTGCTCGTATGCACGGCAGACATATTCAATTCTGATGAGGCGCTGAGAGCTCCGCCTACATATGTACCCACCCTCACTCCACGGCCCTTGAAGTCTCTTTTTCGGAACTCGTGCTATAGTATGTGGTTCTCTCTCGGCGGCGACGGTCACCGGGTTCGCAACGCCGTGCCAGGCCACGCTACGGGCAAGAGGGCGGGGCCCTCCGACCGCTGCCCTACTCGAGCTCGAGGCCGCAGATGCACCCCGCCCTGCGCCTGAGGCGGGCCGGCGGCCACGGATGGGTTCGAGGCGGTGGCGAAGCGGGGGATACAGGTGCCATAAAGATCGTTTTGGCGTGCACGCCGTTCGAGGGATACTAGTAGTTAAGTATGCGTGGGACAGTTCCACATCTACGTTATCTACTGTACGTGGACTCCATCTTGTAATATTATATGAAACTCGTACGAATTTATTCTGTGTGAATCGTTGAATACCGACAAGCCGCAGCCCCGGAGCTGCTTGTGTTCATTCATGATCAGGGCCTAGCGAAGTTGACTCAGTTAAACTTCCAACCCAGAGGCTTTTCGACAGATAACTCCGATCGCAGCGTATGATACATTGGCCTTGAATGTATTACTACCACGCCGTCAGATACATATCCTCGACGAGCTCGCCACTTTTAAGGCTGTAGATCTTGGGCACATAAAAGACAGCCCCGTCTCTGAAATGTACTAACCTTCCTGTATAGTGTGAAACAGCTATGCCTCCACACCGCCACTCCTCCCCGAAACTAAGCTGTACATGAACCCAAGCATCCATTGAATGGCCGACCTGCGACTTGGCAGGACAGACGGATAAAACCCAGTGGGACCCAATCTGAGTTCTCTCCTCCCAGGCATTTCCTCAGTAGAATAATCCCCAAACTCTCCCGACTTGGATCTCTGCGTGCTACGACCTCCTTCCGAGGAACTCGCGACCGCCTATCAAAAGAAAGCAGTGCTCCGTTTGCTCTTATTATCCCCGTCGACTGACGCGCGCCTCTGCCTCTTGCCTCTTCCACTCTCTTCCACTCCCTTTGCCCTTCCATCGCGCCTTCCCGTGTGGCCGACATGCTCGATCCAATCCCTTCCAGAGCGCCAGCACCCGTCTCTCTTCCGAGCGACCTGGAGCGAACAATATTCGAAATCGCCGCCCACTCCCGTCCTTTGTCGATTCGGACGCTCATACTGGTTGCTTGGCGTGTCAAAATATGGTCTGTGCCCAGAGTAAAGCAGTTTCCCTCGCTTACGTCAAAGTTGTTCTGCCTTATTTTGCAGGGTTGAACCGTTGCTGTATCGGACGATCGTGTGGGGCCACATAAGGCTGAATACCTATTGCCTGTATGCGTCCGGCAGAAACAACATTCTGAAGATCATTGAATCCAAACCAAGCTCATTCTTTCAGGATAACGTGCATAACTTGTGGGTGGGCGGCAGTGGCAGACCCAGAGCCACTTTATTAACCGCTTGCCGCGGCGTCAAAAATATGTGGCTCGGTACTACAGGAGAGACTGGGCACGACCTCGTCTCCCTGTTGCAGGAGATGCCTTTGGAGCACCTCCATTGCAATCTGAGGTATCTCTTCGATGCCCCCGCAACGCAGATCGATTTCACGCATCGACTCTTTGCGCGGATAACGCACCTGGAAGTAAGGGACTACGTCCCAACGATTGATCCCGAAATCTGGGGAAATCTCGCACACATTCCACATCTCACTCACCTTTGCTTCTGTGAACCGGTCTTTGTTCAATTTCTGCCCACTCTCCTCCGTAGATGTCGGTCCCTACGTGTTCTCGTCGTCCTCCACAACGTTCACTTCACGGAAACCGACATTCGCGCCTTCCAGATGCGTTCGCCCGACGAGGGGCGGAAATTGACGAAGGACCCGAGATTTGTCGTAATGGACTGCCAATACCAAGCTAAGGACTGGGAGGTGGGCGCGCACACGGGCATCGATTACTGGTCTAGGGCTGGCGAGCTGGTCGCTAAACGTTTGTCCGGAGAAGTAGATGGTCGGTTGTCATTATTCCCTCGAGTGTCACGATTTACCATGAAGCTCATTCTTGTTCCACAGCTTTACAATATCGAATTGAAGTGGACGAGAGCCTCGGACTCAAATAGCTCGTCTGTGTCAATGTATCCCTCGAGCGAGAATGCATATTGTCACTGCTTCTTTCGTCGCCCTTTGTAACGTGTGTATCCGAACAATTGTAAGTGATTTTGTCATCACGACATCATAATTTAGTTTCAACCAAGATGAATCGTCAGATTCAACTCAACACCAATAAAACAAGCCAGGTCATTTGAGTCCAGCGTACGAGTACTTGATATACACGGCAGCCTGGAATTCAGAAATTAGGCGAGCTGCGAGCGCCGTGCAGAGCATTGACAACACTGTTCTGTGCCATTTGGGACCAGAAGCACGCGGGAAAATATGGTGGAGCCAGCGAGCTCGAGCCAGACGAAGATTAGACTGAGTTTGCTATACTGTGTGGACGGGAGGGAAATTGAGTTTACTTCCATAGCGGAGAGTCTGAGCATACTCGAGTTTGTCACTTGCAAGCCGACTTCGAAGAGGGCAAGAAAGACCAAAAAAAAGGTAATTTTTGCACACCAATAACCCGGGCCGAATTGAGCGGGTGTATGCGTCGTACACGAACGAAAGGGGTTGGCTCCCAGCGCTGCGGGTTGTAGTTACCAAGCTCCACACCATCGTGGTGTGGGCCAAACCCACCACCACACGGGGTGGGACCTAAAGCATGCGGTGACCCTGGCGTCCCCCTTTTTTGCTCGGCGAGATGGAATGGGTGAAAAAGAGTGAAGCAAGAGCTCAGCCTCCGTCAAGTTTTCAGGAAGCACACAGCGTTTCGCGGTGCGGATGCGGTGTTTTGCATCAATCGGCCACATCTCTCTCTGCCCAACTGCCACCCATGAACTCGATGCAGAGTGTACTCCGGGCTTATCTGGGCCTCAAATACGATATATGCGCTCCTAACGCCCCCTGCTGAAATCCTGCCCGTATGCACGGCAGGCATATTTCCTGATGAGGCGTGGAGAATACCGCCTACATACAGTACCCTACAAACTACCGAGGTGCGAGGTTCTTCACGTTTGTAGTGTCTGTCTACGAGAGACTAATAGTACCTACCCCTCACTCTATGGCTACGGCCCTTGGAGTCGCTTTCCGGAACTTGTGGTATAGTATGTGGTTCTCTCTCGGCGGCGACGGTCGCCGGGTTCGCAACGCCGTGCCAGGCCACGCTACGGGCAAGAGGGCGGGGCGCTCCGACCGCTGCCCTACTCGAGCTCGAGGCCGCAGATGCACCCCGCCCTGCGCCTTAGGCGGGCCGGCGGCTACGGATGGGTTCAAGGCGGTGGTGAAGCGGGGGATGCACTTATGGCAATTATTGAATCATTGTCATTGATTGGCGCACGCGTCTTGCACGAAACCACACCTGCGAATTTCCTGCTCTGAGGAACGCTGGAATTCACATCGGTGAGTCGCACAGGTTATCATCTGCCTTCTCTAATCGTTGGTTGTTCCCACAACTGCAGTGTTCAAAATGACCATCGACGAGCTCCGTGCGCGCCTTGTGAAGCTCAACACGATGTCGGAAAAATCGCAAATGGCATATTAGGCCCTGTTAGGCCTTGTCAGGCCGAACATGGCCGTTAGGTTTTGAGGACCGTGTTAGGTTCAGGTATGTACCATTAGACCTTGCGAGTGGTTGTAAGAGCTAATTGGGCCTAACGGACCTTATTGGGCCTAACAACAGTTACAAGGGCTAATAAGGTCTGATTGGGATGTCAAGGCAAGATAAAATAAAAATAATTTCCACTTTCTGTCAGGGGAACCCCGCTCTTTCGGCCTTTCCGGCTATATCTCCGGCTATATCTCCGGCTATCCTTCCGGTTTCCACTCCGGCTTCCGCACCGGCTATTCCTCTGGCTTTCCGCCCGCCCGTTCCTGTTGGCACGTGCTATGCGACCAGGCCCGTGATCATTGTAGATACCTCCGGACACGTGCTACTGGGTAGTTACTGATTCGTATATCAGGTTTCACCTAGCGTGGGAATCCTCATCCTTTCTTCTCTTCGGATTCCCCCACTAGGTGTGTAGTATTCCTGCTCCTGTATTATAGTACATATATTTATACTTCGGATTCCCCCACTAGTTTCCGCACTTCGTGCTGAGCTTAAGGTTGCCCTTACAGCAGAAGAAAGGATCTAAGGGATCAACCGGTCAAGATTGGGAAGTTTGGTGCAGGTACGGATTCGGACCACTACTCCAGTGCTCCATCCTCCCCCACTTCAAATCTCGACCCCTCCTCTGTACCGATGGACCAACTGCCTGCCCCTGCCTCCGTGCAACCCGAGATCCCGAGTGTTCACACTCCGCATCCGGCTTCCGGAGCCATGGACCGGCTCACTGCTGTCGAAAACTCCCTCGAGAGCATCCAAAACATGCTCAGCCAGCTATTGCTGAGCAGCCAAAATCCGCTGCCTGCCCCCGCCCCTGCCATTCCAGCTCCGGCGTCGGGTCCAGAT